>SJXQ01009461.1:17334-231401 GCA_006408695.1 Aepyceros melampus | reverse complement strand
ACACACACACACACACACATGCAGCATGTAGATGGCAATGGCACCCGACTTCAGTACTCTTACCTGGAAAATTCCATGGACGGTGGAGCCTGGTAGGCTGCAGTTCATGGGGTTGCCAAGAGTTGGACACGATTGGGCGGCTTCACTTTCACTTTTCACTTTCATGCATTGGAGAAGGAAATGGCAGCCCACTCCAGTGTTCTTGCCTGGAGAATCCCAGGGACGGGGGAGCGTGGCAGGCTGCCATCTATGGGGTCGCACAGAGTCGAACACAACTGAAGTGACTTAGCAGTATGCAGCATATCTATGTGGTATATCAGTCAGTTCAGTTCAGTTGCACAGTTATGTCCGACTCTTTGTGACCCCATGAATTGCAGCAGGCCAGGTCTCTCTGTCCATCACCAACTCCCAGAGTTCACTCAAACTCATGCCCATTGAGTTGGTGATGCCATCCAGCCATCTCATCCTCTGTCATCACTTTTTCTTCCTGCCCCCAATCCCTCCAGCATCAGAGTATTTTCCAATCAGTCAACTCTTCGAATGAGGTGGCCAAAGTATTGGAGTTTCAGCTTTAGTATCATTCCTTCCAAAGAGCACCCAGGACTGATCTCTTTAGAATGTACTGGCTGCAACTCCTTGCAGTAAAAGGGACTCTCAACAGTCTTCCTCAAAACCACAGTTCAAAAGCATCAATTCTTTGGGGCTCAGCTTTCTTCACAGTCCAACTCTCACATCCATACACGACCACTGGAAAAACCATAGCTTTGACTAGATGGACCATAGTTGGCAAAGTAATCTCTCGGCTCTTCAATATGCTACCTAGGTTGCTCATAATTTTTCTTCCAAGGGGTAAGCATCTTTTAATTTCATGGCTGCAATCACCATCTGCAGTGATTTTGGAGTCCAAAAAATTAAAGTCTGACACTGTTTCCCCATCTATTTCCCATGAGGTAATGAGAACAGATGCTATGATCTTAGTTTTCTGAATGTTGAGTTTTAAGACAACATTTTCACTCTCCACTTCAATTTCATCAAGAGGCTTTTTAGTTCCTCTTCACTTTCTGCCATAAGGGTGGTGTCATCTGCATGTCTGAGGTTATTGATATTTCTCCCAGCAATCTTGATTCCAGCTTGTGTTTCTTCCAGCTCAGCGTTTCTCATGATGTACACTGCATGGAAGTTAAATAAGCAGGGTGACAATATACAGCCTTGACGTACTCCTTTTCCTATTTGGAACCAGTGTGTTGTTCCATGTCCAGTTCTAACTGTTGCTTCCTGACCTGCATACAGGTTTCTCAAGAGGCAGGTCGGGTGGACTGGTATTCCCATCTCTTTCAGAATTTTTCCACAGTTTATTGTGATCCATACAGTCAAAGGCTTTGGCATAGTCAATAAAGCAGAAATAGAAGTTTTTCTGGAACTTTATTGCTTTTTCCATGATCCAGCTGATCTTGGAAATTTGATCTCTGATTCCTCTGCATTTTCTAAAACCAGCTTGAACATCTGGGAGTTCATGTTTCAGGTATTGCTGAAGCCTGGCTTGGAGAATTTTGAGTATTTCTTTACTAATGTGTGAGATGAGAGCAATTGTGCAGTAGTTTGAGCATTCTTCAGCATTGCTTTTCTTTGGGATTGGAATGAAAACTGACCTTTTCCAGTCCTGTGGCCACTACTGACTTTTCCAAATTTGCTGACATATTGAGTGCAGCCCTTTCACAGCATTATCTTCCAGGATGTGAAATAGCTCAACTGGAATTCCATCACCTCCACTAGCTTTGTTTGTAGTGATGATTTCTAAGGCCCACTTGACTTCACATTCCAGGATGTCTGGCACTAGGTGAATGATCACACCATCGTGATTATCCGAGTCATGAAGATCTGTTTTGTACAGTTCTTCTGCATATTCTTGCCACCTCTTAATATCTTCTGCTTCTGTTCGGTCCATCCCATTTCTGTCCTTTATTAAGCCCATCTTTGCATGAAATATTCCCTTGGTATATCTAATTTTCTTGAAGAGATCTCTAGTCTTTCCCCTTCTGTTCTTNTGTATGATGATAGGGAAAGAATACAGAAAGCATTTCTGCTGTGGGCTGAGCACTACAGCTGTCTCAAGGAAAAGAGTTGTGTGACTGTGTCAGTCAGGAGCCAAATGCACATTACTTTTTCATGGAACACCATTTCTACTTGAAAAAAAGAACTGACAAACTATGGTTATTCAGACTTGGGTATTTGGCAGATATTTTCTCAAAAATGAATAAAGGAAAAACCTGTCATTTCAGGGAAAGCAAATGATAGCATTTGTTTGTCGATGTTAAAATTGGAGCTTTCAAGGGGAAATGGAATTCTGGAAAACTTTTACCTGAAGCTGGAAGAACTAACTTATTTGAAAAGACCCTGATTCTGGGAATGAGAAGGGGATGACAGAGGATGTGATGGGTGGATGGCATCACCGACTCAACAGACATGAGTTTGAGTAAACTCTGGGAGTTGGTGATGGACAGGGAGGCCTGGCATGCTGCAGTTCATAGGGTTGCAAAGAGTCAAACACGACTGAGAGACTGAACTGAACTGAACTGGGAGCTTGACAGTCTCCCAATACATTATGATCTTCTCTAGAGATCAATGGTGATGTTAACAAACGCTCTTTTTGAATGTTACATAATAAAATTTGTCAAAATTTGGAAAATCTGCCTAGCAATGTGCTGATATTTTCCAAATGATCTATGCATGATGGTACAAAATCCATCCAAAGGGCAAGATCAATCAAAAGTTCGCTGATAGTTTCAGATTCCAAAAGAGTCAAACACGACTGAGAGACAGAACTGAACTGAACTGGGAGCTTGACAGTCTCCCAATACATTATGATCTTCTCTAGAGATCAATGGTGATGTTAACAAATGCTCTTTTTGAATGTTACATAATAAAATTTGTCAAAATTTGGAAAATCTGCCTAGCAATGTGCTGATATTTTCCAAATGATCTATGCATGATGGTACAAAATCCATCCAAAGGGCAAGATCAATCAAAAGTTCGCTGATAGTTTCAGATTCCACACTGAAACTAATTTAAGAAACTACCATTTGTAGAGTTTTAATGTTTATCAAAGAAAAATATTCACAATTGCTTCATAAAGAAATTGAAGTGAAAGTGAAGTTGCTCAGTCATGTCCGAAATACTCCCTATTTTCCAACTACATATTTGTGAGGGGATTTTCTTCTGGTACTTTAATCAAAACAACATATCTCAACAGATTGAATTCTTAAGCAGATATGAGAATCTAGCTATATTTCATTAAGTCAGACAGTAAAGAGATTTGCCCAAATGTAAAACAAGCTCATTCTTCTCACTCAATTCTTTTCATTTTGAAACATGATTGGTATATTAAGTTGTTTTCATTAAAAATCTGATTAAAAATCTGTCCATCCTTCATACTGCCACCATCCTTCCAATCTTAAAGTGATCATGCATGTTCCACCCACAGCTTTCCTTAGCATGCTGAATGAGGCCTTTGGTGATCTATATCCTGCCTAAATTCCATTCCTTCATTTTTCCACTCCCTTTTAGGCAGGTTGATTTCCACCCATAATGAACTTCTTATAGTTCTTCCCAAACAATCCATGCTCTGTTATTTCTGGGTCCATATACATGCTTTCCCCCTGGCTACTGAATAGGTCTCTCCTGATATGGCTTCTTCCCAACCTTCCCCCATCTACCACCACCATTACAACTAACTGGTCAATTCCAACCAGTCTACAAAACTTACCCTAATATCACTTCCTTAGGAAATCTTGTCTTAACCATGCCTTTCCCTGGGTAGAATGAATTCCTCCCTTTACTGCAGCTCAGACAATAACCAGTTATATAAGATTATATTATAATTATTAGTATAAAAATCTGTCTCTCCCAATGGACAGTCAGTTCCTTAAGGAAAGAGACTATGGGTACCTAGTTCAAGCACAGTGTTGATACAGAGTGGTCCCTCAATAAATATTTCCTATATAAATGACCCTGTTTCCTTCCAGGTTTAAAATTCTGTCATCCATCCCTGTAATAAATATTTTGAACCACAGTCTTTCTTGATTAACAGAAGGATGCATTTGTTTTATTGATACACATTAACAAACATAGACACTTGAATTTTTAATCAAAGAGATCATCTCCTCAGATTTTTTCTCCTTTTTTGTCCTTGCAAGGACGGTTCTGGAGAAAATTTGGTATGTTAAATTTGATGTGTTTTAATAAATTATAATACTAAATAAATGACCCTAAGTTTCCTTCCAGGTTTAAAATTCTGTCATCCATCCCTGTAATAAATATTTTGAACCACAGTCTTTCTTGATTAACAGAAGGATGCATTTGTTTTATTGATACACATTAACAAACATAGACACTTGAATTTTTAATCAAAGAGATCATCTCCTCAGATTTTTTCTCCTTTTTTGTCCTTGCAAGGACGGTTCTGGAGAAAATTTGGTATGTTAAATTTGATGTGTTTTAATAAATTATAATGCACATATATTCATTAATAATATATATTCCACACCAAGGCATCAGCAGGAATTAATTTTTTAAAATCTGTCCTAACAGGAATATAAAATTATGTAAGAGCTCAGTATAATAAGCTCACAAAGAACAAGAAAGAATAGAAAAAAATTAAAATAGAACTACTAAAGAACTATGAGAGATTTCTAAACAGCAACACTATAGATGAAGCCCCAAGAAACTCTGTTCACTATAATCTTTAATGTCTCAGCCTACCCAAATACTGAGCAAACCCTAGGTCTACTTGCAGACAAAAAACTGAGAGTCTAGAACTGGACTGTCTTCTCAGGATTTAGAGATACCAGCATGGTAATTTCAAAGAGACATCTTTACTTCCTTTTGATCAAGACTCGAGATCTTTATTCTGGCCCCTGATAAGTGAACAAAGGTAAAGAATTATTTATTTTTAAATAAATTTTCATGATTTTGTGATGGTACCTTGTTTTGTGTCATCTCAGAGAAATCAAAGTCATTTATAAAGACTACTGGAAGATTTTCTACATTAGATATGTTTAAAATAATTTCATTTTCAAACTGAGGAGCCAAGAGACTCTAATTAAATGAGTAAAAGCAGTTATTTCTTTATGGAAAAGTGTTGCCACATATATGATAAGGTATTTCGATGTCAATGAGGTTGCTTGCTTGTGTGTGCTCAGTTGTGTCCAGCTCTTTGCAACCCCATGGACTGGGGGCCCCACCAGGCTCCTCTGTCCATGAAATTCTCCAGGCAAGAATACTGGAACGGGTTACCATTTTCCTACTCCAGGGGATCTTCCTGACACAGAGATCAAACCCACATCCCTTATGTCTCCTGCATTGGTAGACAGGTGCTTTAAAGAGGTTGAGGAAGATTAAGTGTCAAACTCAATTCCACAAATTCAGTACTCACAGACTGAAACCAACTGCTGCAAGGTTTTCATTCCACTGTCAATAAAGAAACCAAAATCAGTTCAAGTAAATGCTTAACTACAAAAGCAACCTTTCTTGTCCCTTAAGAGAGCAGCCAAGTTCCACAGAAATTTTTAAAGATATTTTTCTCATGCTTTGTCATTTTCATTTAGCACTTGGGAAGAACCTTTATCCATTCAATTCATGACAGGTGATAAGAGACAGGTGGATTACACATCCCTGGTTATTTAAGGCTTTCAGTTAAAGGGCAAACTCCTTCCCCACTGAAAAGTAGAAACGCTGTGATTATTCCACAGCTGCCTAGAGTTGAAATGACTATGTCGCCATTGAACTTAACATAAAATGGCTGAAACCATTAATTCTACTTTGTGCATCTACCATGAATTTAGAAGGCACAAAATAGAGAGCTGATTGACTTTTAAGTAAAACAGAATAACTGTTCCCAAACCTTCTGATCCATATACCACCTAATGGAGCATAAGAAAGAGCCTTGTCTCATCACAAATCAGAAGTTCTTTTTTCAGAACTAGTAGGGGATATGACATAATTTTTTGACAAGTCAGATAATTTATAACTTATCTGGAATATACCTTCATAATAGCAGGAAATATAATGATGGTATCAAATTATGAATATGAATTCAATGGAAAGACATAGGTATTACAATATTTTTTGTCACTGGGACAGACCTGGGAACCAGTAGTTCAGATATACACTCAAAAAGCATACAGTATTCTGCATCATTTTTCTTATGTCACTGTAAGATGTAGAATTTTTCCTTCTCTGGAAACTCACTATCTCCATGCAACGAACTGCCAAGAATTAGAATGCCATTTAGGGATAAACTACTATGATGACTAGAGTAAGTGTGGGGGCAGAGGACGGTAGGTGTCTGGCGATAGGGAAATGTCACAGATGACTTCCATGATTATTCTGATGCCATGGTTGTAGATTATTCTACCAGATGACTGATGTATTCATTGCATTCCATTGTTATTATTTCTGTTTTCTATATGGATTTTTAAAATGAGATTCTTGGCACAATGCAGAATAAAATAACTGCTAACTCATGTTTCAAAATTTATGTAGCTGATTTCCTGTATTTCTGACAGTTTTGTCACATTTCCAGCAGATAGAATTTCTTCCCTCCCCTGGGAAATTGAGCAGGTCCACTCCACATGTCTGCCTTGTCTCCTCCATTCCTCTTCCAGCCATGGGGTAGGCATGTGTGAATGTGCCCCTGTACTCTGCACTCCCCAGTGCACTCCTGAAGCTGCACAGTCAGCTGTAGTTCCAGCAAGTTAGGACCTTATTTAAAGAACAGTGGCTTGAATTGCAAAGATGCTTGAAACCGCAACAGAGGAAATGGTTGAAGGAAGGAACTAAAGATAATTAGATCACAATCACTGACACTAACACAGTGCTTCCTATTCTGGAAACTAGTCTAAATATTTAATGCAAATTAATTTATTAACTCCTTGCTAACCT
This sequence comes from Aepyceros melampus, assembly GCA_006408695.1. NCBI lineage: Eukaryota > Metazoa > Chordata > Mammalia > Artiodactyla > Bovidae > Aepyceros > Aepyceros melampus. Next base: position 224,462 of record SJXQ01009461.1, on the reverse strand, counting down.
AGGGGGTTCAGTTCTCATATTATCCTCATTTTATAAATGAAGACTGAAGCCCTGAGGGGTTACAGTTTTAAAGTCATGACGCTCAACAGTGACAGCCAGGGTTTAGAACGGAAGGAATTTGGCTCCATAGTCCATTCCTTTACTACCCTACACCTAATGAAAGATTCAGGAAGATGAAAACTGTCCTGGAATACTTAAAGAGGAGCAGACAGGAAAAGTAAATACATTCTGCATTGCTTCAGAAGATACCTCAGGAGGAACCTAAGTGAAAAGCTAAAAGGAAACAGCTTTGACTTCTCTGTCGATGCTGACAGTCAGACCTTGCCTTAGAGCCAGTGTAGTCATGACGCTCAACTGTGACAGCCAGGGTTTAGAACGGAAGGAATTTGGCTCCATAGTCCATTCCTTTACTACCCTACACCTAATGAAAGATTCAGGAAGATGAAAACTGTCCTGGAATACTTAAAGAGGAGCAGACAGGAAAAGTAAATACATTCTGCATTGCTTCAGAAGATACCTCAGGAGGAACCTAAGTGAAAAGCTAAAAGGAAACAGCTTTGACTTCTCTGTCGATGCTGACAGTCAGACCTTGCCTTAGAGCCAGTGTTCAGTGACGCTGGTAATTAGAACAGTGGTTGGGTTACACAAAATTCTTTTCCTACCCTGAGATTTTATGAGTCAGCGGTATACCACTATATTGTCACCAGGATATTTTTCTCTGGAGTGTTAGTAAGCTACGATAAAAGGAGGAGGGAGAGAAATAATGGGTCCCTGCAAGGAGATCCAACCAGTCCATTCTGAAAGAGATTAGCCCTGGGATTTCTTTGGAAGGAATGATGCTAAAGCTGGAACTTCAGTACTTTGGCCACCTCATGCGAAGAGTTGACTCATTGGAAAAGACTCTGATGCTGGGAGGGATTGGGGGCAGGAGGAGAAGGGGACGACAGAGGATGAGATGGCTGGATGGCATCACCAACTCGATGGACGCAAGTCTGAGTGAACTCTGGGAGTTGGTTATGGACAGGAAGGCCTGGCGTGCTGCGATTCATGGGGTCGCAAAGAGTCGGACATGACTGAGCGACTGAACTGAACTGAAGTAATTTTATCGACAAGCATTCTTGGCACTAATCTTTACCAAATGTTTACTATGCTTTGGTGTAAAGGTATCAGAACAGACATTTGATAGACATATAAAGTTGTCTTATTGAAAATTAGATTGGATGATATTTCTAGTTTAAATTTGTAGTGCAGAATGAAAAGCACTACTTAGGGTTTATATTAAAATAATTAATACAAAAAATATTAAATAATATCTTGATTGATTTTCTTAATCTCTCTCATTCTCTTGCTTTCCTAAACCTCATGTATTTTTTTTAAATTGCAGGCTATTCTTATGCAAGAAGCTAAACGTAATTAAATGTGCAGGATGAAAAGATGGCACAGGCACTGTTGGTACCCCCAGGACCCGAAAGCTTCCGCCTTTTTACTAGAGAATCTCTTGCTGCTATCGAAAAACGTGCTGCAGAAGAGAAAGCCAAGAAACCCAAGAGAGAACAAGACAATGATGAAGAGAACGAACCAAAGCCAAACAGTGACTTGGAGGCTGGAAAGAATCTTCCATTCATTTACGGAGACATCCCTCCAGGGATGGTGTCAGAGCCACTGGAGGACTTGGACCCCTACTATATCAATAAGAAAGTAAGTGTTGATTTTATCCTTCCAATAAGTCTTTACCTTGGAACTTTAATATACTTTTCTGGGGCTCATGGATACACTGTACCATAAGTTTTCTACTGTTTAAGATTTTATAATACTTATTTCCAATTATTTTTAAGTACAATATAATCAGCAGAAACATAAGAAAGGAAGTCAAGATCCAGCCAAAGTGAAGTGATATAGAGATGAACCATTTCTACAATTTCACAGTCACTGATATTGACAAAATTGAAATTGATACCAACAAAGCAAAACATCTGTTATTGGTGACATATTTAAACACATAGTAGACAACAGAATAATAGCTATATGAAAGAAGAGTTACAGGGTACATATCCTTATTTCTTAGTTCTTTGACTTGAGGTTTCTTCACGATAGATGTGTATTCTAGAGGGTAATAAATAATCTTTTATTTAGCATCCTCCTATAGGAAGATAGAAAAACATGTTCACCCAAAGATACATTTTTTTGGGTCCAATAACCTGATTGGGAGTTTCTCTTAAACGTAATCTGTGACAGGCTAGATTCCAGAACACCTGCTACTGCTGCTGCTGCTGCTAAGTCGCTTCAGTCGTGTCTGACTCTGTGCGACCCCATAGACGGCAGCCCACCAGGCTCCCCCATCCCTGAGATTCTCCAGGCAAGAACACCAGAACACCTACACGTTGTAAAAACATCACTCTGAGAAAAAAAAAAAATAGCATCCTCCTATAGGAAGATAGAAAAACATGTTCACCCAAAGATACATTTTTTTGGGTCCAATAACCTGATTGGGAGTTTCTCTTAAACGTAATCTGTGACAGGCTAGATTCCAGAACACCTGCTACTGCTGCTGCTGCTGCTAAGTCGCTTCAGTCGTGTCTGACTCTGTGCGACCCCATAGACGGCAGCCCACCAGGCTCCCCCATCCCTGAGATTCTCCAGGCAAGAACACCAGAACACCTACACGTTGTAAAAACATCACTCTGAGAAAAAAAAAAAATGTCGAAACAGAAGACAAAAAAACAGAAACAGAAACTCAAGTTTTTCCATCCATATATGATTTAAATCAACAATTATGACTGTGTCTTTCTAATACTATAATAACCATATAATTGTCAAAATTAGCCAGTTTTTGATGTTAAACCAACTGTGCAGTATTTTATAGGAAGTGTAAAAAATTCATGATAGATTGTGTGCTCTCTAGTTAGGTATTTTGACAGCTTACAACCATGATTTATATTTCACATTCACAGACATAAAAACTGGCCCATGTAGAAACTAAAGAAACATTAGTACTGCCAAGAGTTATTGGCTTACAGATTAAAGGAAAATTTGAGCACTTTTATTAGTCAAAGCCAGCCCTTTTAAAAAGAATGGCTAAAGAAACTGTATTCTTTAAGCAGCATACAACTTATAAGGTCAATGATGGCTAAAGAAACTGACAAACATTCAGACCTGTAACTAGCCCTATTGCTCTGAAGGAGTGCTTCTGAAACTATGTACATACAGAGGATAATGTTAAAATACAGATTCTTTCTGTTTCCTTTTAAACTAGCTGCATGAAAGGTGGCATATAATATATACTCATACAGTTCTAAAAGTAATTTATTCCAGTACTTTACTATAGAATTGGTAAAGAAAAATTTGAAATTTAGTTACTATATTATTACACATGTTGATGAAAGTGTGATATTCCCTAAGAAATTAGAAGAAAATTCTCCTCTGGAAATTATTGATTCAAACTATGTATTTGCAAAGATACCTTCAAGAGATGGCAGTATGACTTATACTTTGACATGATTGAAAGTATTTGCTACTTAAAGAAAGGAAGTGTCCTTAAGATAAGGATTGGTAAAATTAAGGAGGAGCAAAAGAGAATAATGAAGAAAAATATTAACATTTCCTCAGAGAGACAGATTTTCAGTTAGTAGGACTTCCCTGGTGGCTCAGAGGTTAAAGCGTCTGCCTCCAGTGCGGGAGACCAGGGTTCGATCCCTGGGTCGGGAAGATCCCCTGGAGAAGGAAATGGCAACCCACTCCAGTATTCTTGCCTGGAGAATCTCATGGACTGAGGAGCCTGGTGGGCTGCAGTCCATGGGGTCACAAAGAGTCGGACACGACTGAGTGACTTTACTTACTTACTTACTTACTTGGTAGTCCTGAAAGTACTTTCCTCTCAGAAAGTCATTTCACTGGGGAGAGCATACACTGTGCCACCTAATTGAGACGTCATCAAACATCCATATTAATTATTTAAGTCAGCTTATTTGGACTCCACGCTCAACAAAGAGTGTCTTCTTATAATTCGCCTTCCCATAGATCTGCTTAAAGGAAAGAATGTGCTGGCTATGCTACAGCAATTATTCCAACTCGTGTGACAGTGATAGTCCTGAAAGTACTTTCCTCTCAGAAAGTCATTTCACTGGGGAGAGCATACACTGTGCCACCTAATTGAGACGTCATCAAACATCCATATTAATTATTTAAGTCAGCTTATTTGGACTCCACGCTCAACAAAGAGTGTCTTCTTATAATTCGCCTTCCCATAGATCTGCTTAAAGGAAAGAATGTGCTGGCTATGCTACAGCAATTATTCCAACTCGTGTGACAGTGATCTATCTAGCTGTATATAAATAGATGGGCATTTTAATTTTATATCAGGCTTTCAAGCTTGGTTGATGTGAGGCTGCCGCTAGGAAACAGAATTGCTCTCTATGTGCTAACAAAGTCAGTTTTTATTGCCTCCCTGTCTGACAACAAAAGTAGAACCCATATTTATTCATAATAGGCCATGTGTCATCTTAAGAGACATCTAGAATGTATACTGTTGTTTGCCCTGCTTTCCTTTATGATGAGTCTATAAGGATGAAAACTGAGGGGCTGTTGAGGAAAATAGCTCTTGGGACAGAAGGAGCTAATGTAAGAAGCTAATGGAGAAGTTATAGAATTTAAAATATGGTATAGAGCTTGTTAATTATGTGGAATAATTGCAGGTGAGAGGCATTTTAAAATTGTAAAGCGTTATGAAACTTTGATTCCATCAATTGTTACAATTTTACATACCTAATTGAATCATATAAGCAAAATCACAATGCATTTTAATGGCATTCAAATTGATCAGATGAAACTTGAGACTAGTGACAGTGATTATAGTAATAGCTAAAATTTGCTATGCTCATACTTTTTCAGGTATTGTTTGAGTGCTTCAAGTCATATAACATGCCATATTCAACAAAAAAACAAGGCATGTACTATATTCACCTCATTGTATAGATGGGGAAGCGAAGCACAGAGAGGTTACGTAACTTGCCCAAAGTTACACTCCTTCGTGATGAATTAGGATGTAAACCTAGGCAGTCAGGCTCCAGAGCTCTTAATCACTAAGCAAAACTATATACTATGTTTATCATGTAATGAAAGAAAATGTTTTTAAAAATTATATCATTTTCAATTCTCTGATGGATATGGTTCTACTCAGAGAACTTATTCTTGCCTTAAGTGATAAAAACTTTAGTGAACCTGTAAAATGTGCATTTACCTGGAAAAAAGAAGCAAGCACCATTCCAGAGTAGATAATAACCAGTTTAACATACTTCCAGATATAACATTCATCACCTTAGTAGCAATATATAGCACTATTTTCTTAAGTCACATCATTACTTATCACTTCTTGGAGAACAGGTTTTGGAACTGACGCTATTGATCTCTCTATTTATCAGTCATTCTCTCAAATAATTTTCAGTTTCGATGTGTCTCTCAACAAAAGAGCCCCAAACTTCAAATGCCTTTCTTGTCATTTGTTCACCATATAGGACAACAACCTTTTATTCTTCACTTCTCAGAACTCAAGATTTTCTTTCTGTGAGGGAGTGTTCTCCAGAAATAAACTGGGATTGTGTTCTTAAGGTCTGCTTTATTCCAGAGTCAGTAAATTCACTGAAGATGCCCTTGGCATGTCATTTTTAATCCCCTTAGTACTGCAAAAGTTAATCTTATGGGAAGAGGTGAGGCTTCCATGTTTAAAGAAACAGTTCATTTCTGTTCACTCTGACCTTGGAGAGTTTTCAAAATAAAATCCTCTCAATGTTACAGTTGGCTTTTTCAGGAATATTATTTTTTAAAAAAATGAGTAAATGCACCTTAAACTGTGGTAAACTTTACATGTTACTGCTGTCATTGAAGTCTAAACAGACCCAGATTGCTTGACTATAATATTAAATGATTTAATCCTATGAATTCAAAAAATCCTTTAATGCATCTGTGTTTCAAGAGCAGGCATCCCAGTGCCCACTCTCCCTTGTGAATAATCTCAGTGCTAGTAAAGAATAGCTTATTTTCCCTTATCAAAGATTTTTCAAATCTATAGATTATAGTTCATAGAAAATAGTTGGTTAGGTCTATGGTCTTGAATACAAAAAGGCAACGTGCAGAGAAATCGCTTTCTCTACGCTTTACACTTATATATAAATATTTTCTATTCATTAAATGTAAATATTCTATTCAAACAGAGCATGTTGTCAGTGAACATGAATGTCTAGGATACACCCCTTAGTTAATTTAATCATATAAGCAACATCACAATGCATTTTAATAGCATTCAAATTGATCGTGTAAAACTTGAGAATAGTGAAAACATATTCATAACTAAACGGTTATATAGAATGGATATCTTTAAATAGCATCTTAAAGGTAAACTCACATTTAATTGAAACAAGAGTTTATTTGCAAACCAGGCTATTAAATGCTGTGTAAAAACAAATGGAAAAAAGGAAGTAGCTAACTGGTTCTTTATGCTCAATGATTTATAACAACTTCTAAGCTAGTCCTCAGTGGAATGAACTCTACAAATAATTGCTGCTTGACTATAATTACAAGCAGCATGCCAATGAGTGTATATTAATATACTAAGACTAACTGAAAAAGGGAAACAATTGGGGAGTGATCAAAAGGCAGTGTGATTTATCTGGAAAGACATAATGGTGGAGATGATTTTGACAGCTGAGGACATTCCTGAAGAGTAAGGATTTTCAACCCGCGGCTGCATATAGAATCACTAGGGGAAAATGTTTAACATACCATTGTCTATGCCTATCCTCCAGAAATTAATTCTGTTGTTCTCGGGTGGATCCCATATAACAGCAATTTTAAGATCACCCCAGGAGATTCTAACATGTGGACAGAACTAAGAGCATTTGATATAAGAGTGGGTCATTGCAGATGGACCTTATTGTCAGGTCTGTTATGGACCTGAACAAAAGTGAGTTCATTACATGACCTCTCAGGTGCCTCCTTCCTCTAGGATTCTTTGACACTCATCTTGAAAATCAGAGTGAGAAGCTGATAGTAAGTGGGATTGACAAGTGAATTGAATGGCTGGAACAAAGGTGCTTTGGTGGGAAAAGAAATAAAAGATGATTCCAGAGAGACCTAGTAGGTAATCACCATCTGAGCCACCAGGGAAGTCCCAAGAATACTGAAGTGGGTAGCTATTCCCTTCTCCAGGGGATCCTCTCAATCCAGGGATTGGACCCGCATTACAGGCAGAACCATCTGAGCCAGCAGGAAAGCCCAGCTTAAATGCTAAATTGTTTCAGGTCATAGGAATTTAGCGACAGAATGCCCTTTGAAATGATGCATTTCAGCCTAATTCTTAATGCAGCTGGTCCTTCTCAGTATTACAGCAGATCTATAGAACCAGCAAAACCACTTTATTCAGCCTGTTTGAACATTTTAAAGTAGGACAACTACCACAGGGAAAATAGCTTCATAAGCTTTGGCGTTAAAAGATTTGATATAATTAAAATATTTATAAAAGGTTATTTTAATACCAGTATGTACAGAATAGTCTGAAAAGTTACCACAACTGGGGACAGATGGTAAGCCTTAAATAGAATGAGAGTCCATGAAGTTAATTTACAACTTGATACAAATTTTGTGTAGGATCATCAATTTGTATTGGGAAGTTAATACCTGAGAGACAGACTAGATAACAGTACATTGTATCTTTATTTGTAGTTATATGTTAATTTAGGGGAGAAAAAGTGATACCTAATAGGTTTATACTCATACAAACTGGCTTAAACAAGTTCAAACACATCAGGTAAAAAGTTTTTATGTGTATAAGCTCTTCATATAAGCCACATGTCTAATCTAGTAATTTTTTCTCATGTGTTTTTTTTTCAGACTTTTATAGTATTGAATAAAGGGAAGGCAATTTTCCGATTCAGTGCCACCTCTGCCTTGTATATTTTAACTCCACTAAACCCTATTAGGAAAATTGCTATTAAGATTTTGGTACATTCATATCCTTTTTATGTGAATTGTCTAAATGTTGTTTCTAGTAGCTGATTTTATAAATAATGTCATTCTTTTTATAATATATATATAATTCTTCAGATTAATTGGTAACCTTGTTATTTAATCTATTGTACTCACTGATTTTCTGCTGTTTATAACAAGATTATTGTAGAATGACAATTATGATTCTAGTAGTAAAAAGAAAACTATGATAGTAAATGAAACACACTGTGTAGCAGGAACAACAGCAAATCTCCTTCAAACTTTTATTAACCTCAATTAGACCATATATAACCACCGTTAAAGAAGCATAGCCTACTGTGTTTAGTATTATTATCTATATTCCAAATGTTCAAATTTTTATGCCTTAATTGGTTCTGTATCTTCATCACCTGGACTTTACTTCCTTCCTTCCTTCTTTTCTTCCTTCATTAAATATTAAACTACTATGCATCTGATTGATAATATCTATTTAAAAATCATTGAACTTAAAACTACTTACAATGATAGTCAAAAACTATATGTAAAATGACATAATAAGTGTGGATTTCAAGATAACTCTCAAGAAGTGATAATAAACTAGAAAGGTGATCTTCAGAGGCTGCTGCTGCTGCTGCTGCTACTGCTGCTGCTAAGTCACTTCAATCGTGTCCGACTCTGTGTGACCCCAGAGACAGTAGCCCACCAGGCTCCGCCATCCCTGGGATTCTCCAGGCAAGAATCCTGGAGTGGGTTGCCATTTCCTTCTCCAACGCATGAAAGTGAAAAGTGAAAGTGGAGTCGCTCAGTCGTGCCCGACTCTTAGCAACCCCATGGACTGCAGCCCACCAGGCTCCTTCATCCATGGGATTTTCCAGGCAAGAGTACTGGAGTGGTGTGCCATTGCCTTCTCTTCAGAGGCAGTGATCCAAAATAAGCATCTTATACAAACAGATTCAAAACAGGTTAACATAAAAACTAAAAGAGAGACCAAAGGAACAGGGTTAACCTGCTGCTGCTAAGTTACTTCAGTCATGTCCAACTCTGTGAGACCCCATAGATGGCAGCCTAACAGGCTCCCCCATCCCTGGGATTCTCCAGGCAAGAACACAGGAGTGGATTGCCATTTCCTTCTCCAAGCAGGAAAGTGAAAAGTGAAAGTGAAGTTGCTCAGTTGCGACCCCATGGACTGCAGCCCACCAGGCTCCTCCGTCCATGGAATTTTCCAGGCAAGAGTACTGGAGTGGGCTGCCATTGCCTTCTCCGAGAGACAGGGAAAGGAGGACTGATAGCCTTTTGAAGTGCTTTTGAATTCTCCCAGTCAATGGCTTGATATTGGAAAGTATTTACATTTTAAAACAGAAAGATTTACTTCAAAAAATGTAATCATAAGTTTTCTTAGAGTGAAGCCTGGGTTGAAATTCTAAGAGAAATCATTACAGCTAATTCTTAGAAAGGTTTAAAAACAGTGTGTTTTTAAGTATGGTGTGGACAAGATACAGAAAGATAATTAAATGTCTTGATAAGTTCCTATACTCACAATTGAAAATAAAAAGTTAGAAAATAAAACTAGCTCATTAGCAAAATTTGTCTCTCCCTTTATTCTTATGTGGTAAATGCTAAAGGAACAGGTTCCATCACTGTAAGGCTACTAGAGTTCCTAATTACAGTAGAATCAATCAATGTAATCCTTGAATACACAGAACTATACATCTCCGGCTTATTATAGTCCATTCATTAACCTTTTGTCCATCAGTGGAAATTTTAAAGGGTATCTGAAGTATAACTTTTAGACTTACACTAGAAAATTCCCATTTGCTTCAAACAGAGATCTCTTTCTATTGAATTCAGTTTTGTGAGGGAATGATGCAAAATAAAAAAAACAACGAACCAAGAATACAAAGAATATGACAGACTTCAGTTTCATTCTTTTCTTTGTCATTGTTTTAAAACAAATAAGTAAAATTAATTTTACAGGTAACTTGGTTTTTTTTGTATTGGATTATCTGTAAATGGCCACAATATTGTACTAGTATTTATTCCTTAACTATAATCTACTTTATTCAGCATGCTTATCATGTGCACTATCTTGACCAACTGTGTATTTATGACCTTGAGTAATCCTCCAGACTGGACAAAGAATGTAGAGTAAGTAAAAATGTTTCTTGGAATGAGAAATGCACACTCAAATTCCCTAGCAATCTCCTTTTAATTATGGTCTGACTTATGGTTTCCACTTTTTGAAGTCAAACTAAACACTTCTAAGAAACTATTATTTGCATAATATGGAAAAAACAAGGGAATTTTTTTTGGAGGGGGGCATATTTCTCCTATGAGATAGATATTTCTTCCAATAAATGATAGTATTTGATTAAGAAAGGTTATATATACTAGCTGGTAAGCTAAATAATCATTTATCATAAAAGTTAAGATTGAATCACAATTATGCATTTTAGATAAAATACAATGACCATTTGAGCATAAATAAAATTATTTTATTCTAGTATATTACTACTATTGTTATATTCTGATAAAATTGATTTAGGCATTTAGCTGTATATCACTAAGCAATTCAGTTATACACTATATCAGTTCAGTTCAGTTCAGTCGCTCAGTCGTGTCCGACTCTTTGCAACCCCACGAATCACAGCACGCCAGGCTTCCCTGTCCATCACCAACTCCCGGAGTTTACTCAATCACATCCATCGAGTTGGTAATGCCATCCAGCCATCCTATCCTCTGTTGTCCCCTTCTCCTCCTGCACCCAATCCTTCCCACCATCAGAGTCTTTTCAAATGAGTCAATTCTTCACATGAGGTGGCCAAAGTACTGGAGTTTCAGCTTTAGCATCATTCCTTCCAGTGAACACCCAGGGCTGATCTCCTTTAGAATGGACTGGTTGGATCTCCTTGCAGTCCAAGGGACTCTCAAGAGTCTTCTCCAACACCACAGTTCAAAGCATCAATTCTTCGGCACTCAGCCGTCTTCACAGTCCAACTCTCACATCCATACATGACCACAGGAAAAACCATAGCCTTGACTAGACGGACCTTTGTTGGCAAAGTAATGTCTCTGCTTTTGAATATGCTATCTAGGTTGGTCATAACTTTCCTTCCAAGGAGTAAGCGTCTTTTAATTTCATGGCTGCAATCACCATCTGCAGTGATTAGGTACATTAAAAAAAACATACTAAGGTGTTTAAGTTATTTTGATGTTTAGTTATATTTAGATACATAGATTATTTAGACACACATGTGTGCTAGAAACATCACAAGTCTGTAAAGGAAGCAAAATGTCTTTGCAAAACCATATTCAAATAACAAGGCTTAAGGGGAAAATGTGATTATGGATAGATCTCTCAAAACTTTTAAAACTTTGTAATTAGAATACTAATAAAAAAATAACAATCCCAATAAAAAGACACTGGCCCAGTTAAATCTCTGTGGACATTTGTACCTAAAGTCTTAGCCAGCAACCTCTCTGCAGTCTTAAGCCTGGGCCTTGTCCTTCCTCCCTGGAAATGGACACCCTGGCAATGATATCATCAAAGTAAAACATTTGATTCAATATTTTAGTAGAGAGGGAAAGGTCTAAGCACAGTATTTTGGGCATGTTAAACTACACCCTGCTTGCACTAAAGAAGGAATGTCTGTCGATTTTTCTCCAGTAGTATTAAGGTCTTTTATTGCTTAGGATATTGTATATAAGTGTGAAGGAAAAGGTGCCCCTGATTATTTCAAAACATTAATGTGCTGAGGAAAACTGTGCTTTAACTAAAAATCTTTGCATTATAACAGCATTACTCCCCAATTTGTCAATCACATATAAGATTATTCGTGAAAGAAACATGTTTTTTTTTTTTCAGTGAAACAGAAGGTGTCTAGCTTAGACAGTCTATTTATGTAATGGGCTAATACAGTGATACAATGATCAAGTATTTGTTTTAGTGAAAAAGAAAATTGTATGTTTTTACTGTTATATTTTTAAAGTAATGTCCAATAGGAGATATTGGACATTATACCAAATACTGACACTTTCATTGCTGTTTTTTATAGATTTCTATGAGAATTTACAGAATCATTCTAAGCCATCATTCATCAGTGATTTAACAAATTAAAGACTTTTTTGACAGTAGATTGAAAAAGCTCCCTAGAAATCATTTTAGTAGAGAATCCAGTTCTTATGTTGAGGCAAGCCATTTAACAAATTCTCAGTTACCATTTACAATTTAGGGCTTAACAAGTGGATATACCTGTATAAAACTATTCTGTATGTATTTTTCCCTGCAGAAATTATTGACATACTTAAACATGTATGAATTTATTTATATAATTTTATTAAAAGGCAGGTAAAGGGGACACAAATATTATTATTTGAATATGCAGTTTTATTTTAAGTTATTTTTAAGTAAGTAAGTAAAGTCATTCAGTCGTGTCCGACTCTTTGTGACCCCATGGACTGCAGCCCTCGAGGCTCCTCAGTCCATGAGATTCTCCAAGCAAGAATACTGGAGTGGGTTGCCATTTCTAGAGATGCCTATATCCATAATGAAAAGTCAGCTTTACAAAAGCTTTTGACTTACACTGTTTAGCTGGAAAACTTTGCACAGGTTTCTTAATCAATTGTCTCTAGTCACCTGACAGCAAGGCAGCAGGAAAACAAGCAAAATATTAGTGATTACAGTAAAAGAAACAAACAACAAAAAACTTAAAAAAACAGAGTCCAGTGAAAAGAGAAGTCAGTTTTGACAGGAAAATACAAGTCACTGATAGCAGAAATCTTCCCTACACAGAGAGCTGGCATACCGAGGACCATATTACATAGTGAGAGTCATATTATGTAAGGCAAATCATTTCTATAAATCTCAAAATTACAGGGGGAAAACACCTTGTAACATGGACAGAATCAACAACATGATTAAGAACCTAGTGGGGTCAGAGCCAGGAAGAAATCAAGGTCCCCCTTGATTCTCACTGACCCATTGAATCTAGCTTTCTAACAGGTATATCTGAACACCTGTCCTGTGCAAAGTTGTCTTACATGTTAAGCTCTAAGACCTTCTTCCTTGGATAGCTATCAACACTTACCATGTATTCCAAATGTCCCCACAAATTTTCTTCCTTTCCCAAAAACAGAAATAGGAGTAGGGACTTGAATCCTGCTCCTCACAACTCTGTAAGTAACTTAGCATTGCCTAAGCATAAACCGTGGGGCACCATCTACTAATTGATAAACAGAACATACATGGGAGCTGTCTCTTATGGTCTTCTGTTACGCTTGGAGTCTCTCCAAACAGAAATATCATGGCGATGATATGCAAATATACAAGGATTCAAACCAAAACACAGCCATAAGCTTGGCATTGGAAATTATCTCTCTCTTCCTAATAAAATCAGCTACTTCATAATAAGTAAAGAGAAAAATTATTCTTACTCTTCATGAAATCAGTTGCATTGTTTAAAAAGGAGAAAGACCATTCCTAGGAAAACTAGATATGAAGATTCTGACATACATTTTCCTGTGATTTCTTTGCTCCCTCATAAGAGAGAAATTTCTACAGAAAAAAAAACTGCAAAATATAATTTCCTTTTTTTTAATGTATAAAATACTAGTAGACTGGAAAATATAGTGAATTTTAATAAAAGTAAAATCAATCTTTGTGGGTTGAGTGAAGTAATCTGAAGAACAAACTTAGATTATACTTTTTAAAAAGAATACAATGTTGAAAAACAAATACTGTCTCCCAACTATTTTTGGAAGAAACAGAAATAACTTATACTGTCAACATTCAAAGGAGAGGGCTGGTAATGCTCTCAGTTCAGTTCAGTTCAGTCGCTCAGTCGTGTTCGACTCTTTGCGACCCCATGAATCGCAGCACGCCAGGCCTCCCTGTCCATCCAAACAGCAAATAGAAAAGTATTTCACTATTTGAGGGACTGAAATTTGAATTTGAGCATGTTTAAATGAGAGTTCCTTGGACTGCAAGGAGATCCAACCAGTCCATCCTAAAGGAAATCAGTCCATCCTAAAGGAAATCAGTCCCAAATATTCATTGGAAGGACTGATACTGAGGCTGAAACTCCAATACTTTAGCCACCTGATGCAAAGAGCTGACTCATTGGAAAAGACCCTGGTGTTGGGAAAGATTGAAGGAGGAGAAGGCACTGACAGAGGATGAGATGGGTGGATGGCATCACCGACTCAATGGACATGAGTTTGAGTAAACTCTGGCAGTTGGTGATGGACAGGAGGCCTGGCGTGCTGCAGTCCATGGGATCACAAAGAGTCGGACACGACTGAGTGACTGAACTGACCTGAAACGATTTGGCCCAAGTGCATAGAGACAATAACTGATGTGAGGTTAGATTCAGGAATTTTGTTATCCCTGAATTTTGGTAATTGTGTAGACACATACACATAGAACACTAATGAACTGAAAATTTTTGGTGAGCATATGAGAGAAGCAGATTTACAGCATTATACCTGAATCCTAAGGATATAAAGGGGAAGTTCATTTTTTATATTAGATACATAAAATATCTCCCAGATTATTCTAATCATTAAGAAGTCTGAATGACATGTTTTATTATAATAAACAAATCCAGGAAATGTTATCTCTAGAGCTATACTGCCTAGTCAGGGAGAAGGGAGACACATGCAGCTTAAAATTTGAAACTTGAAATGTGGCTGCTTTTAACAGTTGAAGAGATAACATTTTAGACACATTGGTTTAAATAAAATATAACATGCAAATTAAGTTTACTCATTTCTTCTTTTTATTTGATTACTAGAAATTTGAAAACTATATATGTAGTTTGTATTAAATTTCAGTTGGACAGTGTTACTCTAGAGGATCAAGCCTGATGATTATCCATAAGACACATGAAACTATTACTATCAAACCTAAATATTTAAACAAGATCAAATTCTTAGTAGAAGGTATTATCTCTTCAGTTTAATCCTTTACTCATAAGACTAAACTAGTAGATTTTTTGTAGGTGAGAATAAGGAATTCCATCTTAGTGAACTGAAAAACCACAAAAGAATCAGATTTGCTATCTTTAACAGTTCAAATGAAATTGTTAATTTTTGTTTGGATGCTTTTCCTAGGTACACATTCACTGGAATCTATACCTTTGAGTCACTTATAAAAATCTTGGCAAGAGGGTTTTGCTTAGAAGATTTTACATTCCTTCGTGACCCATGGAACTGGCTGGATTTCAGTGTCATAGTCATGGCGTGAGTATTTTTAAAAACATGTTGAACTCAAAGCATGAAACAGTTGTAGCATAAAACAGGTTGTTGCGACAGATTTTAAATGTAGAGTTTGCTTGTTAGCCAAATTAACTATATGCCTCATATATTTTGAGAATACATATTAGAATATATATTGCAAGGTAAATGTATCTGATAAATGAGCAATAAATGGAATCACTTTCATGTCATAGTCTTCTACTTCATCAAAATGAAGTTATTCATTGACTATAAATTTAATACCACCAACTGTACTTTAATTAGTTTTGCAAACAAACGTTCATATTAGTGAAAACTGTACTGAAATAAAGCAACAAAATTTTATTCTTTAAAGGCAGCTTTTAGCACAAGGCACCCTGAAGTCTAGCATTTCCGTAAAATTCAAGGAGCTCTATATGCCAAACCAAGCCACTTTTCATTCTTTATTTAGTATAAACTTTGCCAAAACTATCAGTAACTCTGATTTAATTCTACAGGTATGTAACAGAATTTGTAAACCTAGGCAATGTTTCAGCTCTTCGAACTTTCAGAGTCTTGAGAGCTCTGAAAACTATTTCTGTAATTCCAGGTAAGAAGAAACTGGTATAAGGTGGTAGGCCCCTTATATCTCCAACTGTTCTGTTACTGTGTTTGTGTGTGAACTCCCTATTACAGATATGTGACAGAGTTTGTGGACCTGGGCAATGTCTCAGCATTGAGAACCTTCAGAGTTCTCCGAGCATTGAAAACAATTTCAGTCATTCCAGGTGAGAGCTAGGTTAAACCCCGAGACTGACTTTAAATACACTGTAATAATACTGAGGTTGACATTACACATGTGACGTTAGCCTTGTTGCTTATTATGGTTTTTTTAATCTTCAAGAATGCCAAATGAAATTAAATGTTTATTTATAAAGTCAGCCTTTGAGTTTAACAGAGAATTGCATGAGGTGTCTGTACAAAATACTAGTTTTGCTCTCTTTCTCACCCACTTTTTTGTGCATTTATGATGTAATGTTTTCTTTTTTACATCCTATAAAAGCTTTGCTATCATGGCTTTCTAACTGATTTAGATTTTACCATTTACTGCAGATATATTTTGAAAGTGGATCTTCTCTTATTAAGGAGAAAAGATTATTACTGAATGGCATGTAATACATGGCATGGGATTTTTATTATCTTAAAATTCTTTTCTCCTCTAAAGCACTGCAACTTGGAAAGCTAGTATTAAAAAACGGTTGGAGAGAAACAGCCTCCTGAAACATGAAATGTGAAGTGAAAAATAACTGCAAGTTTTTCTTTACATGTTCATGGCAGCCCATAAAACTACACATTAAAAAAAAAAACAACAACACTTCCTGCCTAGATATTTTCCCTTTCATTTTAAACCTCCCAAAAACACACTGCTCAGAAATAAAATCTGCTCTTCATCCATTTCCCAAACCATCTGGCTGTTCATAAAGCTTTGGTGTCTAAACAGACAGGCAACTGTTTGTGGGGGAAGAGAATGTATATGACTATTGAGAAGACTTGGTGGCTTGTGACATTCTTCCTCAGCTGACCTCATTCTCTCTCACAGGTTTAAAGACCATCGTGGGGGCCCTGATCCAGTCTGTGAAGAAGCTTTCTGACGTCATGATCTTGACTGTGTTCTGTCTGAGCGTGTTTGCTCTAATTGGTCTGCAGCTGTTCATGGGCAATCTGCGGAATAAATGCTTACAATGGCCCCCAAGCGATTCTGCTTTTGAAACCAACACCACCTCTTTCTTTAATGGCACAATGAATTCAAATGGGACATTTGTTAATGTAACAATGAGCACATTTAACTGGAAGGATTACATTGAAGATGACAGTAAGAAATATTGCTCCATTGTTAATCTTAGTGTTGCTGAATGAGTTTTCAACTATAAATAGTTGAGGCTGTGGGCTTGAAGCCATCTTTGTAAATTACTTTTTTGGTGTCCACTTTGGAAATAACTGAGATAAACAAATTCTATCTATCCCTAATGTCAATAGGATTGATATGAAATAGTTTATTCTTTATATTAACAGGTCACTTTTATGTTCTGGATGGACAAAATGCCCTTTACTGTGTGGAAATGGATCAGATGCAGGGTAAGGAAAAATTTTTTTAAGATGTAGACAACTTTGGGAAAAAGCAAAAGTAAATAGGAAGAAAATATACAAGGGTAGTCTTGCATGTGTTTAATAAAGAGTGGTGCTGCCTACCTAGGAAGTACTTTCTCCATCTTTTAGGATTAGTATTTATTCTAAACTCATAGTCATTAAAACCATCCCTTTGGGTAAAGACCTTTTATCCAGAATTTCACAGATAAGATGTACATGAATTTTTCTTTCAAGAATGAAGGTCCAGTGTCTGTCTTATCTGTAAATCCATCAGAGTCAGTTAAGAATTACAGAGAAGGAAAAACAAGATGGGCACATTTTGACTAGTATTAGGATGTGTTCCCTCATAGCTCAGTTGGTAAAGAATCTGCCTGCAATGTAGGTGACCCGGGCTCGATTCCTGGTTTGGGAAGATCCCCTGGAGAAGGAAATGGCAACCCACTCCAGTATTCTTGCCTGGAGAATCCCATGGACGGAGGAACCTGGTAGGCTACAGTTCATGGGGTCGCAAAGAGTCGGACACGACTTAACGATTAAACCATGAGCCACCACCAGGATGTGTTGAAGTTTTGCCCTGATTGGAAAAGATCCAGGCTGTAACATGGTCACAAGGGTGCAAACCCAGTTGGAAAACTGCTTTGAGAAACTCAGGTGCTCTTAAAATTGGATGAAACCCTGTATACAAGGGATCCAAGTGGCAGGTGTATGTCACAGGCATGTTCTGGTCTGCATCTGCATATTTTGTGGTTCTTTTCTGTCACATTACACAGGAAGAGAGGCTGCAATGTCTTAGTCATCCTGCTAGTCTCTCATACTTAACATATTTTGCCAAAAGTACTGCAAATTAATTATAAGTCGGGGTTCTATGCTGTGCTTACTTGTTTGGTCAGGTCCGACTCTTTGTGACCCCATGGACTGTAGCCCACCAGCCTCCTCTGTCCATGGGGAATCCTCCAGGCATGAATACTGGAGTGGGTGCCATGCCCTCCTCCAGGGGATCTTCCCAATCCAAGGATCAAACCGGGGTTTCCTGCGTTGCAGGTGGATTCTTTACTGAAGCCCATAACTCAGGGTAGAGAGTGAAATTTTTTAAAGCCAAGGGATAGCAATAATGACTCTTAGATCGCAGAACTTACAGAGAACATATTTTGAGTCATCCCAGAAGATTGGAAATGGCAACCCACTCCAGTGTTCTTGCCTAGAGAATCCCAGGGACGGAGCAGCCTGGTGGGCTGCCGTCTATTGGGCCGCACAGAGTCGGACACAACTGAAGTGACTTAGCGGTAGCAGAGCAGAAGATGGGAAACTGGTGTGGTCATAAAGATCTGAGAGGATTATTAAAACCATATACCAGTAACGGAGATAGAATTTTGGGGAATTTTTTTCCTGATAGTTTTTCCAAACTTTGATAGGAGAGGGTGGAGAACAGGAGCATAAGTTCTACAGTTCATACACGTGAGTGTGTGCTAAGTCACTCCAGTCGTGTCCAGTTCTTTGTGACCAGTGGACTGTAACTTGCCAGGCTCCTCTGTCCATGGGATTCTCCAGGCAAGAATACTGGAGTGGGTAGGCATTCCCTTCTCCAACTGTTCATATACACCCGGGTTACAATCCTAACTCCACCATTTACAAACTCTTGACCTTGGAAAAGAGTGAAGCTCTCTGTATTTAAGTCTGTTTATTTCTGAACTGAAGAGTAAGATCATCTCTCCCTTCAGGTTGTTATGGTGATCAGTTACTAAAGCACTTGGACTAGCACCTGGTCTGTCATAAACATTTATTGCACATTGGCTATTGTTTTTATTATTATAATTCATGTAAAAGCCTAGATAAAATTTTGGATAAGGTTGGTTAATGTATACTTTATCTCTATTAAACCACAGCAAACACTTCCTTTTATTGAGTATCTGTTATGGGTCAGGTAATTTACATGGTAAAATTGATAGTCACTCTATTGTTAAACATCAAATAAAATTCTAAAGAAATCCACTCCATTTTAGACTCCCTATAAGGCCATAGTAATTAACACAATATGGTATTGGGAAATACTAGATACAGATCAATGAAAGGGAACAGAGATTCAAAAAAACAGACTACAGAAACACAGTCAACTAATTTTTGACAAAAAAAATTCAATTCAATAGAGACAGGAAAGTGCTTTCAAGAAAAAATGCTAAAAGAATTGGAGTTTCACATGTAATGAAATGAACTTAGATACAGCTTTATACTATACACAAAAAGTAACTTAAAACCAATCATAAACCTAAATGCAAAACACACAAAACTATAAAAATTCTTTAAGAAAACATAGAATAAAAACTACATGACTTTGGATTTTTTGATGAGCTTTAAAATATAACCCCCATAGGATAATACCTGAAAGAAATAATTTATAAGTTGGATTTAAAAGCTTCTGCTCTGCAAAGACACTGTAAAGGGAGTGAAAAGACAAGTCACGGAGTGGAAAAAATATTTGCAAAATACATATCTGATAAATGATTTGTACCCTCAATACACAAAGCACCCTTAAAATCAAAAAAATAAAATAACCCAATTTTAAAATGGGCAAACTGAACAGATACCTACAAAAGAATACACACAGATGGCTAATATGGATATATAAAGATGCTCAACATCATTTGTCATTAGGGCACTGAAAGGTAAAACAATAATGAGTCACTATTATATATTTATTAGAATGACTAAAATTAACAACAACAACAAAAAAAACCCCTGACAATACCAACTGCTGGTGAAGATGCAGAACAGGAATTCTCATTCATTCACTGCTGGCTAGAATGCAAAATAGTACAGTCACTTAAAAGACAAGTTGGCAGTTTCTTACAAAATAAACACAGTCTTACCATATAACTCAGTAATTACTCCACTAATTAGCTAACTAATTTGAAAATTTATAAAAAAAAAAGAAAAATTTATATCCACACAAAAGCCTGATGTAAATATCTATTTATACCATCTATATTCACAATCACAAGAAACCAGAAGCAATCAAGTTGTCCCAAAGAGCTGAAAAGATAAACAAACCATGGTATATTCGTACAATGAAATATTATTGAGTAATAAAAATAAATAAGCTATCAAGCCATAAAAATATTGATGAACCTTAAATGCATCTTAAAAAGTAAAAAAAAAAAAAAAAGGCAATCTGAAAAAGCTACATTCTATATAATTCTAGTTGCATGATATTCTGGAAAAGATACATAATGGAGATGATAAAAAGATCAATGTTTTCCAGGGGTTCAGGGTAGGGGCTCGACTGGGTGATGTATAGGGGATTTTTTAGGGTGGAAAATTATTCCGTATGACTCTGAAATGGTATATATTATTTGTCAAATTTACAAAACTTTACAGCACAAAGACTTAATACTATATGCAAATTTTTTTAATCATGTGAGGACGAGAGATCTCAGGTTGAAACACAGAATGTGACAAAGTATCTAAATACATTTAAATAATAAACTGAAGGAAGGGAATAGGTATTAATCTAAGTAACTTTGAAAATGAATGGGGCCTATAAGATGAAAGGCAAAAGGAACTATACTTTTCTTGATAAAGTTGTTTCCCAATCACAGTATGGATTAACAGTCCAGAAACAATTATGCGTGTACACTGGCACTGAAAAATTAAGTATATAGATAGTAGATGACAGAACTCAGGTTTCTCACTTTTGGAGTGAGGGGTTACAGACAAGAAAAGGGAGGAGTCTGGAATGATCTGGCAATAATGAAATAAAGTTGGAGAAATGACTATGACCTCATGCTTAGTTTAACCTAGGCACAGGCAGCTATACGTATAGTATTAGAGACCGAAATCTATCTGGGTTCCATGTTTATCGTCAAGGCAGTGTCATTGCTTCTGGGCCTTCAGCTGGCAGGGCAAGGAGACAAATGTGTATACACAAACACAGACACACATTTATCACGATTTCTAATGCCACTCTTCAATAAAAGAGCAAAGGCTGCTTGGAGAAATGGTTGATTCTAGGACTGGGGCAGGAAATATGAAAGATGAGCCTGGACCATTCGTAGTGCCAGAATCTAAAAAAGTGTGGAAAAACAAACAAAAACAAGACACATACCACCATGTGTGATGGCAAAGAGATATAGGAGTCACATGAAAATCGCCCAATGGCCAAAAGTGGAACAACGTAAGCAAAACTATACAGTGATATTATACATATAATTGCATTATAAGTCAAAGTGTAAAATGAATATCTATGAGTATATACTCATAAAACAGACTGAATAATAGATAAATAAATGAGATAATAGATAAATCTTACATAGAATTCCAAATAAATTTCTGCACATACTCGACTCTTAAGAAGGTAGATCATAATTCCCTGCTCCTTGTGTGTAGGCAACACATAATGGCTATTCTAAAGAGATCAGGATGGAAAAACAAGGAAAAAAAGAGTAAATTTACAATGGAGAAACTGGACAAACACTATCTCAAGTTAAGTGATGAAAGTTATTATCAACAGTGATAAGTCATATTGATAGCATGTACCCTTGATATGATGTAAGATAGTGATACTTTACATCTGTGGTCTTCCTCCCCAAAAATCCATAACCTCAATATCTAATCATGAGAAAAACATCAGACAAATCCCAACTGAAGGAAATTCTTCAAAATATCTAACCAGTATTCCTCAAAAATGTCAAGCTAATCAAAAACAAGGGCAAATCTGATAAGCTGTCACAGCTAAGAGGAGCCTTAGAGAGACATGCTGACTAAACGTAATGTGGCCTCCTGGGTGGGATCTTGGAATGTAAAAAGGATATTAAGGAAAAACTGAGAAAATAAGAATGAATGATGGACTTTGGTTAATAAAATGTGTCAATATTGATTAAAACATACCAACGTGAGATGTTAGTAATACAAGAAACCAGGCATAGGACATATGGGACGTTTCTCTACTCTGTAATTTTTCTGCACATCTAAAATTATTCTATAATAAAAATTTTATTTTAGGAATGTTTACAGAAGTGGCTAATGAAGTAACTCATTAAACAGTTCCCTACCTTTTGGCTGTTTTCTGGGTTTCATTTTTAATCACTGATTGCTGCCACCTTGAAAAGAGAGGTGTCCGTGCAAAAATGTGTGATTTCTGCCGCTCTGCCAAGCTAAATGTCTATAAACAGGACTCCTGTGCACCTAAGTTTTCTATTGGTTTTCCTGATAAATTTCATCTGATAACAGTTTCACTGTGAGCAATTACCTAAAGTGTTCTGGATATGAAAGCAAGAAGATTCATCACAGACAGCAACTCCGGGTTTTAACAATTCCTATAAATCAATATGGATTCAAATAGCTATAACAGCTCTGCTGAGCCCAGCTCCATTCCTCTCTCTTGCAGCCAGTGTCCAGAAGGATACATCTGTGTGAAGGCTGGTCGAAACCCCAACTATGGCTACACAAGCTTCGACACTTTTAGCTGGGCTTTCCTGTCTCTATTTCGACTCATGACTCAAGACTACTGGGAGAACCTTTATCAGCTGGTAAATGTCTTTGTCCCTTGGGTTGCAATAACAAAATGCCATGACGGAAATACATTTCTCACTGTTATAGAGACTGGGGAGTCCAAGATCAATACACCAGCATGAATGCATTCTGGCAAGAGTCTTCTTCCTGGCTCATAAGCTGGTACCTTTTTGCTGTGTCATCACCTGGAGGAAGGGACTAGGGATCTCTCTGGAGGCTCTTTCTATTAAGCACTAATCCCATTCATAAGTGTCCCACTCTCATGACCTAAGCACCTCTCAGAGGCCATACTTCCTAATACCATCACATTGTGCATTAGGATTTTAACACATGATTTGGTAGAACATGCGCATTCAGAGTACAGCAGTAAGGTTCAAAATAACATGCATAGAATTTAAATTTATGAGCATATATGAAATCACAAGTATATGCATTTGTCTATAAAACTCTAAAATACTGAGAAGGGTCCATTATAAAGCGAGTGTGCCTAGGATCCCAACTGTTCATTCAGTCAGCAAGTATTTTGACATTCTTTGTTGAGAAGCATCCTGCTAGGGGCTATGGAGGATGCAGAGAATGTTCTGACTTGAGCTTATAATATAGCTGTGGATGTAACAAGAACATGTGAAAAGATTTTAAAATTCAATTATATAAAATTTTCAAATTCAACTTAAGGTTAATTGGCACTAGGAGGGAAGAAAGAAGTTATCTCTGGATGATGCAGAAAGACTGTGGACTGAGTAGTAACTCCACTGAAAGGGATTAAAATAGTGTTCTTACTTGTAATATTTCCCTGCATTATAGACTCTAAGAAAAAGCATTTTAGTAGTCCTCAAATGTATATCCAATGTGTACAAATTTAAAATGTGTATGCTTATATCAAATGACACTATAATCACGTGTCAAATAATTTTACTTTGTGTGTGCATTTTAAAATAAAAAATAATCTTGGTCAAATGCATTGTATGCTAATAAGCATTCGTCTTCCAACTATCTAATGTTAGTAAGCAGATCTTTCTTTGGGGACATTTTATAAAATACTGTTGAGATTGATCTTTTTCTTCCCCTTAGACATTACGTGCTGCTGGAAAAACATACATGATATTTTTTGTGCTGGTGATTTTCTTGGGCTCGTTTTATCTGGTGAATTTGATCCTGGCTGTGGTGGCCATGGCTTATGAGGAACAGAATCAGGCAACGTTGGAAGAGGCGGAACAGAAAGAAGCTGAATTTCAGCAGATGCTTGAACAGATTAAAAAGCAACAGGAAGAAGCTCAGGTACTAAGTGATAATAAGCAAAGCTGCTTTATTATTATTATTATCATCATTGTTACTGTTATTTAAAGTAGGCATATTGTACCACAGAGGTAAAATTGGCACTGGCTTTTCATATGGCACACTGGCATTGTCATTAGAAAAGAGAAAGCTATTGAAACTTGAAATTGTTTCCTAAGTTAGAGTCAAACTTTTTAGATATTATATATGAGGAAACTGAGGGCTTCCTTTATAGCTCAGTTGGTAAAGAATCTGCCTGCAATGCAGGAGACCCCAGTTCTATCGCTGGGTCGGGGAGATCTGCTAGAGAAGGGATAGATACCCACTCCGTATTCTTGGGCTTCCCTTGTGTTCAGCTGGTAAAGAATCCACCTGCAATGTGGGAGACCTGGGTTCGATTCCTGTGTCAGGAAGATCCCTTGGAGAAGGGAAAGGCTACTTACTCCAGTATTCTGGCCTGGATAATTCCATGGACTGTAGATAGGGTCGCAAAGAGTCGAACACGACTGAGAGACTTTCACTTTCATGAGGAAATTAGCTCAGGGTAGAAAACATATTCAGGATGAAGTTAACTATGCAATTATCTTATGAAATCTCAGGGAAGAACTTTATTTTCAGTTTAATACAAAAAAAGATACATAACTCGTATTTCCAAATACTCCTATTTCACTCCTAATTACACTTGAAGTTTTATTCTGTATTGATTGATCTCAAATGTGATCTCAAATTTTGAACTCAAAACTTCATGCCTACCTACGCTTAATCATTCTTCAGGATTTCTATAGCACAATAAGGTATCAGGATGTTTGGAAGGCATCTGCTATTAGAGCCAATTTTAAGTTTTCATTAGTATTAAAGGCTGTTTGGGCTAGGGGCATAGAGAATGGGGCATTCATGTCTTGAGGAAAAAAGAGAGAAGAACAATATTTGATTACAAGAAAAAACATAAATTGAAAGATGAAAGTCATGGAAAGACAAATCAAAATCCAATTCATGTCAGTGAGAATTATATCCTTTACCTCTTCACCAACTTTGGTATGGTCAATCTTATTGACCATTCTCTGTGTGTGTTAGTTGTTCAGTCATGTCAGACCCTTTGCGACTTACAGACTGAAGCCTGCTAGGCCCCTGTGTCCATGGAATTCTCCAGGAAAGAATACTGGAGGGGGTTGCCATTCACTTCTTCAAGAGATCTTTCTGACTCAGGGATCAAATCAGGTCTCCCGCACTACAGGCAGATTCTTTACTATCTGAGCTACTTGGGAAGCCTGTTGACCATTCTGCTAAGTTGCTTCAGTCGTGTCCAACTCTGTGCGACCCCAGAGACGGCAGCCCATCGGGCTCCCCCGTCCTGGGATTCTCCAGGCAAGAACACTGGAGTGGGTTGCCATTTCCTTCTCCAATGCATGAAAGTGAAAAGTGAAAGTGAAGTCGCTCAGTCGTGTCTGACTCTTAGCGACCCCATGGACTGTGGCCCACCAGGCTCCTCCGTCCATGAGATTTTCCAGGCAAGAGTGCCGGAGTGGGGTGCCATTGCCTTCTCCGTTGACCATTCTACTAAGCAGTATTTCATTTCTGTCTCATTTTGCATTTTCTTAACAATTAGTGAAGCTGAGCATCTTTCTTGTTCTTATTTTCTATCTGTATGGATTCTATTGTAAAGTGGATGTTCAACTATCTTCCCCATATTTTTAGCTAGGTTGTTTTCTTATTGTTGAGATTGAGTAATCTTTATGTATTAAAAAAATAAGTCCTTCATGATAACTATTCCTTGCATATATTTTCTCTCAATCTGTAATTTGTCTTTCATCCTAACTGTACTTTTTTAAGCAAAAGTTTCATATTTTGATGAAGTACAGTTTATCAAGATTTTTTTTTTCTGTTTCTTTGATCATGCTTTTGGTGTAGCATCTAAGATATTTTTGCCGAGTCTCCATCACAAATATTTTCGCCTAAGTTTTCTTCTGCAAGTTTTATGTTTTATATTTAGGTCAAAGACCCCATTTTAAGCTGATTTTTCTGTAAGGTGGTGTGATTTAAGAGGTGAGCCTTTTTTAAAATGTATTGTGTTATTCGCTCACTCATATCTGACTCTTTGTGACCCCATGAACTGTAGCCCACCATGTTCCTCTGTCAGTGTAATTCTTCAGGCAACAGTATTGGAGTGGGTAGTTAGTCCAAACTCCAAGGGTTCTTCCCAAGCCAGGGCTGAACCCAGGTCTCCTGCATTGCAGGCAGATTCTTTACCACCTGAGCCACCAGGGAAGCCCCCCTTTTTTTTTGCATATGGATACCTAACTATTCCAGCATCGTTTGTTGAACAAAATATTTTTTCTCCACTAAACAGCCTTTGAAACTTTGTCAAAATCAATTTCCATATGTGAGTAGTCTATTTCTGGATTCTATTTTATTCAATTGATTTATTTCTCTTTACACCAAATCCACACTCTCTTAATCACTGTAGCTATTGAGTGAGTTTTGAAATCAGATAGTGTTAACTCCCCAACTTTATTTTTCTCTCTCAAGACTGTATTGACTATTCTTGGTCAAATATATTTTTAAAATGTGTAGCTGCATATGAGTTTTAGAATTAGCTTGCTAATTTCAGTTCACATAGTTTCTACTGTTACATCTTCAAGTTTATCATCTTTTCTTTTGCATCATCAGATTTGTCTTTGTCCCACCCAGGGTATTTTCATTTCAAACATTATAGCTTTCATCTTGAAAAGCTTGATTGGAATTTCTTTTACTTCTCCCACAAAGGTAACATACTGAACATACACAATACAGTTATAATAAATGTTTATGAGTCCTAAAGTCCTTGTCTGCTAATTCCAACATCTGTGTCAGATCTTGATCAATTTTAATAATTTCTGTTCATTATTGATTATATATTCCTGATTTTTTTACATTGATGGCAAACTTCGATTAAATTCCAGACACTTGAAACTTGATCTTTTGGGGTGCTGGATATTTTTGTATTCCTATAAAAATTCTTGAGCTTCGGAACATAGTTAAATTACTTGTAAACAGTTTATTCCTTTTCCATCTTCAGATCTTTGAAGATTTGCTAGGTATAACTTAGAACTTAGTCTAAGGCTGATTATTCCTTACCGCTACATGAAAACCCTTCTGAAAACTCAACTCAATGCCCCCATTCATAATTTCTTCAAAACCATTGTTACATGTATCTAGGCTGCTTAGTGGTTGTTTTAGGAGGAAGAGTGAATCAGATCTGTTATTATATCTCAACCAGAAGCAGAAGTCCAAATAATTTTTGTGCATAGTGATTTTTTTTAATGGATGTTCTCAAACATTAGAGGCATTATTTGAATGTCAGTATGTCCTTGGAATTGTGTGTTAAAAATTTAAATTTTTAATAATTCTGAGTTACTTGAAGATGCACAACATACAGCAATAGGTACTTTTTACTGAGGCTTTTTTTTTTTTTTTTTTTTTGGGGAGACGGATTTGACAATGAATTGCTTATCTGGTTACTCAGACCAACCATATACTTAATAGTTGCTGAACATGCTGACTCTATTTTCCTGTTAACACTGGGTACAGAGTAGTATCATTGTTACAGTTTGTTGATCTATAAAAAAAGTCATAAGCTAATTTGGTGATAACTTGAGTATAACTTCTAAAGTATACCTCATGCTTGCCAGGAATTTCTCCTGTATTTCAAGTATTCAAGAGTTTATTCCAGATTGTTACAAATCAAACACATTTGTAAGATGATGAAATGGTAGCTATTTACAGGGTAAAGAATTTTTTCATTTCAAAGCTAAAAATAAAAGTTATAGGAAATAATATATATATGTGTATACAAATATAGACAGTGCATACTAGTTGTATTTTAAAGCATTGGGTTATTCTATCGTCATTTACAAAAACAGACAAAGCAATGTGCACAATCAATACTAAACCAACCTACAGTACAGGAGTAAGAATGTATTCTGAAATGCAGCCATTTTTGGGTAAAATATTACATCAGTTAAAAGAGTATAATCTTTAAGAGTTAGCAGTAAATACACTATGTCTAGTAGAACTTTAAAGAATCTAATTATCTATATCTTAATTAGGTCAGCCAAAATGTCAGTTCTTTTCGCTTGGAAGTTAGTTATTGGAGTCCAGAGATCAAATCATGATTTGATTCAGCTTTAAGTTCATCATATACACAAAAGTTTAAACTGATTTCAGGGTGACTTATCCCAGTGTTTTAATTTTGATAGGGATGGCACGGGTGCTAAACTAATTTTACTTCCTTCTTGACAATGCAGGTAACAGTGACCAGTAAATAGCACATGCTGATGGAGAGGTGGGAGGTGGGGACAGAAAGAGAGGGAGACTTAGTACCCCCGTGAGATCACTGGGGCCCCAGTGTGATGTGAGTCTGGTTAATTACCTGTGGCTCTCCAAAGCTGCTATCTAGCTAATGACTTCATGAAGTCTAGCATCATTTCCATTTTTATTTAATATATGTTCAAAGACCTCTAAGTGCTAGTCACTGTTTACACATGAAAAAAAGTCATATTCAGCTCACAAAACCAAGTACAACTTTAAAAGACAAAGACAAACTGACAAAGAAAGAAATGCTTTGTCCTATGTCATCATAATTGTGTTTGGCATTTAATTTGTAATCTTTAAATCTCTAAGTGCTCAGCATAGCTATTCCACAGCAGTATATATTGGTCTGATAGGAAAGATTTAGCAGTAAACTTTGGGACAAAATTAGAAATAGTGACATTTAAGAGGCCCAGTATAACTTGGGGTAGAATTATAATAAGTATAGTTCATGTCTTGAGGGTTTAAAATGAGATTTTAAAACTGGATCTTATGTTTACACTGAAGTGTAATCACAGATATATTTTTATTTTATTGTTTAAGGACACACAGATACAATAAGTTATAGAGCCTCTTTTGTTTCACACAGAAATAAGAAAAACAAAATGTTATTCCCTGTGGAAATATTAAGCACATATTTGTTATCTGTTACAATAAGAATTCAGCAAACCCACTGTGAAAGTAACACTATTAGCCTAAGTAAGCAGGACTCTGGCCATGTCACAGAGCTGCGTATAAACAGGTACACAGACATGGAGGTGACAGGAAACATCTGCCTCTGAGGGAATTGGCAAATCCCTGCAAGTGGAATAAGTGACAGATTTGAGTTGACGAGTGACACAGAAAATGTGTTGTGTCGGGAGGTTACCGTTGTTGCCTCACAAAAATCTGTTTTGGTTTTGAGTTATTCCAACTGTTTACCCAGTCTAGGAAGGGAAATCATGTCTTATGCAAAACAAATTCTGGAAGTGATTTAAATGGACCTGAGTTTCAGAATTATGTCAAGAGACTATTACCACCACTTCCACTTCCTTTTTTCCTGACAACAAACAAGTGAATAAATGATTTGGCACTATGCATTGTATGTTTTTCCCATACAAAGTGGAAAGGAAAAGTAAGGAATTTATTTGGATAAAAAGAATATGTATACTTTCATTCTCTCAAGGAGTGCTGTAAATTATGTATCTCATATGTATCAAGCACTATGCAAGTATATTTAACTTGCTCAAATTAGTTCCTTCATTTATCCACTTATTTTATACTTCTATATTAAATTATTCATATTTATAAAGGGCCCTTAATATTTATCATCTTTCATTACTGACATTAAAAGTGATATCCATAATCAAGAATTTAATTGGGACTTCCATGGTGGTTGAATGTTTAAGACTCAAAGATTCCACTGCAGAGGGCCCGAGTTTGACTGATCCTTGGTCAGGGAACTAAAAACTAAGATGCTGCATACCACATGGCTCAGCCAAAAAAAAGAGAAAAATTCAACTAAAACAAATCTGAATATCTGATTATATGCATTCTATAAATATATAAATTCTGAATTAATGTTTCATTTAAATGTGAAGATTGTCTTTTATCAAGTTTTAGATCTGGGTTTCTATAATGAATATAGCAATCAATATAAACATTTTACATGTTTCTTGGCCCAACACATATATTTAGTACTATGGTTCCCATCCGTGGGGTCATGTTAATCCCATGGAATGTGTATCATACTACGTTTAGTTTTATACCTTTTAAAAAATTTTTAGTTGAGATGAGGTTCAGAATTGGAACTCCTTAGAAGGGTCTGCTTCTCAAGAAGGAGAAAACGAAGAAGAAAATGTTGTCAAAGCATTCAATATGAGTTTTATGTTCTTTTCTAAAATATATTTCTGTTATGCAGACTATTCTAAAACCTAGCTTTTAGGAGATCTTGAAAAGTCAAGTCTGTCTTATTCTTCCCATACCCTCATTCAGTATCTGAAACAACTGACAGTATAATGCCTTTTTTTACCCTTATTCACCAAACATTTATTGAATCTTTTTTATGTCAAGTGACATAATATGCAATCTGCACACTGACAGACAGACAGATACAAACACACATACACACATACCAAATGACAGAATTCCTATCTATAGGAATAGACAAGAATATGTCTAGTGGCGAAGAGAAGATAGAACAAAGAGCAGCTGTATTAGGGTTGTCTGTATTCAGTAATGACATATGTAAAGAGTTGAACCAGTAGTCTGATATTTTAATTATTTCCATTTTGGTCATTATGTTTATAAAGAGGAACATACTTAATGAGAACTCACCTTTGAATTTCATATCCTTTCCAGTTAGTTTTTCGATCATTTCCCATTTGAAAATACCATTCACGTAAATAAAAATACAAAAGATTTGGCATGCCATGTTTCACCTAAAGCTGCTGTGTTTCTTTAGTAGGTGCAGAAATTTAAAATGCTTAAGTAGTGCTTGCTTCAGCAGTACATATATTAAAATGCTTAAGTATACTTAGTGTTGAAATATGGGAAGAAAATATTTGAAGTAGTCATAATCTTTTGAATGATTATTACAGGTATTTATTGACTGATATGTTAGTCTTTCATTATTATTTGTAATAATAATAATAAATAAACATTTAAAAATTTAAGCCAAAAGTGCTACGCAATAAATTAACTGTGTTAGACTCTGGGATTAGTATGACCTCAGGAATGGGAGGGCTTGCCCGGTGGCTCAGTGGTAAAGAATCTGCCTGCCAATGAAGGAGAAGCTGGTTCAGCCTTTTGGTCAGGAAGATCCCCTGGAGAAGGAAATGGCAACCCACTCCAGTATTTTTGCCTGAAAAATCCCATGGACAGAGAAGCCTGGCAGGCTACAGTCCATGGGGTCGCAAAGAGCTGGACACGACTGAGTAGAGGAGTACGCACGAACCGAGAAATGCGAATAATAGTACTGCTGCTGCTGCGAAGTCGCTTCAGTCGTGTCCGTCTGTGCGACCCCATAGGCGGCAGCCCACCAGACTCCCCCGTCCCTGGGATTCTCCAGGCAAGAACACTGGAGTGGGTTGCCATTTCCTTCTCCAATGTATGAAAGTGAAAAGTGAAAGTGAAGTCGCTCAGTTGTGTCCCACTCTAGAGACCCATGAACTGCAGCCCACCAGGCTCCTCCATCCATGGGATT
The DNA here is from genome assembly GCA_006408695.1 of Aepyceros melampus. Lineage (NCBI taxonomy): Eukaryota > Metazoa > Chordata > Mammalia > Artiodactyla > Bovidae > Aepyceros > Aepyceros melampus. Next base: position 192,817 of record SJXQ01009461.1, on the reverse strand, counting down.
TTCTAGGCAAGAGTACTGGAGTGGAGTGCTGTTGCCTTCTCCGTATTGAATGTGATTCAAATGAAAGAAGAGGATAAATTAGCCAATACATTCCTACCACTTCCCCCTAGAGGTAAAAAGTAGATACTTTAAATGCTTTGAGTTCACAAAAAAAGAAAAGTCTTTTGTCCTAGATTTAGAAGAAAAAAATACCACTCAGTTGTTCACAATCACAAGTGGGAGGAACAAACTTATGGATGGAATTGGAATAGTAATCAGACCAGACACCACCACTAAGAGAACATTTGCTTTTAAAGTGTAGAAGATATTTTTAAGAGAGCAGTTGTTCCCTGAAATGAAGCTAATCTCAACAGAGTTTTTTAAAAAAGACTTCAGAAGATGTGCCAAACCAGACTTTTCTAATTCATAAGCTAACATATCGCTTTATACTATGCAAAAATGTATCATTATTAAGTAAACTCCCTTGTAGTAAAACATAAAAATGACCAGAAAGACATACATTTTCAAATATAGTTCACTGTATTAAATGGCAACATATGTACCACAGTCAACTGTTTTCCAAAGTTGCATGTTCTAAATAGTGCCTGGTTTTATTTACACAGGCAGTTGCAGCAGCATCAGCTGCTTCAAGAGATTTCAGTGGAATAGGTGGGTTAGGAGAGCTCTTGGAAAGTTCATCAGAAGCATCAAAATTAAGCTCCAAAAGTGCTAAGGAGTGGAGGAACCGAAAAAAGAAAAGAAGACAAAGGGAGAATCTTGAAGGAAACAACAAAGGAGAGGGAAACAGGTTTCCCAAGTCTGAATCCGAGGACAGTGTCAAAAGAAGAAGTTTCCTTTTCTCCATGGATGGAAACCGACTAACTAGTGACAAGAAATTCTACTCCCCTCATCAGGTACAGCTTTCTACTAAGGATTCCAGTTTGTTTTGTCATTTCTGTATCTTCATATATTTTTGTAGTATCTGGTGTAAATGAGGACAGGGAACTAACATTTAATATGATTATTTAAATGTATATCATAAATTGTCTTTAAAAGAGACTTTTATTAAATCATTAATAACTTTTATTTTACAGTAATCAGTTTTAAACACTATAGTATTTTGAGGCCATTTTCTCAATCTGCTTTGTTGGGAGGCAGGAGGAGTGAAACCTACCTATCAAACTTTTTCCTTCAGTGAGGCAGTTTTATAATCTCTTGTCTACCTTTTCCATTTTGAGACCTCAAATGAACCTACCTTTTTTGCACATGGTTTTCTGCCTTTAATATCTGAGTATTAGATATTACTAATATTTAATGTATTAGATACATTACTGCAAGATATGTATGAATTTTGCAAAGAAATGTCTCTGTTTTGTTTCTGTCTTTTGATGTGAGAACTATACTGTTGTGATCTTCCATTATGCTGATATGGTGTCATTCCATGATACATTAGGGTGAAATTATGACCCAAATTCTCTCAAAGAGAATTAAATAAAAGACAGTCTATTTTTGCTCTGATTTAATGCCAAGTACCCAATTCTTCAGCATATTTTCAAGTCAAATAGGGTAAATAGTATCAACTCTGTCTATAAGTATTATCAGTTGTATAATGAAGAGTAAATAGAAGTACAGTTATGGCTTTGAACCCTATTTGGTTCCATTAGAATTTCATGGGCTGTGAATTATTAACTCTTCTAATTATTTTAACCTGGGTCAGTCAACCAACAAATATTTATTGGTCACCTACCATGGTTCACAAGAGGAAAGAAATAGTTCTAGAAAAAAAAATCAACTCAATGAACAAAACAATGTAATTCACTGACCTCATGGATTTTTATACAGAAGGAGGAGACAGACAATAAATAAGTCATAGACTATGTCAGAAAGTAATAAGTACAATTGGAGGGGAAAGGCAAGAAAATAAAATTAAGAGAACTAGCTGGTGGTTAAAAAAAATTAAATAGGATGGTTTGGGAAGCCTTGACTGTAAAGGAGACCTTGCAGCAAAGATTTTGAGAGGCAAGAGAACAGACTATCTATCGAAGTGCATTTTAGGCTCACTGAAGAGCAAGTGGAAGGCCCTGATGTGGTAATATGCCCAGAATGTTCAACAAGCAGCTGAAAAGCCCCTGTTGAGTGAAACAAGAGGAGCAACAGCAATAGGAAGTTAGCTAAAAGTCAGGAGTATTTTAACTCCAAGTTTTAACTAAAAACAGAATTGGTATATACATACATTATATGTAGTTCATTTCATATTTGGAGATAGTGAGACAGATAGGGAGATGGGAAGAGAGAGAGATGGTAGGATGATAGGCAGGTAGACTGATAGATAAATAGATAAAATAGACAACAGATGTTGCAAAGTAAAAGAAATAGCCTATTAGCATTGATAGTTACATACCCCAGTAAAAATATGCAGAAAACATTAACACAATCACAAGCAAAAATATACCAGAAGCATTTTACAGTTTCTGGTTTTATAAACAAACTCTCTAAAAGGAAAGAGTTTGTTTACAGAAACAAACTAAGGTAGACAGGTAGACAGACAGATATATTTGTTCAAAACAAATATATCTTTAAAATCATTAAGGCCAATTAGCCATAAATTATGAGTACCCTGGCCTCTACTAACATAAATTTTAGGTGTTAGTTTACATTTATTATTTTATTCTTAAATACAGAGTACATGTTCATAGTACAACATGAAAAAGTACCTACAGGCAAACAATGGAAAGCGAATCCTCCCGCCAAGATTTTATCTATGTTGTTTGAACACAAGGAAGCAATTTATTTTAAAACAGAAGCTTCATAGCTAGAACCAAGTGTAGTTGTTAACTTACTGAAAACATTGATAAGCCACACATATTTAACTTGAAATGCCATGCTTCTATTAGAACATCTTCAAATTCTCTGTGTCTTCCATTCTGACTTCCCAATTCACTTCAAGTTCAGTTCTTTCGTGCAAGATTGTGTCCTTACACCTAAATGCTTCAATTTTACCTTTTGCTACTGAAAATTAAGAAAAAGAATTCAGATTTACTTCTTAGAACAAGACAAAAAAAAAAAAAGATACCCAGAATTTATATTTTGGCATGCCTGAGGCAAAGAAAGCTGGGAGTTTGGTCCTTAATGCATAAAAGCTTGTTTTCCCTAGAGAAAGGGCTGCCACAGCTGTGGGTATTCCCTGCACTCTGCTACATCTTCTAGTGTGTTATTTTTGGCTTATTTTCTCTGAATACTATTTTTGCTATCTTCTTTTTTCAGTCTCTGTTGTCTTGAAAGCTGTGCTCACACCCATTATTATACTTTCCAAAGAGTGAACAGAAATTTCAAATAAACCCAAGGATTTGAAACGCCTCTGAAAACATGTCAACATAAAAACATGCAAATTAAAGGCGTGTACCACACACATTTTAGATGTACACACATACCACACACTCCCGACCAGTATGGGTAGACAGACTTTAAGTTTCCAAAGACAATATTCTAATACAGGTATATGAAGATGATTGAATTGAACCATCTTAGGAATTGGTGTAAGACAAAGCTGGTATTAGGGCTTCCATGGTGGCTTAATGGTAAAGAATCTGCCTGCAATGTGGAAGACCCAGGTTCAATCCCTGGACTGGAGAGATTCCCTGGAGAAGGAAATGGCAACCCACTCCAGTACTCTTGCCTGGAGAAACCCATGGCCAGAGAAGCCTTCTGGGCTACAGTCCAAGGGTCACAAAGAGTCGGAAACAACTGAGCGACTATCACTTTCTTTTCAAAGCTGGCATTCCTCTGAGTGCAGGGTGAGATCCACCTGCATTAGAATCACCTAGAATGTATGTTTGAATTCTCAGATCCCAGTGTCCTGCGGCTTCCCTCATAGCTCAGCTGGTAAAGAATCTGTCTCCAATGCAAGAGCTCCAGGTTCGATTCCTGGGTTGGGAAGATCCCCTGGAGAAGGAAATGGCAACCCACTCCAGCACTCTTGCCTGGAGAATCCCATGGACAGAGGAGCCTGGCAGGCTACTGTCCATGGGATCACAAGAATCAGACATCACCACCACCACCACGTGTCCTACCCCTGCTTACTGAGTCCCAATTCCAAAAAGCTGGGACCTAAAAATATACACCAAGGTTTCAAAACACGAGTGTGGACATAAAAATATTATATTGATAATTTAAATTGAGTGTGAGGAGATTAAAAACATCATCATCCCTTATTATTGAGGGCTGAATGAATGTCTTCACAATGTCTAATTTCTTGATCACTTTGACAACTGGAAAATCTCTAGCTACTGCCTGACATTGGGTAGACAAACCTGCTACATGAACTGAGTGTCACATAGACACAGTCTCAGCTTGGATAAGCTGAGCAGTCATTAATTCCTGTGAATATTTCTAACCAGATCCAAAGAACAGCACATTTCTCAATGGATAGTATCTTTCCAGAATATCACTGAGACAGAGGGCAAACCCAAGATTATTCTAGTGCTTTGCAGTCAGGGAAAAGCCATAAAATAAAGCTAAAAATGGGGCATAATAAAATCAGCATGACCTAATTAGGCAGAGGGACCAAAACTAAATTTGAGGGAGTTTGCCTTCCTAATGGTTTTTTCTGCTAAAATTACTATTTTTGGTTTGGTTTTACACTGAACCTTCGTGGAAGAAAGGAAAGGTCTAGGTATATTTCCAGCTGCATGTGGATATGTATGCATATGTATGTGTATGTATCTACATACGTTACCCAGCTATACAGAGATTTAGAACAGGTCATGAGAGGTCGCTGGGGCAGGGGAGGGGATAGACTATGGGAAATGCCATTGTCAATGAGGAAGGGAGTAAACAAAGATTTTGCAGGAGACTAGAGATGTTTTTGAAAACTATCATCAAGGCTAAAACAAACAAAGAATTATTTGGTGCTACTGATTTAAAAGCCATTCAAAAATTGAAAGAAGGGACTTGCATACTAAATTCTCATTATCTAATATCAGAAACTGTTTACTTGATTTATTCATAAATATAAGTTTTAAAGTTTTTAATCATCCAGTTCCTTTTAATAAAATTAAATTGATATTAGAAGGATAAGCTGTCCCTACATCACCCTTATCAGTGAAGACATGTATAAGTATTTTTAAAACTAGTGTTGAATTTTTAAGTAAGAATAGTAATTTACAGCAATCTAGGAATTCTCTCTGTTGTGTTTGCTATGGCATATATTCTCTCAAACAAAGTGAATCATTAGTAACCATTTGGAAAACTTAGCAAATTTAGAAGACAGCACCATAGATAATTTTTGTGGCTTTTATGCCCATGAAGAAAAGACAAGAAGGTCCAGAAAATAACAGTAACTTCCTTTTAAAACTCAAAAAAAGAGAATGGAGAGATAATGCCTTTGTTTTCAAATCATCCAGAAGAAACATACTTGGTCCAAATATTTTAAATTCAAGCCAACAGTCTCACTTGATCTGTAACTTATTTTCCAAGTTGTGTGCCCTTTCAGATTATAGCATTTAGGAGTGAAAGCCACCTATCAAAAAGAATCATTTGTCCTCTCCAGCATCAGGTTCCCCACCTAGAACATTACGATAACAAAATCCACCTCATAGGACTACAGTGAAGATTAAATGAAGTGGTCATGCACTTAGTAAACTGCATATTAGAACTCCTAATCAGAAAAATTACTTAAATTTGTATTGTGGTCTTTAATAAAAATATCAAAACATATGTGTTCTCTATAAATTTGATGAACCGTGTTTAAGAGCAAGACTATTCTTACCCAAAAGCAAATAGATTCTGCAATATTAAGACTTTCATTAAATAGCTGTGTCCCCTGTCCCCATTCTTTCCTTCCTTGCTCTCTCCTCAGTCTCTGTTAAGTATCCGTGGTTCCTTGTTTTCCCCACGACGCAATAGCAAAACAAGTATTTTCAGCTTCAGAGGTCGGGCAAAGGATATCGGTTCTGAAAATGACTTTGCTGATGATGAACACAGTACATTTGAAGACAGCGAGAGCAGGAGAGACTCACTGTTTGTGCCGCACAGACACGGAGAGCGACGCAACAGTAACGTTAGTCAGGCCAGTATGTCATCCAGGATGGTGCCAGGGCTTCCAGCAATGGGAAGATGCACAGCACTGTGGATTGCAATGGTGTGGTTTCCTTGGTGGGTGGACCATCAGCTCTAACCTCACCTACTGGACATCGGCCAGAGGTGATAATAGATAATACATTAGCTACTACTGACATTATACACCGATTTGAAATAATCAAGGCCTGGGCGGTTTAGCCTGTTATACTATCCTACTTCCCCAAAATGAAAGTCCTTAAAAATAACATATGATTTTACTGAATGAAAAAAAAAATAGAATCTTGAGAACCAATTGAAGTGTATGGGACCATTAACTTTCAAATGCTTTAGGTTAAAAGAGCCTGGTTTTTACAGTTCGGGGTGAAAACTCCTATCCGCAAATTCAACACAAAATAATGGGCACTATGACAACCTATTACAGATGTCTGTTTACCCAGAATTGTATAATAATCTATTCATATTCTGGAAATTTCTTATACTTAAAATTAAATAATTTAATGACCAACGTACTGATAACAGGCAGTTTCTGTACAACTGCCAATATTTTACAGTGACTCTAAAATGTTCTGATGTCTATTAAATGACTCTAAAATATTTTGATTTTTTATAGGATGGCACATGGAAATAATTTTAAAAATCTCAGGAAAGCACACACATTTCATTGTACACCTGTGTTTGTGCATAGAAAAAAATTGGCCCATATATGTCAATATTTCCAATATAGCCTCAAAGAAAATATTTCAACCTTAATATTAATATTACATAATACTATTATTTGTTTTGGGGGAAGATTAATCTGATTTTCAATTATTGAAAAAGCTAAAATACTTTTCATTTGAATTAAATGAAATAATATATGGTTTATGAAAAATTTCTCTGGAAATTCCAACAGGTAAATTAAAATATTTCTGCAACATAACTGCCTTATACAATTGCATCCAACTGGTAAATCCTTGTTTTAACCCTGTAGGGTATCATCTGTGATTTTTTTTAAGTATTTATAACTTAATAATAAATTAGTATTTTATTATTACTTGAAAATTGTTACTGGGAAAACTGCACGCAGCATGACTTTCCAAAGAAATGCTAATGTTGTGTTGTATTACTCACTGAAAAGGGTGGTTTGAGCCATCAGTATTTGGTTTGCAGGGTACCACCACTGAAACGGAAGTCAGAAAGAGAAGGCTAAGTTCTTACCAGATTTCAATGGAGATGCTAGAAGATTCCTCGGGAAGGCAAAGAGCCATGAGCATAGCCAGCATCTTGACTAACACGATGGAGGGTAAGGAGGCAGCCGTGGGATAGTCAGCTTTCTATGATTATATAGTTTGGAGAACTATTACTTATCCCCATGGCATTATGAAAGTCAATTACCCAAGATCAGAACTGCATAATAGACCTAAGTAGATATTATTTGGAATACACTATTATCACATTGATTACACATGCCTCTATTTCTTTTTGATTCTGATTCTCATCTGCCAAGTGATTATTTCACCACTTGATAGCTCCTCAGCGAGGATTTATCCTTATGTTATATTATCCTTAAGCAATTAGAGAAAAAACTTTTCGTTTTAAGTTTTGGTACGCAGAAGCACAAAGAAATATCTCTAAAACTTCAATCTGTTCTCCAGGCATAGAAGTGGTGATGGGTTGAGGAGGGATATGGGTTGAGTTGGAGAAATCAAAACCTGTGTTCATTTCCACAGGAACCCTAAGATCTTTCCTCCATCTTCCACATACACAGAGACCACTACATTCCTTTAATGAAGAGCTGACACAAATATTTGCTGATTTTGACACACAGGAATGGACAACAACTATTCCTTCCTTGTTCATTCATTAAATAAGTCCCCATTTCTTCAAGTTTGGAGGAATATTACATCACTACTGTCATTTTATAAATCCCAATCAGAATTCATATCTAACATAAATTCTTTAGAAAACTTCAATTATATTTTGTATCTTAGTCTATTGGTATATTGGATATGCAAATGGACATATATTTCATATCTATTTCACCCATTAAATTACTAGTACCTTTTTAATAGGCTAGAATTCTGAAACAAAATGAGTAAATATGAATAACAGAACTAGATTTGAGGCTGAATCTATATTAAAAAGAAAACATACTATATCTCGATGTGTACAAGATCTATGATAATGTGGAGATAGAGAGAAGAAAGGGTCACACATACTAATAAGAATCACAGTTTTAGAAAGTATTCTGAAAAAGCTCTTTCAAAAGAAACAGTAATTGATACATTTAATAGTTCTCTAAAACTTACTTTAAATTTGTTTTGATAAAGAAAATATAGCAATTTAAGAATCTATTACCTAATTAATAGGTAATTAAGTTATTTAACTTGAGGCAAAATTGCTTAAATACTTAAATTTGAAGTATTTTTTCAGCTTAAAGACATTTTTGATAAATATTTTGTGGAAATATTTAATGGAATTGTCTTCTCAATAAACTAAAATGAACTTCCATTCCTAAGTAAAAGTATCAATTTTATCAAATAATGTATATTCTACAACAACAGTAATTTGTTTATATCGTTGTTTACTATCTCATTCTTTATTGTTCCCCCAGAACTTGAAGAATCTAGGCAGAAATGTCCACCATGCTGGTATAGATTTGCCAATATGTTCTTGATCTGGGACTGCTGTGATGCATGGTTAAAAGTAAAGCATCTTGTGAATTTAATTGTTATGGATCCATTTGTTGATCTTGCCATCACTATTTGCATTGTCTTAAATACCCTCTTCATGGCCATGGAGCACTACCCAATGACTGGTCAATTCAGTAGTGTGTTGACTGTAGGAAACCTGGTGAGTTCATTTGAAGTTTACTTATTTACTTTGTCAGAAATAGGGCAGTTAGCCCAAAGAAGAAATCCATTTGCGCTATGCAGAACCCCCAAACTATATACCCTCTTTTCTCAGAGGAAGAAATATCTAAAGGAATATTGAAGGGGTTCTCAGGGATAAGGTCTAGAATTCAACTGGTATGAATACTGACTGTTGAGACCAACATCTGTGCTGATTGTTCATGGTGTTTTACCCTTTGTAAACTTGTTAAAATCTTTACTGCAATCTTGCTGAAAAAAAAAATGCAGAAATCATGAGGTCTAATTCTGGCTCCATAAGCATGCAGTTTTAACACACACAGCTTATGAAGAAATAGTTCTTTGAAGGGAATTCATAAAGATTGATTTCTGTGCAAAAGAGGGCATAGTTGTTTCAAATTGAACTGCCTAATAAAATGCTTCAGTAGAATTCACACAAGAGAAGAAATAGTTGATAAAAATGCATTTGTAATTTAGCCACACTCTGGTTCATGTTACTTGGGTAGACATCTGTATATGTGTATGCCGACATATACATTTCCTCCTTCTACGTGAAGAAACTGAAATGGATGAACAAGTGAAAAAAGAATTTACATGGTTTATTAATCAAGACCTTTCTTTTTTGGCACAAGATAGAAACAGAATTCAATAGCCTAAGAGGAAAATAAAAAGACTATCTCATGAACTGGAAAGAAAAAGATGAGTTACCAAACCATATGAGGATAATTTTGCAACTGGGCTTCAGGAAATGCTTTAACCAAGGGATTGGATGTAGCCCAACCATTCATTGCATCTTTTGTCTGTAGGTCAGGAAATATGATCACCCATACCTTGTTGGTTCTAAATCTTGTAACCTCTGCAATGGAAAAACACTGAATCTTTTTTCCAGTTCCAGTTTAAAGACTCTTGTGATAGAACTCTGATTAGCAGAGTTTGGATCAGATGCTTATCTCTGGTTTAACTAACATTGGTGAAGGTAGATTGATGTGAAAATCGCAGTTCTGAGGAATTACACAGGTGGAGGATTAATTCCCAACAGAAAGAAGAAAGGGGATACTGGGCAAACAACTGTCTAAGTGTCTACTTCAATAGGTGACCTCAACTGCGCTGCATTATTTGACTCGGTATAACACCCACCAGATTCTTGAGACTTTCTTCATCTTTGACACCTGAGATATTTTTTTATTTTTCATTTTTTTGTCTGATTGGCTCCTTCATCTTTCCAATCACTCTATATCTCTGCTTCCTTTTCTGGACTTCTCTTCTTTGCCTACTAGGGCTATGTTTTTCATTCAATATTTGTATGTATTCAACAGCTCTAGGTATTATCTACTCTTATAAGTTGTGTTCTATTTCTGTATTTCCAACAGTTATAGATTATTGCCCCAGGATAACTTTAAACATCTGAAAGATGATCTTTCTCACAGTTTGTTGAAAGCCCTAAAAATTTCAAGTTAGTTTTGTATTACCTCTAGTTGTAGTCTTTCAGTTTCAAAGAGGCTGCCAGCTTCAAAATAGAAACCTTTTATTTCTTATATACAATTTTATATCAAGACCCATTGTTTCCTTTTTTCTAGGTATCAATTTTTTTTACCTCTATAGCTACCATTAAAATTGCATTTCTAGTACTCTACACTCAGTCTGCCTTAATCTTGCCAATCTATTGTCTATATTTGTGGTTCAACAATTTTACCTGGTTTTCAGCATTCCCCCTCTAATCCCATCCTTCCTATGCCATCTTATTTTCCATTGTTTCCTAACCAGTCACCATCAGTCTTCTCAGAACAGCCTTGACACTATAACCCACAAATGTTTATATGTTTATATATGGGAAAGTAATTCACTGTTCATTTAAAGTGTCCTGACTCAAATCACTTCATCTCAATTCTTCATATTCTTTAAGGTCCAACCACAGCTTCATTTCTCCTCTAATATGACTCTCAGTCCATACTGAGCACACTTTTCTTAACTCCTAATGCATTTCTGTGAATAGAACATGGTTGAACATTAAACATTTTCTTCTTGCATCATAATTCTTATTTTTCAATTCCACTACATATTACTCCATGGCAGAGATCACATCCTACTTTTCGTTTGTATTTCTCAGAGTGTTTACATGGTTATAGCTTGATAAATAACCAACTGTTTGTTTCCTACCCGTAAAAGAACATGATGGGCTTTGGAATCGGGTAGCACTGGGTTTGACCTTACTAATAATGTAGCATCTGGACAAGTATGATAAAAAAAGTTTTGAGTCTTTGTTTTCTATTATTGAAACGGATATAATATACTCATCTCCCACAGTTGCTATGAAGGTATAAAGAGATAATGTGAGAACACAACACTTTGCCTGGCATCTAGCACGTGCTCAATTAACAGCTTCCTTCCTCTTATGTACGCATTAACCTTTCTTTGAAATATCGATGGAAAACAGTTCTGGTCTAGCTCTGTATTTTTCCCAAGACAGTTAGGGAAGTTGAACTGTTAGGAACAATTTGGGAAATCTGTCAGAGTGACGCAGGAAATTGAGGTCTTAAAAGAATTTTGACGTTGAAGCAATGGAGTACAGAAGCACAGGATAAGAGATGTTGGATTATAGGATGATCAAACGGAACAGCACTAGACTAAAACACCAAATTCAGGTCCAATTCCAGTTGTCTGTGCTAAATATCTGATCTTGAAAAAGTCAGAAATATTGTTTTCTCATGAGTACAATGGTTTGGGACTAGATGATTTATCATGTCTCTCCTCATGCTAAAATCTATAACTTTGAGTATCAGTGGAGATAATGAGGTAGAGAAGTGAGGTGAAATACTCATCCGTGGTTGACTGTAGCAGAACCATGGGTAAGCTGAGTTTAGTGTTAGGGAAACAAGACTCGAAGATAGAGAACACAGGTGACAGGAAACAGGCTTAACTATTTGTAACCATAAGAACAGACAAATGTGTAAACTGACTGTTACTACTGGCTAAAAGCTCACTAATATTCTCTCTTTCTCTCTCTGTGAGAGAGAAATATTGCTTATATTATGGGTACTTAGCTGCTTTGGATCTATGTTATATATCCTAGGTGGGTGTTGCATTGCGTATTTTGTGAAGATTTTATAGTTTTCTTATTAAAATCAATTTAAAATTTCTCTGGACTAGTTTATTACTATTCAAATGATTCCATACTGCCTTATAAATAAGGAAATTGAGTTTCTGGTTGAATTAATAAGAAAAGAATGTGCCATAAAAGAGTTGTGGCACTTTCAGCCTTTATTTAGATAAATGTGCTTTTTTGTATCCTCTTTCTGCTGAAGCATATAAAATTATATCATTTCCCTGTTGATTGCACTAATCAAATTTAAGTTTCAAAAGACCGCAAATCTTGATTGAGTTTCTCTTAAGATTTTGTTTTGCTTTTGTGTTTTTTTGTTTGTTTCTTTTAACCACTATTAAACACATGCACTCATTTTACTGATTCTATAAGCAAAAAATCTTCCATCAAACATAGTAGGTTACATAATCCCTTCATCATATAAACATTTCCAACTAACCTGTAACTTTTTCTTCAGGGAATATCAATAGAGATCTGTAGCTCCTACACTATTTGTTTTTCTGACTGCAACTCTCCCAACTAGAGATTAAAGATTCACGATATCCCTCTATTCTGCTAGACCCAGATGGGAACTTAGACAATGATACCTGTTCTAGAACAGGCTATTTTGGGTTGTTTTGAAGGACACTGAGCTTGCATGATCAAATGTTAGGGGTTAAGGTCTCAATTTAGGGATAGGAAAATTTCCTTACTGAGTATTTACTTAGAGAGGAAAGTTCTGTTGATACATGCATTAAAATGATAGAAATGTTCATTCTAAAGGCTGAAGTTTGAATATTGGTCAGTTTTGGAGGCTATATTGGAGGCTATTTTCAAATAAAAGCCTAAAGAAACATAATTAGCAAATTATTTTAATTAAATGGTGTGGTTTAGGATGTGGATACAAAATCTTAGAAAAGGGACATAACTAAAGGGAAAAAATGGCTTTTTTATTGAAAGATAAAATCATTAGAAATCAAATTCAAAAACTCACCTATGTAGCCTCTTGCATCAATGAAGAAGTGCTATTTGGCTACCTAATTCCTTTCCTAGTATAAGAGAAAATTGATTATTGTCCCTTACTAAGCACTACTAATAAAATTGTTATGTAACAATAATTATTGGTACACCTCAATTTCTAATAAAATTTGCTAAGTAATATAATACTGATAGAAATCCAAGAATATTAAACACAGACCTGATGAATCATCTCAATATCCCCATTTGACAGACGGGAAAAAAGAAAATCATAATGTTGACTGATTTCTCATCATTTTTCTTTAAATATATTTCAATTTCATCATCCAAAGAAGAATGAACAACAAATATTTAAAGGTACAAACTCAAAAGGCATGGGTATGATAAAACTAAAAGTATTAAAACAAGAAGCTAATAGTAATGGAATGAAAGGAGGCTACAGGTATGTCAAATTCACTACAAAAGAATGGAATGTCAGTCTGGACAAGTAGAGATCGTGTGGAGCAAACTGACCAATATTCAAACTTCAGCCTTTAGAATGAACATTTCTATCATTTTAATGCATGTATCAACAAACTTTCCTCTCTAAGTAAATACTCAGTAAGGAAATTTTCCTATCCCTAAATTGAGACCTTAACCCCTAACATTTGATCATGCAAGCTCAGTGTCCTTCAAAACAACCCAAAATGCTCACAATTTGTTTACTCTTGGTCCAGACTTTCAGGCTGATTCTCATCCCTATCTTTAGTGCTTTTACTTTTACTAATTGTCACGTGTCATCATGTACAATGTTAAAGATTTTTCACTAAACATCTCCTTATTAAAGAAGCTGCTTCGGAAGGCTATAAATGTATTGTCCATAAGAAATTTATTAGCCTAGATGAATTGGGTTTGCAATTTCAACTTGTATGTCCTAATTAGCACTGTATTTATTTTCAAAGCGTAAAACAATGTCTAGTAAGTAAGCAGCAATTTTTTATGAATGAATGAATGTCTACAGAAGCATGTAATCCAAACTTTCGAAAAACAAAAAGCTTCCGCAGAAGACAAGATATAATTAGCCTAAGTCCAAACAATAAACATTTGATGATTTTGCTAACTGTCTTAGTCTTCTCTTAACCACTGACAATGCTGAACTAGATTGAAATGTAGATTGAAATGAAAAACAATTATCAGTGATTTTTAGGGCCTAAATTGAAACCATTTAGAGATAAAAGGCTATGACATTAAACTGCAAATTGTAATTAAAATGTTTTTTAAGAGAAGTTTCATGCTATAAACTTCATGATCATAAACTATAGGAATATAAATTTAACACATTTCTTTTATAAATTTAAAAGGAATTTAAATTTAAGGGTTTTTAAAATGCAGAACATCCTCATGTCATTTCAGAACTAAAAAGTTCACCTTTATGATTTTCTACAGGAAGAGATATTCACCTGGATTGTTTCTAACTGAATTTAACTAATATGTTTCTATAATTAGGCTGTCTATTTAAATAGTAGCTGCTCCTAAAACTTTAGAACTTATTTTACATTAACCAGGGAAAAAGTACTCCAGAGTGAGTTCTTATATAAAAGAAAAAAATGATTTTTAATGTGCTTTATACCACATATCTGGATTTTCATGCACTAAGCTTACTTGAATTATGTTTTACTTCTATTAGAATAAATGAATAATAACTGAAGTTAAGCTATTTTTTTCTGGGATGGTTATTTCCGTTAGGTTTTTCTGTGATTGAGGAAGTGAGATGTTAGCTGCATTTACACATTTGTAAGAGTGGATCAAGATTTCCTTAAATTAATACTTTAGGAAACCAAATAATTTTGATACTTTTATTTTGATAAAGTTCATTCAAGGTAAAGGCTGATTTACCTTGCTAAGTGGTATGCTTTAGTCATAATATGCAGTTTTTATCTATAGTTAATTAAGATAATTGCTTGAAAAGAATTTTTGCAAGAGTAATTTCATAGCTCTTCATGTCCTTGGGTGTCTTAGCCTGTGGTTTTGAGTTAAAAAACAAAACCATTTTCAAATAGACATTCATCTAGCCTCTCAAATAATTTATTAATCCTAATTGTTGGTGTACACATACTGAAAATGTTCTCCTACGGCTTTCAATTAAATCTGCAGTTCCTTGCTCTATTTATCCATTAATCTTAAATCTGAGGCACAAATCCAGAGATAATTATTATAGAAACATTTGTGGCAAACTCATTCTTATTTCGGGTATGTTTATAAAATTATTGAAATAAGAATGGTGTCCATTGAATAAAACAATATCAAAATCAAGAACAAAATATATTTTTTCCCCATTTGAGTAATTTTTGAGTGACTTCCAATAATACATAGATTTGTTCTTAATGCCATATTTTTTAAAAATTGGTTGTGATTATGGTAGAAGTATAGGGTACACAATAGCTATAAGTTGCTATTAATAATAAACTACCAGTACTAAATTTCAAATATGGACATGAAATGTTATAAACTCAGCATTGTCTTGGAAATCTAGCAGATTCATTAGATAACACAAACCTATTTAAAATACTCCCCAGAAAAAAAGTGCTAAACGTGTATATCCATTTGTCACATTTCTTCACTTTAAATTTTAGATATTTTTACTCATAACAGTTTAATATTCTTTACAACTTCTCAGTGTTAAAAGTTTGTCAATGCTTGTGAAATACTGCTCTCTATGTTACTTTAGGTCTTCACTGGGATCTTCACAGCAGAAATGGTCCTCAAGATCATCGCCATGGATCCATATTATTATTTCCAAGAGGGCTGGAATATCTTTGATGGAATTATTGTCAGCCTTAGTTTGATGGAGCTTGGCCTGGCAAATGTGGAGGGACTGTCTGTACTGAGATCATTCAGACTGGTATCTGCTTAGACTATGCTTATATTCTATCTTTCATTGGCAAAACATTTATTTAAAAAATGAATCAGTGTGATTGTTTTTCAAGAATGATGGAAAATGTTTGAAACACTTCATAATTATTAGCTGTGTAAGACACATTTTAAAATACACATGTGCTTCTAAAATTATGTTTTAAATGAATGAAAAATTTTTTGCTTTAAAGTCTATAAAGAAATGCAAATAAAAAGCTTACATCCAATTAATCTTTTTATCAACTTATATTAGTAAAGGAACAGGGAAGAAAATGTGTTCCCAATAGCACTTAGAAAATGGTATAACAAATGTTTGAATTTGGCAAAAAAAAAATTTAAAAATATGCAAACTTTTATAGGAAATTAAGTAAAATGTGTATTTTTAAAATTGATACAAGCTTTTTTATGTTTGGTTAGTTTTCTGATTGTGGCTTTCATTCGGTCTGCCCCTGATGGAGAAGGATAAGAGGCTTATGGAAGCTTCCTGATGGGAGAGACTGACTGAGGGGGAAATTGCGTCTTATTCTGTAGCCCATGGGGTCACAAAGAGTCGGACACGACTGAGCAACTGAACTGAACTGAACTTTTTATGTTTACCAAAATTAGTTCATTTACTTTTATATTTTAAATGTCCATTAAAAATATATAACTCATACTCTTAATACTTCCTTTTACTCTCTAAAGTATAGTCAGAGGTAACATTAGTTTGCTAAATTCACAAATATCTATAATAAAAAAGTTTGTTTTTATGGACATATCTGCTGATAATCAGAAATGTTTTATTTATCACTTCTGAAACATTTTCTCTTATTTTTTCATTTAAATGATATTATGATTTGATTTACAATTCCAGTATTATTAACACTTTTCTATGTATTTGAATTAGTATGCTTTGAAATTTTATATTCCTTAAAGGTGGGTCTACAGTGTAAATGATAAAATGACGTCTAACTTTTAAAATTATATTGTGATTACTACTAAGAGTACATTTTCACTTGACTACAGCTTCGAGTTTTCAAGTTGGCAAAATCCTGGCCCACCCTGAATATGCTAATTAAGATCATCGGTAATTCAGTGGGAGCTCTGGGTAACCTCACCCTGGTGTTGGCCATCATCGTCTTCATTTTTGCCGTGGTTGGCATGCAGCTCTTTGGGAAGAGCTACAAAGAATGTGTCTGCAAGATTTCTAGTGATTGTGAACTCCCTCGCTGGCACATGAATGACTTCTTCCACTCCTTCCTGATTGTGTTCCGGGTGCTGTGTGGAGAGTGGATAGAGACCATGTGGGACTGCATGGAGGTGGCCGGTCAAACCATGTGCCTTATTGTTTTCATGCTGGTCATGGTCATTGGAAACCTGGTGGTACGTATGTATTACAAGCACTCATAATTAAGAACAAGATCAGATAGTAGGTGGGAAGGAAGCCTAATATCTGGTTTTACCATCAAAAACATAGACTCAAATCCCAGTATAGGACTCTGAGCAAGGGCAAGTTACTTAACTTCCCTCAGGCTCAAATTCCAAACTATGAAACTGGAATAACAAAACTGAAATCTTGTGGTTTATGTAAGGATTGCATGAGGTATATATATCTGTGAAAGTCTTGGGACAAAAATATTAGTTTTCCTCTTCAAAGAAATGTTTTCAGCATCAAAACTGATTTGTCCTAATTTTATTTTTATGGCTTGAATTACTTTTTATTCTATTATTATTTTGATAAGATAATGATCTTCAGTAATTCTACACTGAAAAAAAGACTATTCTGTGTTGAAATTGTTCTTTACACATACATAGTTCATATTGTTTGTTTACTCAGAGGCATATATTGCATATCACCAAATTTTAAAGACAAATTTCAATGAAATCTTAGCTCTGTATTGTAATTATCCAAAAAAATTGGAGGGAAACTAAATATATTTTTCCCAGAATTTGTTTTATTAAAGGAAAATAAATTATTATAGTTTCAGTTATACACATGTATAAACATTGACCAGATTTAAAAGGCTTACTTTTAGTTCTGACTTAAAAGCACTAATACAGAACCACAATTTGTATGTTTGTGTGTTTTAATGCTTACATTTTTCAATTATGCACTGTCAGAGTATTTCTTTATTTCATCATTCTGAAACTTTCCTTTGAGAAGTACATATCAAATGAGATTTCTTAAAAAATGGTTTGTGGGATATCTGTGGACATGCAACTTTTTTCAGAATTGTAAATAAGGAAGTTCTAGATTCTGAACAAATCTGATACAAAAATAAGGAAATAAACTGGGGTTCTGGCTAAGTGTGTGTCTTCCTACCATGTAACATTTTTTGAAATTCAGTAACTACATTTCAAGCTAAAAATATTCCTATAAATTTTCTTTTGCATCAGTTTTAATGAACTATTCCTGTATTAATCATATTTTGCCAATTAATTGAATAATATTTTCCCTCATGTATTCCAATGATTTGCTAAGATTTCACCACATTTTCTTCCAAAAAAAAAAAAGAAAAGAAAAGTAATTTACATTATATGGGTCTAGCCGAAACCCTGGAATAATTTTAGACTTTTCTCCATCTGTTGAACTATTTGGACAGATATACTTCAAAGTATATTGATGGGAAATGTGTTAAACCTTATATAATCTGTCTTTAGGCTGCTCTAAAAGTTTTTGGCCATTGGAATTTACATTTCAAGTATATTGTTTTAATACAATTCATCAGGCTATTAAATAAATAAATTCATTATTTACACAAACAAAGCTAAACATTCCCTAGAAAAACTGGTAAAATGACTGAAATGAAAATAGCCCATTTTTCCTCTTTGGCCAAAACCACAGAAATGGGATTTTGTCTTTTCACTAGCAACTCTGAGTAGACACAATTTAAATCTCAGAAGCTCCAATTTCCTGGTTGTCCTCCGTTTGAAAGGAAAATCATTTGTTTTACCATTTTGCCCTTAGAGCAGGTAGAAGATACCAGATTCTTTAAATAGCATGTGACTAAGACAAGGTGTCTGAAATATAGCAAACAGTCAAAAAGCATTTGTTGAATTAATTTTAGCAAAGGGCTGTGAGTCCTCTTTTTAAGCTATTATGTTTACACATATTTCAATATTAATACAGCAAAATTTTCTTTTTTTCTTTTAGGTTCTAAACCTCTTTCTGGCCTTATTGTTGAGTTCATTCAGCTCAGACAATCTTGCTGCTACTGATGATGATAATGAAATGAACAATCTCCAGATTGCAGTAGGAAGGATGCAAAAGGGAATTGATTATGTGAAAAATAAGATACGGGAGTGTTTCCAAAAAACCTTTTTCAGAAAGCCAAAAGTTATAGAAATCCATGAAGGCAACAAAATAGACAGCTGTGTGTCTAATAATACTGGAATTGAAATAAGCAAAGAGCTTAATTATCTTAAAGATGGGAATGGAACCACCAGTGGTGTAGGTACTGGAAGCAGTGCTGAAAAATATGTAATTGATGAAAACGATTATATGTCATTCATAAACAATCCCAGTCTCACTGTAAGGTGCCAATTGCTGTTGGAGAGTCTGACTTTGAAAATTTAAATACTGAGGAGTTCAGCAGTGAGTCAGAACTAGAAGAAAGCAAAGAGGTAAGAATGATTTTAAAGTTTTTCTTGCATTTCCTATATAAACCATGTACCACAGTTACTTATAATTTTTATTGTGTTTATAGGCATTATTAAAAAGTATATTAAAAGCCATATATACAGTAATATTGGAAAATTATCAGATCCATTGAAATTCCAACTTTTCACAGGAAATCGTCATTCTGAATAGTTAGTATATTCATCTTGATATTTTAAAGTCTGATTTAAAAATATGGGCTTCCAAAAAGGAGATTTTATTTAACACATTCTTTTATACACTACATTATGCTCTTTAGAAAAATAAACAAATCATACTTTACTGATCATTGTGAAAGTGTCATATCTTTACTTTCTATAATATGTTAAGTTTTGCTATGATATTTTAATGTGAATGTGTGTGTAGTTTTGCTCACCTCTGAACCTTTTATTGACTACTGATAAGAGTGTTATTCATTTATGAAAATTCTATACATATTAGGGAAATAAGAGTAGTAATGATTACATTTTGGCCCAGTCAAAGAAGAACATACTTATAAGGTCTTCCAGATGATTAACCTGGAAATACTAAGAACTACTTGGAAAAACTCCACTTAAGGATTACAGCTGAACTGTAGACTGAAAAGTTATTCTTACTGTCATATTACTACTTATTTAAAAGAAAAGGAAAAAGGAAAGGCAATGTTCTTTTTGCAGGATTAGAATTCACAGGAGTCTGTGAAAGTAATTCAAGGCTATTAATTCTCCAATTCTGTGTTGTGGAGAGCAGGATTAAATTTTTTACTATTACTTATTTATAGAGTTCTGATATGCTAGTAGGAAGTTAAGCCTAGCACAGAGTTATAAAGATAGGTTTTAACTTAAAAGTATAAATAATGACACCATAGGAATCAGACAAATAACATCTGATTCTGTGAGCATATTTGCATAGTTTGGAACCTGAATTCTGTGGCAACAGAATTTGTATAAGTAGCTGAGAGTGTCACAATTCACATACCTTATTTTCAGGCATTTCAGAGCTTCTGAGATATAACAGTACATTTGGAAATATTTTGAAAAAGGTAAAAATATGTACAAGATGAGGTATAATATCCTTTCTCTGAAATTCCACTCAAAGTCTGCTTAATGAGTTCAATTCTAATTTATGTGTTGCTCGTTCTGGTAAGATAGGAATTCAATTCTATTTCCCATCACTTGACAAAGACTTACTTTAAAAAATCATCAGTTAGTTAACAAGCATTTATTGAGCACTTCTGTGAACTCAGCACTCTGCTGGGCAGTAAGGGTAAAGGAAGAGATAAAGGAGAGATTCATAATATAACCCTTTTCAGGGAATTCTCAAAATCTTCAAGGAAGCTAATACTAACTCAGAAAATCATTAAAGCCCTATTAAAAAGTTTAATCCTAAAGGACTGACTATAAGACTTATAAATACTATAGGTATTGAGAACAGCAAGAACATAGCAAATTGCTAAATGAGGAGATAAAATCGAAGTGGGCCTCGAAATGTGGGTCAAATACATGAACAGAAAGCCAAAAGCAGAAAATACTAAACAAAAACCAGAGTTAGAGTGAGCTTGGTAGTTAGGTGCAGCCGTGAAATAGTCAATATGAATAATGTATTGGTTGAGAAAGTGGAAAAATATGTTTAAGTGAGTAAGGTAGTTTCAGATAATACAGTCTTGAAATTCAGCCAAAGAGTTTGGAATTGGCTATATGATCAATAAGGAGCTATCTGTTCTGAAGCAGGTGAAAAGCAATAGGAAAGTGATGTTTTAGGAAATTTTATTCCATAGTAATGAGTAAAGCAGTTTAGAGTGAGGAATAAGGGTTATCTTGAGGAATAATGAGGCAACAATCATTTGATAATAACAAGGTGATAGAAATATGGGCTATGGTAATAAGTATGGCAGATGAGACTAACTGGCAATTTGACAAACCCTAGTAACCCACTCCAGTGTTTTGCCTGGAGAATCCCAGGGACTGGGGAGCCTGGTGGGCTGCCATCTATGGGGTCGCACAGAGTCGGACACGACTGAAGCGACTCAGCAGCAGCAGCAGTAAAGAGTCTGAGAAATTGGAAAAATGGTAATGCAGCTGTCTAAAATGATCTTTTAGGTTACCAGGTTTATGAGAAAAGAAGGAATTCAACTGGGATATACTGAATTAGAAGTGGGATACAATGGTAACCACAGCCTGGATGAACAGTCAGGGTTTAAAAATAGATATGACAACACAGATTTCATCAGTATCTGATTCCTTAAAAGCAAAAGAGTTCACCACAGAAGTAATTGCAAAGAGAAAAGAAGGGAAGACTAGGGACAAGACTAGCTTGGGGTCAAGAAGAGATAGAAAAGCCAAAAAGGGTGAGAAACTTTTGCTACATTAATATTATAGGTTTCATCTCACTGCACTCATGGAAATGATACATGTTAATGTCTTTTTACCAAAAAGTTGGTTTCCAGAATACTTCAAAAACTCTTTGATGTCCACAGATATTTCAAATGATTGCTTTAGAATACTACTACCTTATTAGCATATCTTTTTAATAGCTAAAAAATCATAAATTTGGAACAAGGAAATACATCTTATTTTCAAGCCATTGAAAACATTTTATTATCAGAATAAGATTTCTTTTTTGGGTGAATTTTTTCAATAATCATCTGTCCTCTTCCTGGCTAGTTTTGGGTAGATAGAATTCAGTTACTGAATTAAATTAAATTGCTTAAAATATACAGATATAATAGAGGGAAAATACTTGCAAGTTAATATAAAATCAAATACTTCTGTAAAGTTAGGATAAATCTTCAAATTATTTTGCACAGTAAAATTAAATTCAAGCATAAGTTTTATGTGGATGAATTTTTTAAATAGTACCAGAAAAACCTTTAAAAATAATAGGGCAATTCTCATGTATGCCCACACAAAGTTTAAAAGTACAGTTGACCACTGAACAACAGGAGCGTTAGGGGTGTCAACCCTATCCCAGTTGAAAACCCCAGTACAAGTTACAGTTGACCCTCCATATACAAGGGCTTCCCTGATAGCTCACTTGGTAATGAATCCAGCTGCAATGCAGGAGACTCTGGTTCAATTCCTGCGTTGAGAAGATCCACTGGAGAAGGGATAGGTTACCCACGCCAGTATTCTTGGGCTTCCCTTGTGGCTCAGCTGGTAACAAATCCGCCTGCAACGCAGGAGACCTGGATTTGATCCCTGGCTTGGGAAGATTCCCTGGAGAAGGGAAAGGCTACCTGCTCCAGTACTCTGGCCTGGACAATTCCATGGGCTGTAGGGGTCTCAAAGAGTAGGACATAACTGAGCGACTTTAACTCCATATACATGGTTTTGTAACTGCAGTTCCATATTAGCAAATTCAGCCAACTGAAGACCCTACAGTACTGTAGCATTTACTACTGAAAAAAATCTGTGTGTAAGTACACCTGAGTAGGTCAAACCTGTATTGTTCCAGGGTAAACTGTATACTGTTTTTAGAAACAAAAGCTAAAATAAGCATTATAGAACAGATTTAGATAAATTTAAGCAAATTTCAGTTTTGATCTGAAATCTCTGAAAACTGTTGTCATTGAACACAGGTCACAAGTCAGATTTATATTTATGTTGGCTGAGTTGTTCTTTTTTAATAGCTATAGCACGTACATATTCATACATACACATACAAATTAAAAATAATGTATCCATAAAACAGCATTTTGGTTTATGCTTATTAGTTTTTTGAACACAAGTAGAAAAAGCACATTGGGCAGGGCTTTGGGGGACACAAAATATCTTTTTGCTGACAAAGTGAAAAATCATACAAGTTAAACCTAACAGAATAATATAGTTCAAAAGAAAGGAAAAAGAAAATTAAAAAAATTTTACAACATTATTTGTGTTTTAAGAAGAGGCAGTAAATTAATCATTAATTTAGATAGTACTTAAAAACTCGACTCTATTACTTCCACTCATTTTCATAATAAAGTATATGTAGCTGTACCACAGCTGAGAGAAATGATCTCTAGAAATTTTTGAAAATAAAAATATGAATTGTTATTATATTATGTAATATAAATTTTATATATGTGTATCTTTCTATGGACCACTAGCATAAAAAGACTTGGTATAGAAACAAACATAAAGCTTTGCATGAAAAAATTTAAGGAAATTGAAGGCATGGATTTCAAAATAGTGATCTTTTTATTTTTGCAAACCTAATATTATACCTGTCTTGTGACAAGATTTAATATAGAACTTTGCTTTTATATTCTTACAGTTCACATAAACATAATTTCTTGACATTTTTATGTAACTATGGATTTTTACAATTTAGTTCTTAAAAGGTTTCATTGTCTTCCTAGGTGAAGGATATAGAATAAATGCTCTTAAGAATCATATTTGAAGTTGAATTCCATAGCACAATCTAGGAATATCATCCTGTGACCTTCACTGCTTACCATTCTTACTTCTCACAGGGGTAAAATCAAGCTGGAGCCATCAAGAATGAAACTCTGGTGTTTTTAAACCAGCCAGAGGCTCGTGTCACCACTTTTACCCAGGTTACCCAAGCAAGTTGTACATGTACAATCACTTTCTAAATAAATTTTGACTGGCCTGCATGCTACTCAGCTGTGTTCCTTCCCCTGCCATGGCAAGGAAGTGCTAGACGTGCCCAGCTGCTGTCTGCTGAATCGTGTGACACATCACAGCATGGTCAGGGAAGACGGGCAGTCCCAACACCACATTTGATTCTGCTAATGACTTTCCAGTTTAGTCTTTTTAGGCTCTTAAAAGCAATAATTGCATGCTCTATAGGATTTATATCTATTTTTAAATGATAGAAATGTTTAAAGTTCAATTTGAGAGCATGCACTTTTTTTCTGCTTTTGTTTCATTAAAATAAGATCACAACTTTTTGTTGTTGTTGATTCAGCCCTTATAAGTAAATTGTATTACCAAAATGAGCCTCGCAGGTTTTTTGTTTAATAGTATTGCCATTTTCAGATCATTATATTCAGATCTGTGAATATATTTGCAACCCATCCAATTCATGTGCTCCAGATGGAAATGTTTGCTTTCATGTTTTGTGGGAAGCCTCTGTTAAAAAAAAAAAAAAAAGAATAAGGTGATCATGAATGTTTGGATATGAAGGGCCATAGTCTGTATAAATTTGGGCACCACATATCTTGGATTTTCATGTAGTTTGGAGAAGTTGTTAAGTCATGTGTCTGCAGAACTCTAAGCGATCATTATAAAGTAATTAACAGATGAAAAGCAGCATGATACAGGCTAGGAAAAACTCACCACATCATGGCCATTAAGTAATTGGTTCAGTTGTACCTGTTAGGTTTTTCCCCCTGATCTACATTAATATGTTCAACCCAAAACTGAGCAGGCAAAAAGGAGCCTACTTTTGATTATTATTATTAATTATAGTTTATGATGAGTAAAGGATATTTCCAAAAATTAATGTAGGTTTGTGGATGAAATAAATCTTTAGGTAATTCTCTTGACTCAACTTTTCCTGTTACTGGAATATCAGCCATAGTGAGTGTTCTTCAAAGAAAATTGAAAAGCAAAAGTAAAACGTTCATGAGGATTAGTTCATGAAAAGTTTCCAAGGCTTTTTGTGGGGGAAAAAAAATCTAACTAGAACTTGTGCTTTGTTTCCAGGTTTAATTAATACATATTCTCTTCTTCTTTAGGAATAACTGAGAATTAATTGTAAAATGCAACAAATGCAGTCATTAAATTATTAATAAATAATAGAAGAAAATATGGTCCCTGGTGATTTATGTAATTTTACTTAGCAATGACTTTTTAGTTTTAGGAGTAAAACAATATATTATTAGTCATTGAAGAAAATCTGGTTATTTTTTCTTCACAAGCAGGGCATAATTAAATGGTATTGGAAAATTACCTTTTACACAATGTTTGTAAAGACTCCCTCTCTTTCAAAGCCATTATGGAAACTTTGAAAATGATGCTTGACTGAAGGTCCCAAGCATGTATGTACCCCTCTGTAAAAGGCCCTGTGCTCTGTTTTCAGAATCGGAAAGCAATGGGAGAAAACCTCTAGCTTCCCATTTCTATTAGGTTCTCACTGCCTTTCAAATGTTCTTTGTGAAATTGAATGTGAGACATTTCAAACCTATCTCAACCTTCAGGGAACGATTTTGGTGCTTCAGTTTATTTCTGCTAAAATAAAAAGTAGGGCAAGTTTAGATGGAAATTTTTGTATATCTTCCTAAGATAAACCATCTTTTCCTTGGCCTGCTGGATGCCCCTCTGCCTTACCCTTCAACTACCATATAATTAATTTCAATTCCCTATATTGTGTTCTTAGTAAGGCTCTTTCAAAATAAAAGGAGCATCAGGGTTGTTGCACAAAATATGCTGAGGTCAAACCAAATAGAGGTGGTTTATATTTTTCACCATTCAGTGAGTAGTCCAGAAAAAAGAGTTGTTGGTTTTAGTCATGTTCTTCGTGCCTCGGAATAGGAGCCTCATGGCCTCACTGTGTGGCTACCTGTTCTTCAAATGAGATATCCCAAGTCAAGATATGGATATGCATATCCAAAAGATCAGACTAAGGCCCTGAGAGATTGTATAACCAAAAGACTGTCTGCTTCTACTTGCAAGACGAAACCCAGAAGTTTTTAAAGAAATGGCTAGATTTTAAAGGCAATCTGTAATGGCTGAATCTTTTATTTTTGCCTTTTGAATCATACAGCAATTTGTGAGAGTCAAACATTTGATAGCTGATTGAAAATAAATGAAATGTGAGCGCATTTCGGTGGAAGTAGGCCAGTTGCTAACATTCTCTTCTATTTCTGAAAGTTAAATTTCACCATTTAATTGGATAAAAATTAAGAGCCATATTTGCCATAAAGGGGAATTTCTAAATAAGTTCACATTATCAGAGGGGAAATGGCCATTTGGGGGGCTGGTTCTGTCATTTCTTATGAGTTGTATTTGCAGCTAACCCTGAAAACTTGACATTCAGGTACCATGTCTTTGACAACATGGTTCTTGGATCAGCGTGCAGCTTCCACAGCATTGCGCCAGGCTTCTGTACAGCCAGGCATGTTTTCTGTGGCTGAATTAGGCCTGGAGAATGTTGCATCTTAAAACCTGCTTTCCAGTGTGCATTTGTAGAGCATAAGCCATCATCCCTCTGTAGACTCAGTAGTTTCTACAAGGGATGGAAGAGTCTACCTTAAGTGTCATAAAATATTGGACGGGTAGGGAGAAAATAGTACAAGGAAACAAGTGATGAGCTTGTACTATGTGGCTTTATATGGAAGCTTTCTACTGTTATGTCTATATAACTCATTACATTTTTCTGACTAATTTAGAACAAGTATTAATTTTAGTTATTTAGTATAGTCACCAAATTCCTTAATGTGGAAAACTTCATTTCAGGTTTCTTTGGTTTTTTGTTTTTTATCATTGTAGTATCACAGCTATGGCAATTTAAAGAAAGTAAGTTATACTTTGTATTTATCATTAGTCACCTGCTTTTAAATTAGTTACATGCTTTTAAATAAATTTGGAAGTCATTTTAGTATGGCTATGATAAAATGTATCACAAATTACTCTCTATCACAGTATGAATGCCAAAGTGATGAATTTAATTAGAAGTGTTTAGATTGTGAAGATAGTAACATATCCATGTACAGAATTTTAAATGCTTAAGTAGTTTTCTAGGATATAAATTTTAAAATTTAAAAGTACAGGAGTAAAATTCTGTATGTTTCCAGTGACTAAAACTTATCAGGCCGTATATCTTAGTTGGTAAGTTGTTGCAACTTAATAAGAACACAGTCTAAGTTTTAATTTATAAATGTAGATAAATTAACAACTTTAAAATGTTTATATAGTTGATACAGTATTTTTATAAATTCATAGGATAAAGTGTATGTACTTTCGTAAGATAAAAATGGGGCCTAGGGAGACTACACCATGAATAAGACTGACTCTCCAACTATCAGATTAGCTTTATATCAGTTTCCCCAGAAAAAGGAGCCTTTCACAAAGCACTTTTTAGTGACAAGAACTAAATAGTTGGCACTAGCCTGCCAACTATTTTTTAAGTTTGGTGCATCAAGTCTCTGAATATTCCTTAAGGAGTTTTCCAGAGCATAAGATTGATGAGTTTATACTTATACTCAGAAAAACTCCTGGATAACAGTGAAGCAATTCTTCATGTAAAATGGGTTTTGCTCATCTGAGAACAGAATTTGCTGTTATTGTTTAGTCCTTGTCTGTTTCCAAAAGACATGCTACGCTTCATAATGCCAGGCAGACGGAGGTAAACTAGCTCACACGCTGACTCTGCTTTACAATGTACGTAACCTCCATAGACATTTAGAAAATTGAAATTATTTATATTCAAACATATATTAACCACATTCACAAAAGTTCACATTCTAAAGACAATACCAACAACAAAGATACAGCCAGAGATCAATATTTGGTAAACAGCAGAATTGTCATTCAGATTAATGGTTACCATTACTTGTGCTGTGAAGGATTTGCTTTAAATACGTATTTGTTTTTAAATATAAGACTCTTGAATAATATATGACAGAGAATTATAATGCAAAAAACTGAACATTTCACAACTGTATTAACAGTGGTAAAATAAGAAGTGAAGGGTGAGTATATTTTCTAAAGTTTTCAAATGGAAAAGTATATGTGTATTTTTGCATATATACATGTATGCTTATTACTTTCTTCCTTCAGATTTCTTTATTGAATGTCTGCCAATATTTTAGAGAAACATTTTGGAAACATGCTTTTATCACTAAAATATCATTAGTTAATTTTTATTCATTAAGAAAATGCATTTTCTAATAAAATTAAACCTTCTGTAAAGGCCACAACTGAGTTGTGTATCAAAATGAAGAGATAAATTATCTAAACACTATAATTCTCTCTATAAGAGTAATAACAAAATGCATTCACTCATTCATTTATTCATTTTTCATAAATTCAGCCTATTTAGTGTCTATTCTATGCTTGGATCTTTTGGTGTATAAATACGTGTATGTGTCTACATTCTAATATATATGTGTATATATGTACATAATTATACAATTTTATGTATATATATAATAAAACATACATATATATTTCTGAGAATATTTGGTCAAAGCAAACAAGTATTATGGACAAAATGTTATATAAAATTTAACATGGAGAAATCATAATAAAGAAAAGCTTCATGGAAAGGGGATCATGACCGGACTCGGAATAAATTCTTCAGCTTGGACTGGCCAAGATGAAGAAGAAACATTAAGCTTTTTATAACTAACCTCAAAATAATTTGATTTCTTTTTGGTTTTATTTATACAGTGGATATTATTGCTGCCACTCATGAAATGTCATAGTGTCCAACCTATAAACCAGTAAAACTGAAAGGAAAGAGTTATTTAGTATGTTTTTAGATTTACCAGAAGCTACTGCAATTCTATTCAGCAGTAGCTTTCCTGGGATTTTCTTACAAAAATAAAGACATTCTGGCTGTAAGAAGTGGAAAAATTTTGAGGGAAGAAAATATGTCTTGAACTTTCATCTCTACAAAAAGTAGAGGATATTAATGGTAAAACTTTTTTTACGATAATGATCCTATGAACCATCAGCCATAATTGAAGGCTTATTCTCTCCTTGGAGAAGGCAATGGCAACCCACTCCAGAGTTCGTGCCTGGAGAATCCCAGGGATGGGGGAGCCTGGTGGGCTGCCATCTCTGGGGTCGCACAGAGTCAGACACGACTGATGCGACTTAGCAGCAGCAGCAGCATTCTCTCCTTAGCATATTTTGGACATGGAGATATTTTATTATAGAATTATATCTTGACTTAGGGTAACTTTCATAATATATGTAACCAGACATAGTTAACCTCATCCTCCAAGTAATACCACCGAAAGTATCACCTGGATATTACTCTTCAGTGTTCACATTATAAAATACTAAACTAACATTTGCATGGTGATTTCAAAAAGCTACAAATTTTGAGTCAGATATCCTCCAATACGACCTATGTTTAGGTAGTCATTCAGGTATTTTTCAGTAACATGTTAACTCTTTCAGAGGGCTAGGGCAGAGTGACCCTACCTCTAAGTTACTAAAGTTATGGGGCCTTTGAAACCATTAACATGTCCATGTTCTTTCATCCTAAAAGCTTTACATTGCCTGGTTGTGCTATATGTCACATCTTTGCATCACTTTTCATAAAGAATTCCACATCCATATTGTCTTCCCAAGTGGTATTAGGGTTCTTATAAGATATTTATTCTTGCAACACTAAAGTGGCTTTTCCTAGTCATGTGGCATGTCACAATGATTTATTTAAAGGAAAAATTCACAGCCTGATCACATGTTGAATTCAGAATACGCTCCTAGTGAAAGTCTATATAGATTCTGAGCAGTGTCATTCATGAAGAAATTTCCATTTCATTTAGAATTCTTTGGCAAGTACTGAATTCATTTAAGCAGTTCAAAAAAAGAGAGAGAGAGAGAGAGATCCATCATTTTTTCAGCTTGTAAAGTAAGAAGAAAATTATGTAAGCCAGAGAAAAATATAGCACAAAGTTGAAATATAATGACTGTGACTAATGTTAATCTGCTGCTCTTCCTTTCTAAAATTACAGAACCATGAACTGTAGTTATAGACAACTGGTAATGTTCTTTGCCCTCTGAAAATTTCCATTGGAAAAGTGGAAATAACAATTTGATTTGAAGCATTTTAATTAATATAATCAGTTGTGAATGTCAGTATACCAAACTTATCAAACTCTTCTCAATTTGGCCTGAGTGTTAATGTATGAAATTATTTTCACATGGCACTCATAGACAAACAGAGATCATGAAGTTAATCAGTATAATCGCTCCTTTCCAAATCACTCACACTGAATGCTCTCTAACCATTTTCTGTCTGAATCAAGTTAGTAGTTATGTTGTTTTGAATAATAGGACTTTATGTTAAATTATGAGTACAAAATTATCAGGACTGTTAAGAGAGCCAATACTATCCCTACCACCACCATTTTTTTCACACCATGTCCTAGCATTTTCAAACTGATGGAATAAAAGGGAAGAAAAATCACATCTTTGCAATGGGGTTTTGTTTCCAGAAATTAAATGCAACCAGCTCATTGAAGGAAGTACAGTTGATGTTGCTCCACCTCGAGAAGGTGAACAAGCTGAAATTGAACCTGAAGAAGACCTTAAACCAGAAGCTTGTTTTACTGAAGGTAAACAAGCTCTAATATGGTTAAATCCAATCTCCTCTCTTTCCTTACAGAGACTAAATATACCTCACTTGAATGAAATATTTCAAAGAAACAGTGAAGGTATATTTATCTTTGTTCTGCTCTTTTCTTCCAAAAAGTTCATTTATCTGTATTTCCTGATTATACTAATAGCAGTTTCTGTGCCTGGACAATAAGATAACTTGACATGTCCTTTTTTTCATCCCAGAATGTGGAGAAGTGAACCCTAGGAGATAAATGGTATTCTGGAACATTTTCTCATTATTGATAAAGCAATCCCTTCAGACTTCACTGGCAATGTTGTGATTTGGTTTATAGATGCTGCAATAACTATACCCCATCTCTTACAGTTTCAAATGTGGTTAATTTGTGCTGTGACCAGAGCTGTTTGGGGATATAGATGCATTGCAGAGCCTTGGCAGGGAGACCAAGTTATTTTCACAGCCACCAGTACAGTGTCCAGCACACAAATCAATAAAGATTTGCTGATTCAATGTGATTGGATTGAATCCCATAAGTAGTAACTCAGACAGTGAGAGCCCAAGAGTGGATGGAAGTTAGAAATAACATGAAAGCGAAGAGGGGGAGGACAAAGGAAGAGAGATACTGACTGACAAGATGAGTCATAGGTGTGACTAAGAAATGCTCTGAAGTTGAAAATAAATAGCTTGGGAAAACTGACAGAGGATAATACCCAGGAAGACAGAGGGATTTTCCATGTGAAAAGAAGTGAGTAAAAATCTAGGATCACATCAAAAAATGAATAAACAATTTGAACATGTAGTTTTTCCCCAAACCTCAGAGGTGTCCTTATCTATGATTGGCCTTGAGGCAAAGAGAGATCCTATGCAGTGTTCAAAAATGGAACTGTTTATACTCAGGTAACTCTCGGTAAAGTAATTCCTTAATTCTAGGTAACTGGCTGATATGTAAGTCTGAGAATGATTCACTATACAGGAGGGATGCTGAAAATAACTACAGAATGAAGTAGCCAGTTACTATATAAAAATGATGATCTGAGACTAGGATGGGAAGGGAGCAGCAAAGTTAATTTCTTCCTACATAAGATGGAAATATATTTTTCTAATTTATTACAATGTATGCTATCTTTTAGGATGTATTAAAAAGTTTCCATTCTGTCAAGTAAGTATAGAAGAAGGCAAAGGAAAAATCTGGTGGAATCTTCGGAAAACCTGCTACAGCATTGTTGAACACAACTGGTTTGAGACTTTCATTGTCTTCATGATCCTTCTCAGCAGTGGTGCTTTGGTGAGTATGATACATATTGGCAAGAATCAGGTTCTAGTGGTAGGCTGCAGTCCATGGGGTCACTAGGAGTCGGACACGACTTGAGCGACTTCATGTTCACTTTCACTTCCATGCATTGGAGAAGGACATGGCAACCCACTCCAGTGTTCTTGCCTGGAGAATCCCAGGGACGGGGGAGCCTGGTGGGCTGCCATCTCTGGGGTCGAACAGAGTCGGACACGACTGAAGTGACTTAGCAGCAGCAGCAGCAGCAGTGAAACAGCTTTACTCAAAAAATACCAGAAGCATACCCTTAGTTTAAGGAGCAAAACAAGAGGTACATCTACACCTTGCAGAGCTTGGCACTCAGGTTTTAACTATACAAAATTCAGTAAGGAATAAATTAGAACCATGAACAGCCAGATGGAATTTCTCATCTGGTGTTTTTCTAATAGATGCTTTCCTCACTGAGACAACCATTTATAGGCATATTCTGTAACTTCATTACCTACTACGTCAAATCCCATCCAATTCTCCCTAACAGTCATAGTAATATTTACGGACTGATGGTGGATTTTTTTTTATGTCTAATTAATTTATTCTTTCAAAATGAGCCAGATTATTCAGAGCATCAGTGAAAGTAAGGTTAGAATAGGCCAAGTCTATCCCTCATTAACAGACTTCCGGTTATTTTCTGAGTTTACATTGCTTCTCTAAAAGCATGTCTTTATAGTAGTAATTTAGATAGAGATTATGGGGTGAGAGGCAGGGAAGAAAGCATACACTAAATCAGTAACGATATTGACATTTCCTTGGCAATATTTTCCGTTAGCTTCAGTCTTTAGATTTTGTCTGGTTCCATGTCAATCTAATATTAGCCAATATTTCTCAAATTAGTGCTTTGTGCCAAGTATACTACTTACAATTTTATCAAGTATTTGGTGTAGGCAAGCCATACAAGTAAAGTAAAAGCATTCTTGATTCACAGGCTTTTGAAGACATATACATTGAACAGCGAAAGACTATTAAAACCATGCTAGAATATGCCGACAAGGTCTTCACTTACATATTCATCCTGGAAATGCTTCTCAAATGGGTAGCTTATGGATTTCAGACATATTTCACTAATGCCTGGTGCTGGCTAGATTTCTTGATCGTCGATGTAAGTATCCCAAGTGATTTTTATAAAATTATTTTTTAAAAGGCGTGTGACATTTCATGTATTTCTATAATTAAAACCTTGACTTTAATTAGAACCTAGTTGCACTAATTCTGCCACAATTATGCAACTACCTCTTAAAAACTACAATAAGCACAAAAATGAGGAAAGTCTCATGGGAAAGCAGTAGAAGAGATCCTAACAATGTGGACAGTGGTAAGAGAAAACACAGAGTTGTTCTATGCCACAAGCAGACAGATCTTTTTGTGAAAGTTAAGGGTCTCAAGGTAAGGGATATCTGACAATCTGTTAATTGACAGGTGTAGCTTATTAAAAGCTCAACTGAAAAAAAAGTTTCTCTAGGAGGTAAAATCAAGACAGCTTTGGGGCCAGGAAACTGTCAGGATTGCACTTTAATCCCTTACCAGAATGCATGTTGCTGAATAATGTTAAAATAACCTATTTACTGTATTCATTCAGCCACAAGTCCACAGAGACAATAAAATGTATTTCCATTCTTACATAGGTAGTTAGATATCCCAGAGCTAATGGAATATTTACCAGGCAGAGTTAGGTGTAGAAGTCCTATTCTGAATGGGATTACCATGAAGTGAGTAGTCACAGGAACTGTATCAATAATGAGACCTGTCTGACTTGCAGCCTACTTTTTTACTGTAGCAACAGAGAGGTATTGGGGCAAAATTACAGTCAGCTGGTCTTTTGTAGTCTGTGATATTCCACTGCACAAGGCTTCTCAGTCTTCCTCCTGACCCCCAAAAAGATGCTTTAAGCACTATCTCTAGCTGTTTCCCAATGATCATAAAACACCTTATTTTTAGTTCTGACACTTGTCACTGTGAATCAATGATTGTTGTATCTGTTTATTCATTCTTTTTATCATCTTTGACAAGTGTGGGCCTATCTAAATGCTACTCCCCTTCTTCCCCACATATACACTCACAGTTCTATAACCAAAATGCATGTTCAACCCTTTGAGTTGAGAAGAAATCTGCAGTCAAGTCACTATTAATAAATCAGAAATGACTTCCAATTTTTCATGTCTGGTCTTTAATGAATAATAGAGAAGAATCTTAGTGTTGTCCTGAAGTTTCCAAGCAGAGAAGTTTAATATTTTTGTATTCTGCAGCTAGAATGGACCTTAAAGAGTATCTAGACTTTATTTACACAGTCTTCTAAACAGTTTATTGTGAATTAAAGCCTCAGTTTAAAGAATTCTCCTAAAATAGCACAACTACTTAGCAACAAAATTGAGATTAGTGTCCTAATTTCCTAATTCTCAATTCAGTGCTCCTTTGCCCTGTAGATTTCTCATCTAACTGGTACAAATGTTATATTTATATCTTCATACTGGCTTTGGAACTCAGCATTTATAATTTCTAACTTTTCCCTGAAATGATGGAACACAAAATATATAAGAATTTTCTCCAGTTCCCCCCCAAAAATGTTATGTATGAAGATCACTTACAAATGTGACAGAATTTCTCCAGAAAATTCTCAAATTTCCTGAAATATTTTAATTTACTGAAAAATTTATATTCACTGAATACTCATTACACTGAACTTTATTTCCATGAATTTCCCTCATATAGAAAGAATAAATATAATGAAAAAAATCTATCAAAGTCTTGTATCATATTTGAATCCTTAGAAACCTAATATAGACACTTAATTATCTAGTGAATAATGTCAAAGAATGATGTCCCCCAAGTTACTTCCCTTTCAGTATATTTAAATTATTAATAGTAGAAAGGAACTGGGTACCTCTGGGCAAGTTATGTTATAGTAAATGAATCTATTTTCTTCTTTTTCCTGAAGAAGGGAATAAAATGCATGAATTAATGTAACCTTAACTAACAACTTAATCTCAGACCACTGGATCCAGTAAGCTAAAGTAGATGTAGAGTTAATAGTTTTTGAAAGTACAAGTAAAACATGCTTAAAACAGTTCATAGTCCATCAGGCATAATGTTCTAACAAACAGTCACAGAAGGCTCAATAGGAAACAAAGCAAAACTCCCCAAACTGAAGTATATGTGAAGTAACTTCAAACTAGAAGAAACAGGCTTTTAAACTTTGAGAAACTTATCTATTTACAAATGTAGTCTTTTCAATTCCCTACCTCCAAGTAAAGGTAGTATGCATTCATTAACATTCCATTAACATTCATTCATTTATCTAATAAAAATTCTGAACACTGGGCCACAAGCTATTTTAAATAAAGGAGATATGAATAAGGCAAATCAAGCTCTATTAGACCTACAGGATTTAACACTCTAGGAGAGAATAAAATCGACAGTAAAGATGTAAACAAATAAAATCCAAAAATAAGATAAAAGCAGATGATGATCACTGCTATGAAAGAAAACAGGGTAATGAGATAGGGAAGGACCACAGAGTAGGAGCTGGAGGACAGTAGTAGCCAGAGTGTCTATGGAAGGTGTCTTTTGGGAAGATAAACAAGAAAGTGTCTTAGTCCATTTGGTCTGCTGTAACAGAGTATCACGTATTCCCTGGTGGTGCAGTAGTAAGAATCTCCCTGCAATCCAGGAGACATAGTTTTGATCCCGGGTTGGGAAGATCCCCTGAAGTAGGAAACGGCAACCCGCTCCAGGATTCTTGCTTGGAAAATTCCATGGACAAAGAAGCCCGACAGGCTACAGTTCATGGGGTCACAAGAGCTGGACATGACTGAGCACACATACACACTCAAGAGGATATCATAGATGTAGGGACTTGTAAACAGCAGATTATTTCTCACTGTTCTGGAGGCTGCAAAGCCCCAGAAAAAAGCACCAGCAGATTCGGTGTCTGGGGAGAGCCCACTTGGTGATTCATAGGCAGCAGTCTTCTCACTGTGTCTTCACATGGGGGAAGGGGCAAATAAGCTCTCTGGGGTGTCTTTTATAAGTAAAGGCACTAATCCCACCCATGAGGGCTCTGCCTTCATGACCTAATCCCCCCAAAGACTCTCCAAATACCTTCACACTAGGGACTAGGTGTCAACATATGAATTTGGGGGGCATATAGATATTGACTATAACAATGGGCCAGTTATTTGAATACCTGAGGGAATAGAAAAAAGCAATCTCAAGATCCTGAAGTATGAGCCAAGGACACTCAAGAGACAGAAAGAAAACTGTTGTGCTTGTGTGTGATGAAACACAGGCAATAGTAATAGATGCTGACTTCAGAAAGGTACCCAAGGGCCCCGGTAAGAAGTTCACGTTTTACTGTTATTCAATGAGTGTAGCCTGCCTGGCTCCTCTGTTCATGGAATTTTTCAGGCAAGAATCCTGGAGCAGGTTGCCTTTTCCTACTCCAGCAGATCTTCCCAACCCAGGGATCAAATCTGTGTCTTTTGTGTCTCCTGCGCTGGCAGGTGGATTCTTTACCACTGTGCCACTTATGAAGCTCCAATGCTACATCATAGCCCAAAAGCCGAGAATGTAATTTAATGTATACTGATTACAGTTACAATGGGAAACTCCAGGGAGGGGTGGTGAGCATGGATCTGTTCTACTGTTCTTAAATGATCACATCTGGCTATGTGAAGGAACAGCAAAAACGTCAGACCAGGGAGACCAATGAGGAACTGTGTTAATGGTCAAGGAAAGAGAAGATTATGTCTTAGACTAATGTGTTTAAGACTTACTGGTGAACTGGATGTAAAGAATGAAGAAAAAGGAGATTCAAAAAAGATGTTTTTCAATCTTAACAAATGAGTAAAAGATGAAAGCAAGATCTTCCTGGAATCAGGAAGATCAGAAAACAGGCTTGACAGGACAAGCAGATGGTAGATGGAAGAGGGATGTACTAAGTTTGAGATGCCAGTTAGACATTGAAGAGTATATAGTGAGGTTTGGGATCGAGGGGAAGTTAACACCTGATTATGAATTGAGAAGTCATCAGGAAATAGATGGTTTTTGAAGTCATGAATCAACTGGATTGGCTCACCTAGGCAGGGAATGCAACATGACAAACACAAGAGCCCAGACCAAACTCTAGGGACACTTCAACTTTTAGAAGTTACACAAAAAACAAGGTTTTTTACCAAAAAAAATTACACAAAAAAATCCAGTAAACTAGATTGAGAAGTAGCAATTAGAAGAAAAAGGAAAACAGAATATACATGGTATCACAGAAGTCCAGAGGATCAATTTAGTCAAAGGCTGCAAGGAAGGCAAGTGACATGAGTACTGAGAAATGACATTAGTTTTGACAGAATGGACATCATTGGTGTCGTGGTTAAGAGATGTCTCACGAAAGTGATGGGAATAGAGTACTGGAAACATTGGGAAAATTGAGGAAAGAATGGAGGCGAGGAGACAGAGACAGCAAGTATGATAATTCTGGTTGGAATAAAGTTGGACAGCTTAAACCATGTCTTTCTTTGCCAGAATGGCATACTCGATGGACCACTTTTTCTGATTCTGTATAACTTTTTTCTCCTATCCAAAGACCAAAAAATACTATCTTCATATGAAAACCAAACTATCCTGTATTATAACTATACAAGCTATATTTTAGATGCTATTATTATCCACAGAATGAACTGAACATGTATTAAATTGATCATAGTTTATGGGGGAAAAAATCACATTTCTTATACTCTTACAGATTTTTGCATAAATTTCATCCCTAAGAAAATACATTGGGCATCTATTGTGACAACTTCAAATTTGGTTCTAAATTATTCTAAGCTGCTAAGTGTCCAAAACACACTCCAGGTAAAGATTCGACTATCATAAAATATTTATTGCCCACAAGTGATTTCCACTTTACAGACAGCACAGGTTGCTGATGTGGCTGAAATGGATGCTTGATATCTGCTACTCAGACATCCTGCTTACTCAAGTGCTCCTTAGAATCCTCATCAGCTGCTCTGATGAAGTGAACAAAAGCAGAACAGGGACATTTTCTGATTCTAATGTGTATTTTCAATTATCAACATCTAGAATCTGGTAACCCCCACCTTAGTTCTTAACATTTATTCTTGACATATCGGCATCCTCAATAATGAAGCCAGAATTGTTATTGCTATTAGTAGCCACAATAATGGAGAAGGAAATGGCAACCCACTCCAGTGTTCTTGCCTGGAGAATCCCAGGGATGGGGGAGCCTGGTGGGCTGCCATCTATGGGGTCGCACAGAGTCGGACACGACTGAAGCGACTTAGCAGCAGCAGCAGCAGCAGCCACAATAAGATGTCTAGCCCTTCCTGTGGGAATAACACTGATTAATAGCCTTACCTAATAATAGAGAAAATTGGTAACTCTGATTTAATGCTTATTGTGTACAACTGTGGCTAAAATCACTTATATATGTTAATTCACCTAATCTTCAAAACTCTGTAAGTTAGAAACCATAATTAGTCTAATTTTGCAGATTAAGAAACTAAGGCAAAGAAAGGTTGTTGTTGTAAACACAGTAAATAAGAAAGAGGCTTGGTGGCTCAGATGGTAAAAAATCTGCCTGAGATACAAGAGACCCAGGTTTGATTCCTGGGCCGGGAAGATCCCCTGGAGAAGAGAATGGCTACCCACTCCAGTATTCTTGTCTGAAGTGGACAGAAGAGCCTGGTGGGCTATAGTCCATGGGCTATGTCCACGTGGCTACAGCTACAAGAGTTGGAACGACTGAATGACTGACACTAGTAAGACAGAGGCTAAGCTGGTTTTGTAACCAAGGAATCTGGCTCTAATGACCCTGCTTCCTAACCCCCTACATTACAAATCTCATTGTCAGTATCTCTTTTTAATAATATATTATTAATCCTCAGTAATCCTGTGATGTAATTCTTAATGTTACCTCTACTTTGCTATTAATAAAATGAGGTTTATAAAATGAAATTTAGAGATGTCACACAGCTATAGGTCACAGAGATACCTCTATCTAGCACTGTACTCCTTCTTTGTTCTGTGTTTTGCAACAGAGCCCAGATAAATTTAAAGGTCAAAAAGTTCGCACTAGTCAAAAAGTTCTCACGTTACACCCTGAAGATGGCAGGCTTTGGCAATGGTGAATGAAAACAATAAGATGTCTTACCAATATATACCTGCCATGAATTTTACCTGCAGCTCTTATGGAAAGGTTTGATTAAATTAAGAGGACTTTGAGATAAAAGAACTGGATAGCTATAAATTACTGTCATTTCATATCAATTTCTGGTCTCTCAGAAATGGTTCTATGTAAACAATCTAGTATGTACTTTGGCTTTTTCTGCAAATGCCTCCTAGTAGGAATGACTCACTTTGCTCCTTTTTGGGAAGTATCTAATTCTTTTACCATTATCAATGTATTAATAAGAAAAAATTTTCATTGGCTAGGTTTAAAGAAATACTCCTATTAACAGCATAAATTCTGTGTTCCGTGTTTTAAAAGACTATGAGTTTTAGCACAATTCTGGTCTGTCCTTAAACCCCATTCACATTTCTAAATGCCTCCCAGATAATACCTCCTGATACTCCTCCTGACTGAGTACATTCATCACTTTTAGCCTACAATCATGCATTTCTTCCTGAATGTCCAGTTTACTCTGGTAGTAGTGTTTTTATGAAACTAAGATAAATATCCTATCTTCAGCCTCTCCCTCTCTTTTATACCTCACAGTCAATCAGCAAATGCTACTCCAGATTACCAACTGAAAAACGAATTGAGGTCTGAACCCTCCTCCTCAACACCATACCAACACCACAATGACTAGTTGGACCAAGCAATGGCTTCCTAGAAAGATCCACATGGCTCTTTCTTTTTCTAAAAGCATTCCCATGAGAGATTATACCAGCTCACTACTGCTAAGATTCTGAGCATGCAAGTGAAGGCAGATAAGGGTTCTCATGTATAATATTAATAATGACTAATCTTTGCTTTAAATCATTTAATCATCACAACCACCACTGAGGCATCCACTGTTATGATCTTGATTTTGTAGATTAAGAAATTAGACACAGAATAATTCCTTACCTATTAACTTATTATATATTGGGTTGGCCAAAAAGTTCAATCAGAAAGTTGATTCACTTTTTCTGTGTAGAAAAATCCAAATGAACTTTTTGGCCAACCCAATAACATATGTTCGTTATATTAAATGTCAAAAACAATTCTTATTTTTCTAGAAATAATGATAATTAAACCTAAGGATAGATTCCCAATTATTAATACATACCCCATAAGTAATCACGCTATCAATCAGACCAGCACTCAAGTATTTTCCCAGTAGAGTGAGTACTTGATTAAAGATGATATATCCATTAGGAAAGTTACTGTGATTTATCTTTCCAACGTGAATAACATATTGTTTTATATTGCTTTAACTGTCTTGAAACTATTGGATCATAGAATTCCAGGCAAGAAAGCAAACTTAGAAATCACCTGATTCAAAATCCTCATTTTATTAAAATAAATGGTGTCTGGAATATTTAAATGAAATTCCTGTGGAACCCATAGTATCTATATTCCACAGTGCAGTTCAGTGGTATACCACCAGAATTTACTCATCTGTTCTCCAGGAATGAGCACTAAGGTTATCTCCAGTTTCCCTCTGCCATAAACAAAACCATAATTACTGAGATGCCTTTACATGTCTGGTGAGCACTATGAACTTCCTGTGCTTAGTCGCTCAGTCATGTTTGACTCTTTGCAATCCCATGGACTATGGCCCACCAGGCTCCTCTGTCATGGGGATTCTCCAGGCAAGAATACTGGAGTGGGTTGCCATGCCCTCCTCTGAATTTCCGAGTCATGTAAAAAGCTATAGACAAATAAACTGCAAAAACCTATGATAAAAGTAGAAAAATATCAAAAGTAAAAAGCAGCCTTGAGTTACAAACACCCCTTATATAAAAGGGTAAGGACTCTCATTCCTGACTGATGATGCATACGAACTGCTCTTCATTAAACATTACCCATCACAGCTGAAGAATCCTGCCATCTCCACTATCCCCAATCTCCCATCTTTGCCAAGAGCCCTCTGCCATCATTTCCATGGACACTTTGTACCTGTCCCTCACCAACAACTGAGCCCTTTTTAGAAGCTGTGTATCTGACAATAAACAGAACTGTTCTGGGCTGAAAGGGAGGAGATATGCACCTAGGAATCTGAAACGTTAGGTGCGTGCTCTCGGAAATACTCAGTTAGACCACAGGCTGTTTAAACCCTATGATAGTATTAATGGAAAACCCTCCATTGTATGATGTATTAAAGAGGCTTTTGTGGTCTATCAGGGAAATCCAACCACAATGCAGATTATTGCTGCTATGTTCTGACCTCTAGCAAATACAGATTTTACTTTGTAAGCCACGAAGAGGTATTACTCCATTATGCTCTCTAGCAGAGCTGGGGAGAAGTGGATGAAGGCAGTCAAGAATGCCCAGCTTCCCTATGTAGAGACTTTGAATCAGTTCTGTTCTCAGTGCCATGCATTATCCCCTGTTTTAGGAGAACATTGTGCCTCCAGGTCCAGAACCTTTTCAGAGCCCACTAGAAAAATTTGACTTACTTCTGCAAGCACTTGGGTTTCTGCTGCTGCTTTTGCTCTGTGGAGAAAGTGATCATTCTAGTGCACTTTATTTTTTTTTAAACTTGAGAACTTTTTAAAACCTTCTTCCTTCTTGTCCCTTTGTGCATTCTCTGTGTATTCTTTAGATTTCCTTCTATTTGAATTTCAATATGGAGTATAAATAAATGTACTGTTCAAACAATATATTAAAATGAAAGTTTAGAGGGAATTTGTATGTTATGGTTAATGACCTTTTTGTTACTGATTAGTAGGACTTCTTTTTACATTAAGGAAGTTTACTGTTTTGTCACATGTGGTATGACTGATTTGCTGACTTGGGCTTTTGTCTTTGAGCTTTTTTTGCCATGTAAAAAGGTTTTCATATTGATTTAGTCAAATATATCAGCCTTTTTTTCCCTTTTTGGCTTTTCTTATCCTTATAAAGACCATTTGCTTTAAGATTAGTAAAACATTTTCTCATGCTTTCTTTCTCAAATTTTTTTGAGTTTTCTTTCATTATTCATTTTTATGTTTTAATTTTTGATCAATCTAGAACTTATTTTGGTGTAAGGTGTGAGGTAAGGCTCCAGTTCTATTGTCCTCAAAATGATTTTGACATTTTAAAACATTTCAAAACATCCCCCTTGTTTCTTTCACCTCTCATTTAAAATACTACCATTTTCCATATGCTAAAACTTGGTATGCCAGTATGCCTTGGGTCTAATTTAGATTTGTTTCATTCACTTCTTTGTTTATTTATATGACAGCT
The DNA here is from genome assembly GCA_006408695.1 of Aepyceros melampus. NCBI lineage: Eukaryota > Metazoa > Chordata > Mammalia > Artiodactyla > Bovidae > Aepyceros > Aepyceros melampus. Next base: position 150,394 of record SJXQ01009461.1, on the reverse strand, counting down.
TTAATTATTGAATATCCTATAGTTAGCTTTAATATTGGGTGGAATTTGTCCTTTCTGATTGCTCTTCTTAAAACAATAATATTTTAGATTATTCTTATACTGTTTTTTCTTTATAATATTTTAAGGTTTGTGCAGTTTCAAAAGATACATATAAACTTTAAAAATTAATATGAAAAATATATTAGTTGGAACTTAAAATGATTATATTATTGTTTATAGTAGTTTTCATTTTATTCTGATTTTTTTAGGTCAACATTAACAAATATGTAAATAATGACTTCTTCTACTTTTCTAACTGTTTTAGCTCTTATTTCTTTTTACAGAAAGTGTTAATAATGCTGGGGAAAAAAATAATGTTAGTAGCTGGCTTTTTTTTTTCATTTCTGGTTTTAATAGAAACACTTCTAAATTTCTCCATTAAAAATCAAGCAACTTTTTGCACTGAAATGTTTCTTTCAATGTATGGAGGTGATCCTATGGTTTTAATATTTTAACTGCTTATACTGAAGTTAAAAATTATCTTTAGCCATTTTTAAGGGAAATAATGTCATATCACTTGGTTCATTAAACAATCACAGGACTTCCCAGGTCTTCTTCAGAACCATCAACTCCTTCCTGCATTATTCCTTTCGCTCCCAGTCTCAGCTGCCACTGGAATGTGAAAGGTGTGCCTGAACTAAACCACCCCCTGAGGCTCTAGCACAGACAGTTTCATATATTTTGTGGATAGTAAGGTACCTAGAGTCATGTAAATCTGTATTTGAAATTCAATTTTTGGTAAAGAAGTTCTTTTACACTTAGGATACCTTAGTAAGAATGTCTTCTGTGTTGAGCATAAGAGACTAAAACACTGTATTGAAAAGTCGAGTATGAAGTTGCTGAGGTAGGAAACACACTGGACCTAAAAACAGAAGTTCTAGTTATGTTCTTTCCCCTTGCTACCTTTTCTTGGACTAATCATTTGACTACTCTGAGACACAGCTCATGAGTGGAAAAGTTCATTGTAAGTTTTACAGCACCTTACCAATATAACTGAGGAGCCCAGTGGGCTACAGTCCATGGAGCTGCAGAGTTGGACACGACTGAGCATGCACGCATGCACCAATATTAGGCATCATCTTCCAAGTTTAAAAATATTTCAAATCTTTAAAATTAACTTCAGAATTGAGTTTAAACCATATTTGCTGCTGCTGCTAAGTCACTTCAGTCGTGTCCAACTCTGTGCGACCCCATAGACGGCAACCCACCAGGCTCCCCTGTCCCTGGGATTTCCCGGGCAAGAACACTGGAGTGGGTTGCCCTTTCCTTCTCCAATGCATGAAAGTGAAAAATGAAAGTGAAGTCACTCAGCCGTGTTCGATTTAGTTTTTCACAATAATTAATGCAATAAAATGAGTTTTTATTCTACACAAAATGACAGGTGCATAAAAAAGGGGGGTTCACTAGTGTCCAGCTTCTCTAGCAATGCCCAGAGCACCCCAGTGTGATGAGGTAGTTATATGCAAGTAATGCCTCTCAGCTCTGAAGCCACAACTTGCCGTCCTTCCAGAAGCTCCTGGCTCTAGCCATTATCTTTCCTTTCCTTTTAAAGCGTGAGCTTCTTTACGTCACAGTCATGAGAAATTTCCTGCCACTTCCCTTTAAATAAGGCTTCCCTGATGGCTAAGATGGTAAAGAATCTGCCTCCAATGCAAAAGACCTGGGTTCAATCCCTGGGTCAGGAAGATCTCCTAGAGAAGGAAATGGTAGTATTCTTGCCCGGAGAATCCCATGGACAGAGGAGCCTAGCAGGCTATAGTCCATGGGGTCATAAAGAGTCAGACAAGACTGAGCGACTGACACTTTCACTTTCCCTTTAAATGCCCAGGTCTCAGGACCTGGTTGGGAAGATAAGTCTTCAGAAGCAGCTGCAGAAACTTAAAGAAGTTGTGAATGCTTCCTGAGGCAAATGAGTCCAGAATGTAGAAAGCCTGTGTGTTCTCTAATAATAACCTTCCCCATCTTCCCAGTCTTCTATAGCAGTGAACACTAGACAGAAATTAACAGCTCAATAAATTATACTGCCACCAGTCAAGTCTAGGGCTTCCCTGGTGGCTCAGAGGTTAAAGCATCTGCCTCCAATGCGGGAGACCCGGGTTCAATCCCTGGGTTGGGAAGATTCCCTAGAGAAGGAAATGGCAACCCACTCCAGTATTCTTGCCTGGAGAATCCCATGGACTGAGGAGCCTGGTGGGCTGCAGTCCACAGGGTCACAAAGAGTCGGACACGACTGAGTGACTTTACTTACTTACTTACTTAGCCAAGTCTAACATTCAAGTCATTTATTTTTCTGTTCAGTACTAACAACAAGGGGATAGTGGCTCCACTGCCTTAAAGTCTCAGTTCTGGTTTTGGTGTCACATTTACACCATGGTCCTGAGGCCATCCAGTGGATGTATAAATTATCCTCTCTTCTCTGTGTCAAGAAAAGGACTAGCTATATATAATCCTTACAAGAATGAAGATAATCATTCAAGTCATTTCTTGAGTTTTGTGGTTCAGATTAAGAATGAATTTCTGGTAATGGAGGGAAAAGGTTAAGATAGTTTTGAAGTCCAATCACTTGAGTTCTAACTTCATCTCTTTCTACCTGTACATCTGTTTTTTTTTTTAAAGAGGAGAGTTGTGGGAGAAACTCAACTTCTTTGTCAGTGAAAAGGCAAAAGTAATACTACATACTTCTTGAGATTTATAGGTGTAAGACAATCAGAACCGAACCTAGCATATAGTAAATGTTCAACACTTAATAAATGCTGGCTTCCCTGGAGGAGGGCATGGCAACCCACTCCAGTATTCTTGCCTGGATAATCCCCATGGACAGAGGAGTCTGGCAGACTATAGTCCATGGGGTCCCAAAGTTCAGATATGACTAAGCAACTAAGCCAGCTTATTAAAAGAAATCAAAGCAAATAGTGCTTCTTCCTCCTAAAAAATACATGTCTTCTTTAACCTTTCATATATTTAAGTAAAACATTTATGTAAATATCAGAAAGATATATCATCACTCTGAATGAGAGGTATTGTATTCTAAATCATAAATCCAATAGTTTAGGTAAAAAAAAAAAACTTCATTGTTATGAAACTACGTGGTCTGATAAAATGTTTTTGCAGGTAATATTTTCTTCTTTGTTTATTTATCCAACATATATTGACTAAAGATATTCAACCAGGTATTATTAGAAACATTGAAAGAAGAATGTTTCATTTCAGTCCATAAAAAGTTAATGTGACCTGGAAGTATGTATAGTCAGTGCCTGCAATATATGTAACCAGGATACTGTAAAACTTGGAAATGAAGTATGATTATTAATCAATGATGTTAAACACAGACTATGAAGGATATGACTTTTGAATTAAATCTCGAATCATCAGTGGTCCATGTTTCGGCTGAAAAGGGGTCCATGGGTAAAATAACTAACGGGAGAGCATTATGGATGTTTACATAAATGGGCAAGGACTCCAGTTTCACTGGTAAGAAAACAATTAATACGAGACTGGAAAGGTAAAATGAGCACACTACTATGTAGAAAATGAAGGCTGCCAAGGGCTGTCTAAAGCTTTGTTTGATTGGCACGAACAAAGAGATATTACATCTCATGCCTTTAGTCAATAGTTTATTTCCCGGTGGACTGACTGATATTTGTTTCTTCTTCAGGTTTCTTTGGTTAGCTTGGTAGCCAATGCTCTTGGCTACTCAGAACTTGGTGCCATCAAATCCCTACGGACCTTAAGAGCTTTAAGACCACTGAGAGCTTTATCCCGGTTTGAAGGCATGAGGGTAAGAAGAATAAAAGCTCTCATGATTCATATCAAAATTTAACGTAGGTAATGATTTCGATACAGAGGGGTGCCACACTCTTCTGACACTTATTTCATAGAATCATATAATTTCAAAGCAGAAATCCTAAAGATCACTATGCCTAGCCTCCTGAAATTAAAACAGACCCTCAAAAAAATTTTTTGTGGCAGTACTAAAACTAGAATCCAGGTCTCCTGGTAACAGATCAAGGATGTTTCCACACAACTACAAACTCTGTGTTGCCATTTATTTCTTTTCACTGCTTATACATTTTATAATAACTGTTTACTACTGACATTCATCCTAGGAGGAGATATTCTTGCTTTCAATAGGTAGTTTGATTTCTTAAAAATAACTAGTAGTGAAGTTTTTGTATGCTCTACTTGTTCCATTAATATTGGTAATAAAAAGTTGTTGTGCAAGAAAACAACACTAAATTGTAGCCTCTGACAAAATCTACATATCCTAAGCAACCAAAGTAGGGGTTAGGATAATTAACTAAGCATTGCAGGCAACCCCTGGGGTTTGTTTTACAGATCTCCCTTTTAAGTGAGCATTCTGAATGAGGTTCACTTTTTCCATTAGCACTTGTATTTGCCCCTCCATCTTTCTTCCTTAGTGTACATTTTATGCATCTAAACATAAAGTACACAATATTCACATCTACTTGCCACACCTCTCAAAATACTAGTTAGCACTAAGCCAGCTTTGTTTAATCCAGCTTGCAAATGCACATGGATATTGAATTTCTTCTAGGCCGTAGGGCTTTTATGTTAGGAGGTGGTTTGCTGAAGCAAACTAAAAACACTTCAGCCTTGACTTTGAGATTCACTCCCCAGGAAGAATGAAACCACTCTCCAGATGCGCTGTAAGCAAGGAAATGCTTAGTGTTACATTATAATTTTACTTCATTGTTACTTGATAAATAAACACACAAGATAAAATTTTTTTTAATTATTATGTAATTTCAAGTTTTTTCCATACCAATCTTTTAGTATTACATTATTTAAGCCTTCATCTGATTGCATGGTTCCATATCAATAATTCATTTTTGAGGGCAGACAGCAACTGAACAAAATTAAAAATTTCCAAATTTGCTCTGATCTGAAAACTATTCTACATTAACATTTTTAATTCTCATAATATGACAGAATTAATATTCTAGGTATAAAATATGGTAAAAGGTATCATGCACTTGATAAAAAAATTTATGGGAGGTCATATTACACAAATTTTAGAGCAAAAAAACCTGGTTTTGGTATAACATACAATTTCTATAAGAAATAAGATTCAACTAGTATATGAAGTTTTTACAATTTTGGATTTCAAGTTTTGATATTAATTTAAAATTCTTTGATTTCTAAAATAATGTTTCAGTATTTAAAAATAATAGTTTCACTTATAAATGCTTAACAAAATAGTCCCAGTATTAATTAATTAGATAAAACAGATTAATTAGATAAGAAAACATACAAACTGCTAGAGATTTGAAAATACATATTAATCTCTTCTGAATTTAATGAGAGGAAAGGTGATGGAACTTCTCCTTCATCAAATAGGTTGGCCTGGGTTGGTAGAATAATGAGTACCCTGAAGTAAACCATTAAGAGATTTGGAACAATAATAATGGGAATACTTTCAGTACTTTTATGTCCAGAGATAAATTCCATCTTATTTCCCATCTTAATTCACTTTTTAAAAAATTAGGAATTATCAGTAGGGGAAAAAATGACCTTGCAAATTCCTAATACTATGTTTCATCATCATCAAAAGTTAGCTTTATCTGGGGACACAGATTTAAGGCATTATCATTACTTTGTTTCTTTGTAGGGGGTTTGTTTAACCATGTTTTCAAACCACCAATTATTCATTAATACCTTTTAAAATTAAAATGAATTGCTGAATGATGATTACTTCTTCGGTTGGTATTTAATACATTTTTTTCTTTTTTTTCCCTAGCATACAAACATTTTCTGACTCCATCTTACTCTATCAGGTTTTTGTTTATTTCTTTTCATACTTTGGAATATTTTGCTTTCCTTAAATCCTTTAGCTTTTTAGTTGTGTCATTGTCTGTTTTCCCTTACTGAATATGTTCTAGAAAATATCGGAAGAAACAACTTGTCCACCCAAATTTTTATTTAACTCATTAAACACCCATTTTATGTTAACTATATAATGGAAGAAATGGTTTCCATTTTGATAATTTGTAAGCTGCCTTATCCTTATCTCCTCTTCTAGGTCGTTGTGAATGCTCTTGTTGGAGCAATTCCCTCTATCATGAATGTGCTGTTGGTCTGTCTCATCTTCTGGCTGATCTTTAGCATTATGGGTGTGAATTTGTTTGCTGGCAAGTTCTACCACTGTGTAAACACTACAACGGGTGACATGTTTGATGTTAGTGAAGTTAACAATTTGAGTGACTGTCAGGCTCTTGGCAAGAAGGCTCGGTGGAAAAATGTGAAAGTAAATTTCGATAATGTTGGCGCTGGCTATCTTGCACTGCTTCAAGTGGTAAGTACCTACCGTATGAGTTTTTTTTTTTTTTTTAAAGAATCCAGCGTGTGAGGAGCGTCCTCCTTCACCCTTCTCCCTGTGTCCTCACGTGGCAGAAGGTGTCTTTCTCTTGCTCCTACTGTATGAGTTTTGAAAAAGATTTCAAGTAAATCATTTCTCTGATGTTCTTTGAGTGATTAATATCTGACAGCAAAAAGTAGTTGATGATAACAGCTGTACTCTAACAGCTGACTATTAGCTTGGCTTGACTGTAAAGAAGATATTATGCAGTGATTTTAATGCATTTCCCCCAGTGTTCAGTTGTTAGTATGTTTTAATATGATTTTATATTGCTACTTCCTGTTTTTTCTTATTCTTTTAATATTAATGCGTTAGTACCATTTTTAGTTTTCTGTACCAATAATTGCCAAAGAAGCAATTTTGTGTATTAAAATAATAATATATATGGTAGTAATTAATTAAATGTATAGACTATTAGCCAGATAATTAATTGTATCAATATCTTCAGGGTATAGAGCTACTAGGTGTGGAAATGCAAATCTTTTGGTGTGGATTTTAAAATGTGTAATATTTAATTATTTTGACATAATTGACACTATATTAACTAATCAAGAAATTAACCAAAACAGTTGAGTGCTTAAACACACCAGAGGTTTGAATGATAGAGCTTAGCTTCTGAAAGTGATTAGAGACTGAGATTCATTTAGTTAAATGTTAGCACAGAAAAAAACAGAATACCTTCCAAGACAAAATGAGTTCCAGTTTGAAATAAAATCCTATTCGATTTCAGTTTCATTGAAATTTCAACTGTAGAGAATTCAAGCCTCTTTGTAGAGTACTTCAAAATATTATACAAAAATTATTTGTAATAGCTATCATATTTTCATATGGTAAAATGCATACTGTTGGATTAGGTTTTTATGCAGAATTCAAATCTATGTTGTTTAACAGGCCACATTTAAAGGCTGGATGGACATTATGTATGCAGCTGTTGATTCACGAGATGTAAGTATCACTCAAATAACTATTTATAGTTACTAGATTTTTCCATAGTGAACATTTGTGATAATTTAACTGAAAGGCCCAGAATATTATATTAGAAGCCATCAGAACATTTACAACTGCATGTAGAGATTCTCTTTTTAAGCCAATTCACTTCCATGTAAATGATACTTTGGTTCATATATGTCTGTTATAGATTTAATAACATGTCAGTCCAGTAAATGAGACCCTTAAGGTTGGGAAAACTGCTAGGCAGGAAGGAACTAGTCTCCTCCATCCCTGGAGAGTATGATAAATCAGAGTCTGTGAAGTGGCTTCCAAAAATATCATGATAAAAGTAAGCAAGTTTCAGGGAAACTCAATTTAGAAAATAGGAATAAAAATAGTTCCTCAGCACACATCTGTTTATGCTGAATTTTCCTCTTAGAAGTCGATGTTCTGTTATTAAAAGCCTTAACTCCAAGATAAGGAGTTATCTTGGGTTTCAACTCCAAACCCAAGTTGAGAAAACTGCAAAAAAAAAATTATAGTAAGACAAACAGTAGGTTCAAAATGTTTGCCTTGTTTATACCACTGTTATTTACTCTAAAGAATATGTACAGGTAAGCCCCAATGGGAAAACAGATTTAAGAACAATCATAAAAATTACAAACTTTCAGTATACTAGTAGTGTTTGTCCCTCAGTCATGTCTGACTCTTTGCAACCCCATGGACTAGAGCCCACCAGACTCCTCATTCCTTGGAATTCTCCAGGCAAGAATAATGGAGTGGGTAGCCATTCCCTTCTCCAGGAAATCTTCCTGACACAGAGATGGAACCTGGGTCTCCAGCGTAGCAGGCAGATTATAGTAGGTCATACTAATTTAAAAAAAGAACTGCTTTTGCAGAACAATATCTCAGGTCAAGGCAAAAAGTAGCTCTACAGAAAGTAACAACATTCACCAAATTTTTAATTTAGCCCAAGTATTTATTGTGTTTTTAAATGTTATTTAATGTTTTCAATATTATTTAGGTTAAACTCCAGCCTGTATATGAAGAAAATCTGTATATGTACTTATACTTTGTCATCTTTATCATCTTCGGGTCATTCTTCACTCTGAATCTATTCATTGGTGTCATCATAGATAACTTCAACCAACAGAAAAAGAAGATAAGTATTCCTCAGCTCTCACCTTTCCCCATTCTGGGATTCTGTTTTTTTTACATCCCAATAACCAGGACACTCATAGTCATGCCTGACTTAGGGCATTTTTATATTCTTTTCCATTCACTTGTGGTCAGTTCAGCCGCAGAGGATTCCAGCCTCTAACTGGTGGCTCCTCTCCAGGTTCATCCTCTGCAGATCTGCTGTAGTGTCATTCTGACTTAGAAATAGGACCATATTACCTCAAAACATCCAGTGGGCCTGAATGCTTTACCCTTGCTTACCAGAGCCTTTCAGGAATTATCTCCACCCAGTCTTCAGCTTCATCTTCTCCCACACACCTTCTATATTCACTTCCCTCCTCCTCGGTAACCACCCACCCACCATTAACACTATCACTTGCTACACACACAGCTACATGGATTTTCTGCCCTTTCTCTGAACAAGGTATGCTCTTTTCCGTCACTTTACACAGGATAATTTTTTTCCTCCTAAAATGCTTTGTCTAGCAAACCCTTAATCATCCTCTGAGGTCTAGCTTAAGGGTGTTAGTCACTCAGCCATGTTCTATTCTTTGCAATGCTATGGACTGTAGTCCGCCAGGCTCCTCTGTCCATGGGATCTCCCAGCCAAGAATGCTGGGGTGGGCAGCCATTCTCTTCTCCAGGGGAATCTTCCCAACCCAGGGATTGAACCTAGGTCTCCTGCATTGCAGGCAGATTCTTTAACATCTGAACCGCTCCCCTATATAAAGCCTATTTCTGAATCCTGGAGTTTATTGCTGTCTCTGCAATGATGGATTGTTTTATTTGTTTACAAATAGATACATATAGATACAGATCTACGTAATTCTGATACTGAATACGTTGTCTTACAGCAAGTGCTCAAAACGTGCTGAATAAAAAAATAAAGCTGTCAACACTGAATGGACTAAGATTTTTTTTCTTTAATGAAAATATATTTGAGACCCCTAAGCCTCCTTCTAAATATAATATTATCAAATTAGAATCCTGTACTAATCACAGTTTTATGAGATTATGGGTTTTACATAATGTTAAGGTACTCAGAATTTCACAGGATAACTCTATATGAAGTAGGGTAAGATCCATTAAAAATTGAAAAGAAGGATTAAAGGAAAGACTCAGAAATATTTTGTAAAAGTATTGCTGTAATATAGGCTGGATTGTAACCAGTTTCCTACTATGTCTTTACTTTGGAGGTCAAGACATCTTTATGACAGAGGAACAGAAAAAATACTACAATGCAATGAAGAAACTTGGGTCTAAGAAACCTCAGAAACCCATACCTCGGCCTGCAGTAAGAATTACTCATCTCCTTGAACATTCCAAAGCCCTATTTCCATATGATGAAACTGGGCAGTGCTGGTTCAGAACATATTAGGTGATATCACCAATATATATACTATGATCTAACTGTAAAGTACATATTGTATAACACAATTTGCTATTACTACACTCTAAGAATTACTAAGTTCTTAAAAATGAGGCAATGTTCTTTACTTGTCAGTTGAAAAGCTCCAAGTCAGAGTTCCTGGTAACTGCTCCCAAAGCAAGCTCGTGCTCCCGCTGCCAACAGTGCACCCAGTTTCTCCTTCTCTGATCTGTTACGTGGCCCCGCTCTTGTCCTTTTAAGCAGACGACTTAAAACCTCCCATTCAACACCCATGGGCTCCCTCTGTGCCATTTGTTCTCTCCATTGTTATAACAGAAAACAATTTTTCACCTACTTAGAAAGGAAAGGGTGTCATCAAAATGGTTTCAGCACATACACACACACACACACACACACACACACACTCAAATGATTTATCCAGAACGCATACCCTGTAGAGCTTCATTATAGTGAAAAGACATAAAGATGGTGTATTATGTCCACAGAGTTGTAGTCTAAATTATCTATCCTCTTAGACGGGTAAGGAACAAGGAAACTAAGACCCAAGGAAGGCATATATTGTACCCAAAGTCACAAAGCCTATAATTGCTGAACTAGGACTTGACAAAGTCTCGTGAATTTTATAAATGACTGCACTTTGCATAATTTTTAAGAGGGTGCAACCTGGGCCGGGGTGGCGGGGCGGGCGCAGGAGGCAAGGGAGGGGAGGGAGAAAGTAGGACAGGATACACAAAAGGAAATAAAGCTACGTTGCTGAATTCATTTAAGTATTATTGTTAGCAGCAGAATTAAATAAAAAATGACTGATATTTTGAGTCATGGGCAGACAGAAATAAGACAAAATTCAAAATTCCTAAAGTGTTGATAAATCAACTGGCATATTCATCCATCTAAAAGTCTGTCTACATTAACCTACTTTGTAAATTGTTAGTTGTTATATATTTTGTTATATATTTTGAATATATAAAATTCATTGTTAGTTGTTATATATTTTGTAAAAATTACCAGTTATTAAAATCAAGCAAAGCCCATGCACATTATCAGCCAGTTGCCACCAATTTATGTCATTCAGCTTTGTCTTCCCATAGTATCTAAATAAAACAATTATGCTTTGCTTCTGTCATATGACATTTTTCATTTCCTTCTCTTTTTTTAATAGATTTGTTTCAGGTAGTGGGAGAAGGGTACACATCCCATGGGCCATATACAGAAGGACTTCATCTGCAATTTTGTGGATCATTATTTATGAAATATGCCTATTAACCTTCTCGTTTTCTCTCTCTTTGTAGAACAAATTCCAAGGAATGGTCTTTGATTTTGTCACCAGACAAGTTTTTGATATCAGTATCATGATCCTTATCTGTCTTAATATGGTCACTATGATGGTAGAAACTGATGACCAGAGCAAATATATGACTCTAGTTTTGTCCCGAATCAACCTTGTGTTCATTATCCTGTTCACTGGAGAATTTGTGCTGAAATTGATCTCCCTCAGATACTACTACTTCACCATAGGTTGGAACATCTTTGATTTTGTGGTAGTGATTCTTTCCATTGTAGGTAAGAATGGTTTATTTACAGAGAAGTATAGTTGTTGAAAAAATCCCCCACAGCCTACCACCTGTGTAACACGGAAATTAGATCTGAGAATCATCATATGTACAGATCTAAAGTTCAATACTCTTGGTCATTTTCCACTAATTGAAAAATGACTGTATTCAAAAAGAAAGCAATATATTTGAAGATTTCAGAAATAGTCTTTTGTTTGCTGTTGAAACATTCATATATAACTATTCTTAGTAATTGGGAGTATGTAATCTTAAAATGCCATTATGAGTATGTGATATTATTTAATTTATAGGATTTTGCAAGAGGCCATATTGGTTTATGACATTATAGAATTATTAAATAAAACTCTATAATCTTTCATTGGCAATATTAGGAAGTGGATCCAAATAGTAAAGATTTACACTCATAACAAATTTATGAGTTTTGTTTATTTCAATAAACAAATTTATTGTTTGCAGTAACCTCGCAAAGAAAAAGCATTCATATAAGCCTAAAATACTCACTGTTTAGCGATTTTCTGTATCTTTTCGTAGGTATGTTTCTGGCTGAGCTGATAGAGAAATATTTTGTGTCCCCTACCTTGTTCCGAGTGATCCGTCTTGCCAGGATTGGCCGAATCCTGCGTCTGATCAAAGGGGCCAAGGGGATCCGCACGCTGCTCTTTGCTTTGATGATGTCCCTTCCTGCGCTGTTTAACATCGGCCTCCTGCTCTTCCTGGTCATGTTCATCTATGCCATCTTTGGAATGTCCAACTTCGCCTATGTTAAAAAGGAAGCTGGAATTGATGACATGTTCAACTTTGAGACCTTTGGCAACAGCATGATCTGCCTGTTCCAGATTACCACCTCTGCTGGCTGGGATGGATTGCTAGCACCTATCCTCAACAGTGCACCACCGGACTGTGACCCTGACACAATTCACCCTGGCAGCTCAGTTAAGGGAGACTGCGGAAACCCGTCTGTTGGGATTTTCTTTTTCGTCAGTTACATCATCATATCATTTCTGGTCGTGGTGAACATGTACATTGCTGTCATCCTGGAGAACTTCAGTGTTGCTACTGAAGAAAGCGCAGAGCCCCTGAGTGAGGATGACTTTGAGATGTTCTATGAGGTTTGGGAGAAGTTTGATCCTGATGCCACTCAGTTCATAGAGTTTTCCAAGCTCTCTGATTTTGCAGCGGCCCTGGATCCTCCTCTTCTCATAGCAAAACCGAACAAAGTCCAGCTCATTGCCTGGACCTGCCCATGGTCAGTGGGGACAGGATCCACTGCCTTGACATCTTATTTGCCTTTACAAAGCGTGTTTTGGGCGAGAGTGGAGAGATGGATGCCCTTCGAATTCAGATGGAAGATCGGTTCATGGCGTCAAACCCCTCCAAAGTCTCCTATGAGCCCATTACAACCACCCTGAAACGCAAACAAGAGGAGGTGTCTGCTGCTATCATTCAGCGTAATTTCAGGTGTTATCTTTTAAAGCAAAGGTTAAAGAAGGTAGTAAATGAGTATAACAAAGAGGCGATCAAAGGGAAGATTGACTTACCTATAAAAGATGACATGATTATTGACAAATTAAATGGGAACTCCACCCCAGAAAAAACAGATGGAAGTTCCTCTACCACCTCTCCTCCTTCCTACGATAGTGTAACAAAGCCAGACAAAGAAAAATTTGAGAAGGACAAACCAGAAAAAGAAAGCAAAGGGAAAGAGGTCAGGGAAAATCAAAAGTAAAAAAAGAAACAAAGAATTATATTTGTGATCAATTGTTTACAGCCTAAGAAGGTAAAGTTTAATGTGTCAACTGAACTCCCAGAGGAGGTCTATGCCAAACTGACTGTTTTAACAAATACTCATGGTCAGTGCCTATAACAAGACAGTGACCTCTCTGTCACTACAACTCTGTGAGTCAGGGTATCAACACTGACAAGAGGTTACTGTTTTCTTTACCAGCTGACACTGCTGAGGAGAAATTCAGTGGCTACCTAGACCATAGGGATAGTTGTGCAAAGTGATCCACTGTAACCACACCAAACACTTTTAGTACAGTACTTGCATCTCCTCTATTTTTAACTTCCATATCTGCCATATTTTTACAAAATTTGTTCTAGTGGATTTCCCTGGTCGCTAATTCATAGTTTATTCATAATACTACGTCACTATTTTTGTAAATGAGCTTTAGGTTGAGAAAAAAGAATATAAGAGCCCTGCGTTCCTACGCCACAAGTTTCTTGAAAATCAGACAAGAGCTTTGCCCAAGAGTGAAATTCTTGTTCAAAACCAGAAAAAAATTCTAACAATAATATCGGGTACTTCCATTTTCTAGATGGCTTTAATTTTGAAAGTGTTTTAGTCTACATTTGTTTATATCTATACAGTTATGTGCCTGTAAAGTCTCCTCTAATTTTTAAAGGATTATTTTTATGCAAAGTATTCTGTTTCAGCAAGTGCAAATTTTATTCTAAGTTCCAGAGCACTATATTTAATTTTGGTTAAATGTTTTCCCAAAAAAATAATCTAATAAATCTGTTCTAGAAAAGTATATCTAAAGCATCACTTTAGAATAGTTGTTCCACTTTCTGCTGCAGTATTGCTTTGCCATCTTCTGCTCTCAGCAAAGCTGACATTTTTTATGTCAATTAAACACACCCTCTGTTATGTAAATAGTTATTTTACCCTGTGGGGGCATATTTGCATATATATATATATATACATATATATATATATATATCCTGATAAACAACTTCTATTAAATCAAATATGTACCACAGTATATGTGTCTTTTGCAAGCTTCCAACAGGGATGTATCCTGCACCATTCATTAAACATAAATAGTTTGAAGACTATCACTAATGCATGTTAATTGCCTATGCTGCTCTATTTTACACAGTCCATTTTTCACAAGTCTTGGTTAGAAGTCACATGCTGGTAGTACAGTGATTTCAACCTGCTCTATGTCTAGTATGTCAAGCAGAATAGCTTGCAGTTATTTAAAAGCACTTTTCCTTTTCCATTTTTAATTCAATTTGAGTGTCATATGGTGTCTCTCTCGATTCAAGGAAACACACTGCATACTGCCTACTGTCAAAACATATACTTCGTATTTTGCTAAAAATATGTCCAAAACTTGTTTAAATATAAATAATGTAAAAATATGATCAATTTTATTTGCTGCATTTTATACATAAGATAATTATTTTCAAGTTGATGACATGGCAATTTATTTTACTTTATGCTTTTGCTTTTTATTTTTAATCACAACTCCAAACTTTTGAATCCATTAGCTTTTCAATGGATAATTTCCTAAAATAAAAGTTAGACAAGGGTTTTGTGGATTTCTTTGTTATAATATTTTTTCTATCATTCCAGTAGGATATACATTGGTCAAAGATTCAAACCTAGGTCATTTTCTACCAACTATGGTTGCCTCAATATAACCCTTTATTCATGGAAGGTTTTTTTTTTAACTCAACTTTTGTAGTATTTGCTTATGCAGACTAGTCTTATTTTTTTAATTCCTGCTGCACTAAAGCTATCAGAGATATAACTTGGGCTCTGTCCCTTTTAGCCATGAACATAGTGGAAAAGTTGTGCAATTACTTAACATGATATAAATTTTGTTTTTGCACAAACCAAAAGAGTAATGTTAATTCCTTTTACACAACTATTTACTTGTAGTGTATTGATGAACTGCATGCAGGGAATTGCTATTATTAAAAAGAATGGTGAGCTATGTCATTATTGAGCCAAATGAATAAATATTTCATTTTTTATTGTATTTAATTTCTTGGCTTCTGTTTTTATTGTTGGAAGTTTAAAATATATATAATTAATGAAACCTGTACTTGATCTGACATTTGTATACATAAAAGTTCACATGAATTTTGTAACAACCTACTGCACGATTTACCAAGAAATACTATAAAGTCAATTAAAAGCAGTTTTTATGAACTTTTCTGTGTGCAAAAGATCGAGCCCACGTATTCCAACTTGCAAATTTAACAAAAATAATAGTAGCCATCTACAATAGTTATCCATTTCAATTAATTCTCTTGGTTGTAAACATTTTAATCTCAACTCCTCACTATACAATCTCCAAATTTCTTGGTAGTAAATAAATGTTATAGTACATCGTTTGTTACTTAAATTCATTTTATGAATTTCTATTTACACATAAAATATTAGTGATATAGTGACTGAGAAATTATATTAATCTCTTTTTTTCCAGGTCCCTTGGATTTATTGCAGGCCAAAACGAAATATTTATTCTCAATGGAAAACTCCATTTATAATGCTTATAGTTTTGTGAATTGGATCTAAACATGCATTTTACAATTTTACCAATGTAGATGGCATAAGGTGACTTAGTTGGAATTCACTGGCTTCTTTCTGTTCAAGTCAATTTTCAGATTTTGCCAACACCACAGAGAAGTCAAGTATTACTATACAAAGTCCTTAACCTTTTTATGTACCCCATTATATAATTATTGACCAAATATATCTACTGATATGTATTATATCTAAATGATCTTATGGTCAGAAGAGTCTTCAGCTGTAAAAAAATATATACTTTAAAAAATATACCCAGCTAAAGGATATTCTGAAAACATTCAGAATTTAGTGTTGCTAATGTAATCTGATAGATTTCTGAAATAACTACTTTCACAAGAAAAATCCTCTTATTATTAAACCTCATTATATAATTTTGTTAAAAATAGAACTAATCAAGTTGGACACAGAAATAACAATACCAAGAAATTGAAGAAACTTAAATTCACCAATAAGTGATATTAAATCACAAATACATGATACTAAATCACCAGTAAGTGATTCTTTAGTAAAGAAAAACCATTTGTGTGGAGAGAAAAATGAGTATTCTGCATTCTGCATTTCAAATATTGCAGTTAAAAGGTAATGGCTATATAAACTTATGCATTTTACTAATTTTCAAATAGCTAGAATACAATAAAATATCAAAAATCATTCTTGTAAATTTCAAACTACTAGTAGAAATCATAAAGAATGTCCTTGCTGACCATTTTTTGTGGACATGGAAAATGTAAAACAAAAAAAAAATGGATTAAAAGTTCTGACACTTGACTTTTAGTATCAGTTCTGATATAAAACTAGCAGTGTAATCTAGGAAAATCAATTCTGGCCCCTCAGATTCCCCCTCTATTTCAGTGAGGATGCTGGATTAGGGATGTTGTCTCTAGTAATACTTTAATTCTACAGTTTTATGTTCAAAATCAAATTGCCTACTCAAAATGAGTAATTTCCTTTATATGAGTAATATTTAATGAAAAATGCATATTGTCAATACACCATTAAATGATTTCTCAGACAACTTTAAATAGAAACACAAGGGACTTCCCTCGTGGTCCAGTGGTTAAGACTTCATCCTCCAGTGCAGAGGCAAGGGTGTGATCCCTGGTCAAGATCCAGTGTCGTGGGGTGTAGCCAAAAATGTTTTAAAAATAAATAAAAACACAACATTTCACCTTGACTGTAGCCCCATTAATGAAGAAGCCTCCTTGGCCTCAAAGATTTTATATGACAAAGGTGAAGAATGTTTTAAATTAATTGAAAGGATGGTTATTATTTCTTTCCTCTAGTGTTACATATTTCTAAAAGAGAACATCTGCTATCAAACAGAAGAGATTAAAACAACGGTATCATTAGTTATACATAAAATTGTCTTGAACTATAAGTAATGACAAAACTACTTCTTTGTCATTAATATTTGCCACAAAACTTCAAGAAGTTGGGCTTATGTCTTATATTCCCTAGAGCACTAATTTTTATGGCAAAAGGATAAAAGATGTACGTCATTCTCTTATAACAACACCTAAAATGATTTATTCTTTCACAGAGAAGCCATTTATGATTTGATGCATCCAAACTTTTATTGTAACTGATGTTACATGTATCTTGCATCTTTCCATCTGCCATATTTCTTCTCTCTGCTTCTCTGCAGTCTTTCTGCCAGATGACACATTGAAATACATATCTGAAATCTTCTAAAACGAACAGCACCCCATTAGTCAGAGAATTCATTTCCATATCTTATTACAGAGTTAAAAAGAAACCTCTGCATAAAGTGCCCCTCATAAATCCCATGACTATCATCTATCATTGGCGAACACTCCCCAACTCATGCCTCCTCCCCATAGAATCCATAATCTCCAATTACACAACTTTTTGATATCTCTCCTGTCTTGGCACATCCTACAGTCTTTGCCTGAAATGTCTTTCTCTTTCTTCCCCTGAAAAATTATTACTTCAGTTCAGTTCAGTTCAGTTCAGTCAGTCATGTCCGACTCTTTGTGATCCCATAGACAGCAGCATGCAGGCTTCCTTGTCCATCACCAACTCTCAGAGCTTGCTCACACTCAGGTCACTGAGTCAGTGATGTCATCCAACCATCTCATTCTCTGTTGTCCCTTTTCCTCCTGCATTTAATCTGTCCCAGCATCAGGGTCTTTTCCTATGATTCAGTTCTTCACATCAATTGGTCAAAGTATTGGAGCTTCAGCTTCAGCATCAGTCCTTCCAATGACTATTCAGGGTTGATTTCCTTTAGGATTGACTGGTTGGATCTCCTTGCTGTCCAAGGGACTCTCAAGAGTCTTCTCCAACACCACAGTTCAAAAGCATCAATTCTTCAGCACTCAGCTTTCTTTATGGTCCAACTCTCACATCCATTCACAACTACTGTAAAAACCGTAACTTTGACTAGATGGACCTTAGTCTGTAGTAATGTCTCTGCTTTTTAATATGCTGTCTAGGTTGGTCATAACTTTTCTTCCAAGGAGCAAAAGTCTTTTAATTTCATAGCTGCAGTCACCATCTGCAGTGATTCTGGAGCTCAAGAAAATAAAGTCTGTCACTGTTTCCATTGTTTCCCCATCTATTTGCAATGAAGGGATGGGACTGGATGCCATGATCATTATTTTTTGAATGCTGAGTTTTAAGCCAGCTTTTTCACTCTCCTCTTTCACTTTCATCAAGAGGTTCTTCAGTTCCTCTTTGCTTTCTGCCATAACGGTGGTGTCATCTGCATCTTCCAAAATCTGGCTCAAATAGCCTCATTTTTTATGAAGTTTCCTCAGACTGCCCTAAAACCTTTCTCCCCAGACTTCCTTAAGTACATCTAGGATGGCATGAACCATACTGTGCTATATTACCTCCTTTGCACTTATCTTTTCTAATAGATTGCAGTAGATCCAAGGTATGGGGCACATTTCATTAATTTTCTCACCCTTTTACCCTTTATCAGCAATAACTAAAAGGTATGTAACTATCAGTTTTCACATATATTACTAGAATTGATTCTTACAGGAACATACAAAAAAACTTAAGTGCCAAAGAGAACACTAGTAAATTTTCTTTCAACCTTATTGAGAATGACTGTCAAATTTATCATCATCTAAATTCAGATAAACCACTGTCACAATTAATTACAAGATATACAAATATCTCAGAAATACCTTTTAACTATAGTTTACAGGTAATGCCAATTGCCTAACAAAAACTATTGAAACAAACAAACAAAACAAAAATCTTCATTTCCATTAATTCTGTCAGTGAGAGAATAGATTTCTTTAGTGGTTCTCAATTAGAAATATGTTGCATGAATAAAATTGTAGTCAGGTTTTATTTCACTACCTTAATCATGTACATATTCTTCACTTGAATAACTCATAAGCACTGTGATAATACACTGATAACTAGGATTTTGCTTATACTTCCAGCACACAATGGGACAATTATACTAAAACCCTTCTGTCACAAAATATCTAGAAACAGGTAATAAAAATTTTACCAGAAAACAAGGGAAATTCCTTACAGATGATAGTGAAAGGTAAGCTAGCACTTAAGTCAGTGGCTATTCTGTGGGCTTCTGTTGATCCCAGTGACCTATAGCTTGGTTTTAATTGCCTGTGTACAGGGAACAGAAAACAAAGATTTAGATCCAATGTGGATTAGAGATCCTGAATAAATTCAAGACCCACAAAAAGTTACACACTTAATGAAAGCATTTTTAAAGATCAAGCTTGCAAACACAGATCAAAAGAAAACATTAGCCAGATGTTTCTGTCTCGTCTTAACTCTGGTTTACAGAAAAAAGTCTCTCTAACGACGCACAGTTATAGACCCAGAATTCACCTGTATTTATGGTCCAAACTTATACCAGTGCCTGGGTACAAAAGGCAAGGCAAATATTCAGTTTAAAGCAGACACAAGTTGCTGGTGGTCCCAAGATCCCGGTAGAAACTAACCGAAATCTTTTCTAAAAGGCCACACCTCAGGTCAGGCTTCAGTGATTTCTCACAAAGTCCCAGGAACATGAACTTACATTAGAAAAATAACAAAACAATAAGAAAACAAAGCACCGAGTGAAAGAGGGAGCTGAACTTCAGATAGAAACTTACAGTTTTAAAAGTTGAGAGCACAGAGTTTGAAACAACCACAGCAGAGCTGGAAAGTGACAGAACCATATAAATCTGGCTGATCCCTTAAATTTGCCCATGTGTGACAGATTTAAAGCAGTCATGTTTTCTTAAATATTCAGGGTTTTCAGTTGTTGCCCACTGCAAGGAAGATAAGAGTCTGGAGTTGAACTCATTGTATACTCTTCAGAGGAACAGAATAGAAGCCAGAGAATCTGCAACATATCTTTCACAACACTCAAAATATAAGGCATACAAAGGAAGCCCAGGTGTTGGACTTAACAGGTAAAAATTCTGAAGCAGTCATATAGTTGTATTAGGGTCTGTAAAAGAACATATGCTTATCTCCAATTAAAATAAATTAATTGATTAAAAAAAAAGAATATACACTTAAATGAATGGACAGATAGGAAATATTGAAAGAAAATTATAACCAATAAAATAAACCAAAAGAAAACTTGATAATTGAAAATACAATTATCTAACATAAAAATCTAATCCAGCACATTAGAAATTATGGAGGAGAATGTCAAGAACCTTGGAGATCAATAAAAATCATCAAATCTAAAATATACTTATTTATAGCTTAAGGATTAAAAAAAAAAAATAAAAATTATAAATAGCTTCATAATATAAAAATACCACACTATGTAGAAACTGTGAGATGAAGCTAAAGTAGTAGTCAAAGGCAGATAAATTTAAATTTACAGCCAGAAATCTTTTTACTAGAAAATAAAATGGCTAAAACTTAGTGAGTTCAGGAGTAATTTAAAAACAAGAGAATAATTCCAAGGAAGCCAAAAATAAGAAGACAGGTAAATAGTAGGAACATAGAGAAGAAAACTTAATGAAATATTTTTGAAGTGATTAGAATATAGAAAGACAAATTTGTGTCTTAAACTTAATGACTCTTGCAAGACTGATCAAAAAAGTAAACAATATACGGAAAAAATTACAGGTACTCCAAGATTGAAATAATAATAGGATACAATAAACTGCTTTTTTTCAAAATTTTTGAAAAATAGAATGAATACATTCTGAGAAAAACAGCACACCAACATTGACAATAAAATAATTTTTATAAATTGTTAAAATTTTTGAATTACAAAAATTTTTGAAAAATTATAACCTTTAAGAAATTTAATCAATAGTTTTTAAAAAAGAAATTTAATTAGTAGCTTTTTAAAAAGTAATGTAATCAATGGTTAAAATTACACATCCCCATACAAATAGATACTAAACACTTGGTTTCAAATTTCAAGCAAATTTCAAGGAAAAGACAAGCATATACAAACTTTTCCACAGATCAGGAAAAGAAGAAACATTCCCAAACCATCCTATCAGCTAAACTAAACCTTGATACCAAACCTAAACAAGGACAGTAACACAAGGAAAAATTACTGAGCAATTTTACTCTTTACATAAGTGAAACATATATATAAAATAGGTGAATCTTCTAGAATAAGTGAGTAAGAAACTCACCAGCTAAACAACTATTTAAGTGGTCAAAATTATTAAACCAATTGTTTAAGGTCTCTGGAAACTGTCTTATGGCACACAGCAAATAGAGAAACATTCCTTCAAGAAAATCTACTAAATATCAGAAAGATATGTGGGGAGGTGGCATTTGAGCCACAGCTCACTCTCTTCCCCTGCCCCCAGTTCCATGTTCCAGGAACACTTGAAGAAACAGGACTCCCTCTGCCCCTAGTGCTCAGTCCCAGGAGAAACAGGCTGCCTTCATTTCTCATCCTCAACCCAGTCCCCACCCTCAGCCAAATTCTACAGGAATTCTATTCCAGAGAGGCTTCCCCGAGAGGACCAGGTGTCTCTTCTCTTACCCAGTCCCCATCTGCATAGCACAAATGCTGTCCCAGGCATGACAGACTTGAAGCATACCTGGAGTCCCAACTACACTCACTATAGTTCACTCAGAGGTCAGAGTCTCCACTCCAGGAGCGGCATGTCTGGACCAGGGGCTACCATCACCATCGAGTGCCCACTCCTAAAGAAGGAAGTTATCTAGAGAGAAGCAGGGCCCAACCTTTAATTCAGCAGCAGTGGTATGGGAGTTCTGTCCAGACAGATAGGCCAACAGGAGAAAAAGCTCTATAACAGTTCCTGAGATTAACATTGCTTGGAACTGAACTCCATGTCTAAGGGTGTTTTATGGAAAAACAAGAGCTATCTAGGAGGAACATTTAGTTAAGAGGAAGCTAGTAGCTCCCTGAAGGAGAAGGCAATGGCAACCCACTCCAGTATTCTTACCTGGAGTATCCTGTGGACAGAGGAGCCTGGTGGGCTGCCGTCTATGGGGTCGCACAGAGTTGGACACAACTGAAGCAACTTAGCAGAAGCAACTTAGCAGCAGCAGCAGCAGTACCTCCATGATACAAGCAGAACAGTGAGCAGCCATTAGTTTTATAGAGTGAACCAAGGAATGAGAAAGCCAAAGAGCTCTGTTGAGCCCACAGCCAAGTCTATGGGTCAAGAAGGCTAAATCTGTGCAGCAGGCCTTACCCAGTCAACAGAAATCAGAACAGCACATGGGGCAGACATGTAAGTACTCTCTGAACTGCAGGCAAACCCATCAAAATAGGATGGAAGGCTCAATTGCATGAAGGGTTTAAGGATGACCTTCAACCAGAAGTGACTCCTAGGAGGCCAGGATTAAAAAAATGCAGACTCATCCCTGGCCATCTGAAAGACTGTGTGCATGTTCAAGGTTGTACTTCCTCAGCAGCAATCAGTTAGAAAAACTCCTAACTACTAGCTCCTTTCTAAACGTGGGGTCAAAGTCCCTGGCCTGGGAAAACAAGCCTCCAAGCCAAACACACATCCAGTGGTGAAGTAGAAAAAATTAATTGGCCAAGGAGGCTCAAGCAGAACCTTTGACCAATTAAGTAGCTAGTGATGATGCTGACCCCAGGGTAATATCAAGTTATCCAGGCTAAGAGAGAAAAATAAGGGAAAACAACCTAAGCAGGGAAATTAGAGGCTGCACTAAGAAATAGACTTTACTAAATTAGGTCAGCCAAATCATTAAGCAAATAAACATTTAAAGTTAAAAAAACAAACAAGCAAATCATACCACAGCAAACTAAAGAATTAAAAACAGTAACTATAGTGAAAATTTCATTACAGGAATTCAACAGTGAATTGGCTCTGGCAGAACAAAAAAGTCAACAAATCTCATGATAGATCGATAGAGATTACACCACTTGAAAAACAGAGGTAGGAAAAAATGAAGAAAAATAAACAGCCTCAGAGAAATGTGAGACACCATTAAGCACACCAACATATGTGCAATGGTCATATTGAAAGGAGAGGAGAAAGAGAGAAAACATTTGAAGAAATAACGGCTGAAAACTTTCCAAATTTAAAGAAAAGCATTAATCTACACAAGAAAATAATAATCATTGGCAAGCACTTGGAAAATCTGGAACTCTTTCACAATGCTGGTGAGAATGCAAAATGGCGTGGCTACAATGGGAAAGCAGTATGAAGAGTCCTGAAAAAATGAAAAAATAAAACTGCCATACGATCCATCAATCCCACTTCTATTTGTCCAACAGAACTGAAATCACAGTCTCAAAGAAATATCAACACTCCCATTGTCACTGCGGCTCTATTCAAAGTAGTCACAGTATGGAAATAATCTATTAATAAATGTGCATTGACAGATGAGTGGATAAAGAAAGTGTGGTATGCACATACAGTGGAATACTATTTAGGAAAGAAGTTCTGCAATATGAGACAACATGGATGAACCTTGAGAACATGATAGGAAGTGAAATAAAACATTCACAGAAAAACAAATACTGTATAATTCCACTTATACGAGGTAGCAAAAGTAGGCAAATTCATAGATGCAGAGACTGGAATGGTGATTGGGCCAGGGGTTGGAGGAGGGGGAAATGAGAAGTTAAAACAGGCATAAAGTTTCAATTAAGCAAGATGAACATGCTCTAGAGATCTTCTGTACAACATAGTAGCTACAGTTAACAATAATGTTTTGTACACTTTAAAATGTGTTGAGGGTAGCTCTTAAGTGTGTGTACAAGAAAATAAAATTTTAAAAGATAAAATCTTGCTGATTTACTTAAGAGATGGCATATAGTCTTTTTCAGTAAATATTCCACACATCTTTGAAAACAATGTCTATTCTCCAATCGTGAGGTACAGAGATTTACAGCGTTTACGCATTGCTATATTGACCTCTTGTCTGCTTATTCTATCAGTTATGGAGAAAAGAAGGCTAAGGTCGCCCATATAATTGTGGATTTGTCACGCTTAAATCTGGTCATATTTCACTGTGCACGCACCAGGTTCAAGATTCAAAGAAGCCAAAAGAGAAGATGCAAAGGATGAGCGGCCTGCCAGAGAGGCTGGCTCCTGCCACGCAAAGCCGAACACCAGCCTCGTGCAGGACCCAGGGAAGGTGCAGAAGGAGGCCAGGCGAGACTAGAGGAGTCGCAGGTCTAAGTGCTATCCGGGGCCTACAAGGCAAGCAACCACAGGCACAATGTGGCCCCATTGCTTGAGGCCACGCTCCATCTCACGGCGCAAACAGGGTGGCCGCTCAGCTTCTGCGCGTGGACCTCGCTAAGCTGAAGCCGGCCGCAAAGGGAATGCTGGGAAACGTAGTTCCCCTTATCTGAAATCGTTCCATTTGAAGTTCCCACACCAGGATAAGTCTGCAGGACCCAAGACACTCTTAACACAAGAGTATTGATAATTTATCTGATTCAGGATCTAGTTTAAGCCGCAAAACTGGAAGAAACTGCCTTGAAATAAAATGTAGAAAAGTGAGAGGTTATTGTAGCAGCCCAGTACCATTACTAGATAGAGCCACAGAGCAAAAATTTAAACTTATCTTCTTGGAACAGAGCTTATTTAAAGGAATAAGTATATATGTTAAATATCGCTGAGAATTTGTGGCAAATTAAGTCAAATCCCCTAATGAATTAATCTGATAAGTTTAGGTTTGAATAATATATATTATATAGCACACATCTTTGTTGTCTAACCATGAAGTGATTTTTTTTCCTTGAGCGACATTTTAAAATTATACTGCTGCTGCTGCTAAGTCGCTTCAGTTGTGTCCGACTCTGTGCGACCCCATAGACGGCAGCCCACCAGGCTCCCCTGTCCCTGGGATTGTCCAGGCAAGAACACTGGAGTGGGTTGCCATTTCCTTCTCCAATGCATGAAAGGGAAAAGTGAAAGGGAAGTCGCTCAGTCGCATCTGACTCTTAGCGACCCCATGGACTGCAGCCCACCAGGCTCCTCCGTCCATGGGATTTTCCAGGCAAGTGTACTGGAGTGGGTTGCCATTGCCTTCTCCAAAATAATAGTAGTAAGTCTATCTAAACAAAAAGCAAAGAAAGAAACATTTTTTTTCTTTCAAATATTCATAATGTATAGCAACAATATTCCCAGGCTAAGACGTTGTTTGAGTTTCCAATGATCATTAATATTTAAATCATCTCAGGGAATTGGAGAACCGGAGACAAAGTTAAAGTTAAAACAGGGGAGGGGGAGGTGAAACTACGTGCCAGATGCCAGAAAGACCCTTGTGATATGACTCTTTGTTTATGAAATCAGGTTTGGAGTGTGTGGCTTTGGGGTACAGCATTATGTAGAGACATAAAAAAGAAAGACACAATTAGAAAATTTCGCTGTTAAGAGGGGAAATGAGGTGAGATTTTCCTTAGAAACGGCCCCTCCCCCCAGCTCTCAGAAGGTCTTTCACTACCAGCAGCTTCCCCAAGGACACATGGTTGTCATGGAGACAGGAGAGGCCTCCTCCCCGGTTCTCTGAGAAGAAAGAGCAGACCTAGTTGGTACAAGCTTGGGAAAACAGTGGTGAACACTTTTGCTGCTTGCAGTGGACATCAAGCAATGACCAAGTACTTTGAAAGAGAAGGGGGGAAAAAAACCAATACAATAATATTAGGGACAATAAAAATACTCTTTGATCACCTATCTACTCCAATAAAAGTTAAAAAGATCAAAGAGCTATTTTTAGAAAAGCCATTTATTTCTTCTAAGATTTCATAAAGGCAAAGCTCTACTACTCCTGTGAAATTTAATTTCCTATAAAATATCAATGCTGTGTGTTTGCTGTTCTCAGTCACTCAGTTGTGTCCAACTGTTTGTGACCCCAAAGAGTCACAAACAGCCTGCCAGGCTACTCTGTCCATGGGGGTTCTCCAGACAAGAATACTGGAATGGGTTGCCATGCCCTCCTCCAGGGGATCTTCCCAGGCCAGGAATCAAACCCAGGTCTCCAGCACTGTTAGCATATCCTTTACCATCTGAGCCAACAGGGAAGCCCTTACAAAGAAGTCCATTGGCCTCTGCATGGGATTTTCCCAATCCAGGGATTGAACCCAGGTCTCCCGCATTGCAGATTTTTTACCAGCTGAGGCATCAGGGAAGCCCAAGAATACTGGAGTGAGCAGCCTATCCCTTCTCCAGGGGATCTTCCTAACCCAGGAATCCAACCAGGGTCTTCTGCACTGCACGTGGATTCTTTACCAGCTGAGCTACCAGGGAAGCCCTAACAAACATAAACAAATAATATTATAACCAGAGTATACAGTTTCTCCAGAAAGTTATATACCAACTAAGTTACTGGAATATTTCATTAAATACTACTAATGTGTATACAAAGATAAGACCAAATAAATATTTTAAATTAAAAATGACTAAAACAGGAATAGAATATGAAATCTATTTACTACTTATAAAGAACTTCTGCTATTTTATAAAATATCTTATTTATATTATAAAACAAATAATTCAAATAATTCAACTAGTATTAAAACATAATTAAAAGTGAAAATGGGAGTCAGTGAAATTTAATAGCATTCTTTATACTTCAGCTGTCTGCACAACATAAATAAACTTTCTTCATTTATTGTGTAGTCTTATTAAATTCGAAGCACAGCTTCTTTGTCTAGAAAATCTATGGTCACATCTTCAATTTATGTTGACATCCTGTATCCTTTGGCAGAGAATGCAAACCTGAAAAAGCAGTATGTAAATGAAAAAAGTAAATAATAAAATGAACAATAAATTTACATGTAACAATTTTACTATTTAATTACTGCAAGCTACTTTTCTTGAAAAAACCTCTAAAAGAAAATTGACTCAATCATATTCTTGGATTTTAAGTCCTTATGTAAAAGTGTTGTGGATTTCTTTTGTCATATATGATTCACGAACAATATATAATACTAAAGTTACCAAATTTTTTAAAATTTCAGTTGGTGGATAATATAGGTAGAATTTTTGACCTTTAAATAAGGAAATAGGTATTTATGCAGTTAAGACTTTATCCTTGTAGATTCTGAGAGCATAATCAAGTATATAAACACAGGAATTTATAACATAATGGCACTACAATCCTTCCAGAAAAAAATGTGGGAAACAAACCATGAATGTTATAAGAAAATGGATCTTAAATAATAAAGCAAAATGCACTTATTGGGGAATACTCCCACTTGTCTTAAATTCTGAAAAATGATATCATGATCATAATTAAACTCTTCCTGACTCTGGTGATATTACATATTATGACAATAATGTTAATCGTTAACAATAAAAGATCAAAGAGAAGTAGAAATAATGATGGCAATTTATCTTAAATTAGTTGATGTTCCTGGACTTTTATGAGTAATCTGGCTTTTTACTTTGAAACTTGAAACTATTGAAAAATTTCCTTCTATTTTTTCCTTTTCCTCTCTGCCCCGACCTTTCTCTTTCATAGAGTATGTATGTGTATTCATATAAACACTAAAGATACATATACAGAAAGTAAATTTTAAATGTGTTAGTAGTATCAATATAACACACACACACATATGCATATATACATACACACACAAACACATTATCCTTGTGTTTCCATAGGGGAAATTTCCAACCCATTCTCCCAGAGGGAAAAGTGAGAAAAGAATATTTCCAGGCTCTGTTCACCTCCTTACTCCTCCCAGGGAAAGAGTAAAGTCTCTTATTAAGGGTTTTAGTAGAAAGAACATGAAAACTTGGCTTCCACCTTCCAGGCTCTATTTATGGATCTTCCTGCCTGCAGGGAGACATTCAGATTTCTGTGAGTGGCAGTAACCCTTGTGGGCTGGCTCTGCTCCAGTATAGTCCTCAGATTGTGCAGCTGTGTCTGTGATTGAGGGGAATATATTTGGCCTTCTCAAAATCTTAAATATATACATATATGCGTGTGTCCCTGTGTGTGTAATTTTCCCTTTTCAAGTTTTATTTCAAGATGTTAACTCAAATATATAATGATTTCTCAGTTTGTGTTATGCAGAAGACAAAACAGCAGAACTTAATCAACTCTCCCAGAATTATTTTAAGTAATTCTGAAACAGAGGATGCCATAGAAATTTGAACGCTAGAATTAAGCTACATTTTTTGCATGTACTATGTATAAAATTATTTTTAGTTATAATTCCCTCATTTGCATATTGATGTAATGACAGAGTTCAAGAACCAGATTTTAAGACAACTCAATCCCAATTCCAGTCTCTATTCCAAATAATATGATTTCTTCTAACTGCTTAAAAAAAGAAAAATGCATAATTAAAAAATTTCTTTTCAACTTTAATACTGTGCTTTGAAAAGCATATCATATCATCAGTTCAGTTCAGTTCAGTTCAGTCACTCAGTCGTGTCCGACTCTTTGCGATCCCATGAATTGCAGCACGCCAGGCCTCCCTGTCCATCACCAGCTCCCGGAGTTCACTCAGACTCATGGCCACTGAGTCAGTGATGCCATCCAGCCATCTCATCCTCTGTCGTCCCCTTCTCCTCCTGCCCCCAATCCCTCCCAGCATCAGAGTCTTTTCCAATGAGTCAACTCTTCGCATGAGGTGGCCAAAGGGCTGGAGCTTCAGCTTCAGCATCATTCCCTCCAAAGAAATCCCAGGGCTGATCTCCTTCAGAATGGACTGGTTGGATCTCCTTGCAGTCCAAGGGACTCTCGAGAGTCTTCTCCAACATCACAGTTCAAAAGCATCAATTCTTCAGCGCTCAGTTTTCTTTATAGTCCAACTCTCACATCCATACATGACTGCTGGAAAACCCATAGCCTTGACTAGATGGACCCTTGTTGCAAAGTAATGTCTCTGCTTTTGAATATGCTATCTAGGTTGGTCAAAACTTTTCTTCCAAGGAGTAAGGGTCTTTTAATTTCATGGCTGCAGTCACCATCTGCAGTGATTTTGGAGCCCAAAAAAATAAAGTCTGACAGAGTTTCCACTGTTTCCCCGTCTATTTCCCATGAAGTGATGGACCAGATGCCATGAGCGTTTTCTGAATGTTGAGCTTTAAGCCAACTTTTTCACTCTTCACTTTCACTTTCATCAAGAGGCTTTTTAGTTCCTCTTCACTTTCTGCCATAAGGGTGGTGTCATCTGCATATCTGAAGTGATTGATATTTCTCCTGGTAATCTTGATTCCAGCTTGTGTTTCTTCCAGCCCAGCGTTTCTCATGATGTACTCTGCATAGAAGTTAAATAAGCAGGGTGACAATATACAGCCTTGACATACTCCTTTTCCTATTTGGAACCAGTCTGTTGTTCCATGTCCAGTTCTAACTGTTGCTTCCTGACCTGCATATACGTTTCTAAGGCAGGTCAGGTGGTCTGGTATTCCCATCTCTTTCAGAATTTTCCACAGTTTATTGTGATCCACACAGTCAAAGGCTTTGGCATAGTCAAGAAAGCAGAAATAGATGTTTTTCTGGAACTCTCTTGCTTTTTTGATGATCCAGCAGATAAGTGTAGTATAGTATCATATCATAGGAGCAATCATTTACCTTAAAATAAAAATGACATATCCTGCATTCCACTTTAAAGTGGCCAACTCTCCTTAACTTAAATAAGTACTTTCTACAACTCATTTTGGAACTGGAAATTTTTAGTGACCACCTGATTAAAAGGAGGGTATATGCAGAATTGTATCCTCTTGACACTCTGGTGCAGTATCCAGATTTCTCCATCTCTGGAAGAGGCAACATAAAATTCATTTGTTTGCTCCATGCACTCTCATATACCCAGAATTATAAAGACGCAAAGGCTTTTACATTCATTTAAAAATATGTCTTTTGGGGCCTCCCTGGTGACTCAGTGGTAAGAATCTGCCTGCCAATGTAGGAGACACAGGTTTGATCCCTTATCAGGATAGATCCCACATGCTGCAGAGCAATTAAGCCCTTGCACCATGACTAATGAGCTCTAGAACCTGGGAGCTGCAGCTACTGAGCCCACCAGCCCTAGAGCAAGTGCTCTGCAACAAGAGAAGCCACCACAATGAGAAGTCCTTGCTCCACAACTGGAGAGGAGCCCCTGTTCTCTGCAACTAGAGAAAAACCTGGGTGGCAATGAAGATCTGCTGCTGCTGCTGCTGCTGCTAAGTCGCTTCAGTCATGTCCGACTCTGTGCGACCCCAGAGAGCAGCCCACCAGGCTCCCCCGTCCCTGGGATTCTCCAGGCAAGAACACTGGAGTGGGTTGCCATTTCCTTCTCCAATGCATGAAAGTGAAAAGTGAAAGTGAAGTCGCTCAGTCGTGTCTGACCCTCAGCAACCTCATGGACTGCAGCCTACCAGGCTCCTCCATCCATGGGGATTTCCAGGCAAGAGTACTGGAGTGGGACACCATTGCCTTCTCCGCATGAAGATCTAGCACAGCCAAAAAAAACAAATAAATAAATTTGCAATAAATAAATAAAAATGGTCTCTTTGTAAAGGAAAATAGCCATTAAAAATGCAGACATAATATATAGATGTATATATATATATTAAGAATCTTCTATTTCATATTAATAAAGTCTATAAAGGATCAAAGAAAAAAACTTCTACAGAGCACTGTACTATCTGCCTGGCATTTATAAAATTTTAATTTATTTATCCTTCATAAGACTCCAGTGAGATAAGTTTTACTAATATTTTTTAAATAGAGAAACTGAGGCTCAAGACCACAAAATCAGTGGCAGAACCAATGCTCAAATCCAGATCTGGCTGGTGCCAAACCTGCCAAATTCAAGTCTTATTTAGGATTTGCCTCTTAAAACTATCAGACATGTTGGCTATTCCACTTCAATATTTAGTCAGTATTTTCTCTGAAATCACTTTTACATTACTTAATATTTATTGAATATCCTTTGATGTAGAGAACCAGAAGGTGTGAGAAAATAGGAAACTCTGGTTCCTGCCCTTAAGCTTAAAATAATTTAGTTTTAGGACAAGTTGTTCTGAGTCTAAAGCCTTGATCACATGAACTGTTCTGTTCTGGACATGGAAAAAGATTGATTAAATAGACAATGTCTTACCCAATTAGGGTCAGACGGCTCTGATGCACACACAGGGAAGAAATAATTAAACACGAGAACTAAAAACTGAAACAAAGCATATAAATAGGGACAATGGAGAAGTCAAAACAAAATTCAGGCAAAATGAACATTGATTCAGCTAATATATTTGCTAATAACCCACTGTCCCTGGCACTGTGCTAACTGCTGAGTAGACAATCTCAGCTAAGAGTATACACTCTACTCCATGGAGAAGGCAATGGCAACCCACTCCAGTACTCTTGCCTGGAAAATCCCATGGATGGAGGAGCCTGGTGGGCTGCAGTCCATGGGGTCGCGAAGAGTTGGACACGACTGAGTGACTTCACTTTCACTTTTCACTTTCATGCATTGGAGAAGGAAATGGCAACCCACTCCAGTGTTCTTGCCTGGAGAATCCCAGGGATGGAGGAGCCTGGTAGGCTGCCGTCTCTGGGGTAGCACAGAGTCGGACACGACTGAAGTGACTGAAGCAGCAGCAGCAGAGTCACAAAGCTACTGGCTCCCGCCTCCTGGCCAGAGCCAGTGGGAAACTACTTGCTAGTGGCAAGGCTATATGTCACTTGAAGGAACAAATTAGGTGATATCACTGGGCCTGGCAGATTCCCAACAAAGAGCAGACAATGAACCTTTTATGGCTTACCAAACTGACCAAATGAATGAATGAAGAGAAAGATAATCTTGAATTCAGCCAAGGAAGGAAGGATGCATGCATGCTAAGATGCTTCAGTTGTGTCTAACACTGTGTAACTCTACAGACTGTAGCCTACCAGGCTCTCCTGTCCATGGAATTCTCCAGGCAAGAATACTGCAGTGGGTTGCCATGCCCTCTTCCAGGGGATATTTCCCACCCAGGGATTGAACTTACATCTCTTATGTCTCCTGCATTGGCAGCCAGGTTCCTTGCCAGTAGCACTACCTGGAAAGCCCAGGAAGGAAGGATAAACCAGTGTTAAGAGCTCATGTATAAGGAGAGGCTATTAAAAAAAAAGGCATTTTTAACTCTACTTTTGATATTTTATATTCAAAATAATTAGCTACTTTTCTCCTATTACAAACAATGACACAATGATTTAATTTTGTGCATATGTAATGTTGTTCTTTTGCAGGATATCTATAAATTCTTGGCTGCAGATACTGTTAAATAAGAAAAGGCAGGGCATAAAATAATATTAATATATGATCAGTGTCTAGAAAATAAGTGCACAAATAATTTAAGCCTTTGAATTATAAAAATATATGCATAAGCATGAACAGACTAGCATGTGAATTTATTTACGGGTGGAAGTTTAAAAGAGATTGGTAATATTAGTACCAACAGGATAACAGGTTATTTCTTTTCTTATTCATGTTTATCTCATGTTTCTGATTTTTTTTTTAATCCTATAAGACTCTTCAAGAAACACACACAGAATATATATTCAAATATGCACCCTTAATTTGATAAATCACTGTGCATAATTTGCTAAGGAAGAAACATACTCAGAGCACTTAAGTTTATGGCTATAGTTAAGTAATATAAATGTATCTTGTTCTCATGATTATTATTATAATTGATTTCTATACAAGAAAGAAAAAAAATCATTCCTTATAAATGTATAGAATTGGATGTCTTCCACCTTTAACTTCAAAATAATTGAGTGTTCTAATTTCTGTAAGATAAATACATAACATTTATAGGCCTTAAATTCATATACTTGGTACTTTGAAAGAATCTTGTCAGGTAATTTTCCCCACAACCCTGTGAAGGAGGCCACCATTTTTAGCCCCAGTTCACTGATATGGAGACTGAGGCTTAGGTTTAGAAATGGAACCAAGGTCACACAGCCACTAGAAGGTAGGTATTTAAACCAAGGTGACTCCTGAGCCATGGATTTTTGTTTCCTTTTTAAATTTTATTCACTTATTTTAATTGGAGGCTAATTTTACAATATTGCAAAAAAAAACTTTACAATATTGTGGTGGTGTTTTGCCATACATCAAAATTAATCAGTCATGGGTGTACATGTGACCGTCCTGAGCCCCTCTCTCACCTTCCTCCCCACCCCTTCCCTATGGGTTGTCCCAGAGCACCAGCTTTGGGTGCCCTGCTTCATGCATCAAATTTGCACTGATCATCTATTTTACATACGGGAATATACATGTTTCAATGCTATTCTCTCATATTGTCCCACCCTTGCCTTCTCCTACATAGTCCAACAGTCTATTCCTTACATCTGTATCACTTTTGCTGGCTTTCATATAAGGTCATTGTTACCATCTTTCTAAACTACATCTATATGCATTAATATACTGTATCAGTGTTTCTCTTTCTGGCTTACTTCACTCTATATAATGTGCACCAGTTTCATCCACCTCATTAGAACTGACTCATATTTTTTTTATAGCCAAGTAATATTCCATTTGTATATGAACCACAACTTCCTTATCCATTCGTCTGCCGATGGACATCTAGGTTGCTTCCATGTTCTAGCTATTGTAAGCAGTGCTGCAATGAACACTGGGGTACATGCGTCTTTCCACTCTGGTTTCCTCAGTGTGTATGGCCAGCAGTGGCCACGCTGGATCGTATAGCAGCTCGATGTCCAATTTTTTAAGGAATCTCCACACTGTTCACCATAGTTCTGAGCCATGGTTTTAACCACCAGGCTAAACTTTATCTTTTGACTTTCCCACAATGCAATAAAATTTATTTCACTTATATAAAGTATAAAAAAACTATGCTTGGAAGTACATAGTTTATGCCTTCTAACCTCTGCTTTTCTCTCTGCATCTTAATGAATGTACATTAAAATGATGCTAATTAGGGAATTCCCGAGTTATCCAGGGTTAGGACTCCTAGCTTTCACTGCAGGGGTCACAGATTCAATCCTTGGATGGGGACCTAGGACCCCACATGCCGTGCTGCACAGCAAAACACATGCTAATTAAATATGTGGTTTTAAAGGGAAAATAAGATATAATTTAGTATTTTAAAACAAAGACTAAAATTCTGATTACACCAACTTGATTCAATCAAAGTTGCCCTGTCTGTTAGTATGTATATGAGGTTACTATGCCAACAAAACAAGACTTTTTTCCTTGGTTGTTTTCAAGTACCAAGTCTTAGAAATATGAAGTCATCTGAGGTCTATTACATATTAAATAGAGACCAAACCATATTCTTAGAAGATAGTTGAGAAGATAGTTTACTGAGAACTAGAACCAGTCTTCTAAAAGAATGCTTTAATTTCCTCAAGTTCATTACCCCCATTATCCTAATTAACAATTTGCCAAGTACGAGGGATTTCTTGGTAATACTTAAATGCCCCAGAGTGTGAGATGGCAACAGAAATGGGATACACGCCTACAGATGGTTTCTGGCTAATTGTGACTGTCAAAAGGTTGGCATCTGAATAGGAAAAGATTTATTAGCTACTTTTCAAAAGTAAGAGACAGTATTATAAATTAGACTTAAGAAGGTAAGACTTTAAAAGGAATTAAGATTATATAGTCTGGAAAAATATTTTTTTTAGATTTTATTTTATTTATTTACTTTTTTACTTTACAATATTGTATTGGTTTTGCCATACATCAACATGAATCTGCCACAGAAAAAATATTTTTTAAAGGTACTTTAACTGATAGGAAGTGTTGTTTTGGGTTTTGTTTTTTTTTTAAACAATTTCCATTATCTTTCACTACTCAAATAGATGCACATTTTAAAATTAGAACTACTATTAATACTAATACATAAAATGACATTCTCATTAAAATTCTATTCTGGGAAAGAAAATTTTGAAGTAGAAGCTGAGTACTTCCTTGCCAGTTGGCAAAAAGTTAAAATTTTAGCCTCAGAAGTAAGTATAAAGTACTTACTTATTAAAATATTTAATACTTACCAGAAGTAAGTATTAAACAAGACCTAGAGAGGATGATGCTTGCTAAACCACACTCATCTCTACCATTTAGACCAAGGTTGATGATGATACACTGAAGCATATATTTTAAAGGTGGATATATACTTTTATTCAACATATGTTCTTAATTACTATTTTGTAAATTTATAAAATCTTAATTGGATTTTATAAATTTCAGCCTTTATATCTGTTTTGTCTCTTAATGAAAGAAAAGTTACAAACTTACTATATTTAGAAATGAAGTACTCAAGTTTACCAAGTAAAGTAACAAGTGACTTATCTAGCAGGGAAGGTTTAAATGGGTTGTTTCTTATGTTCTGTCAGTTTGGGAAATCCATTTTAGCACATCTGACTTATTCACAGGTGGTAGAAGATTTTTTTCTCATTTGATTTTGGAATTCTGTAAAGTTAAAAAGCAGAAAGGGACTGCTGATTTGTGGCTTGTTAGCATAACATGGTAAAATGGCATGCTAATGAGTAAAGTAAAATTTAGGATGAAACGATAAGAGCATTCTTTGGAGGGTTATCCCAGGAGAGTAAGAGGCATCATTACAAGCTCCAGCCATCTAGTCTACCAATATATTACAGAGTTTATTATTTGAGATCTGACCTGGACATTACATCCAACTCCGAGCAGTTTTTGGATGGGGACCCACTTGCTATTAAATGTTAATGCAAGCTCATCAACAGTGAAACACAGCCTGGAGCGAAGCCTCTTCTCTGACACTGCAGCACTCTCTGTCTTCACTGGAACAACTCCTATAGAATGCTGATGATAAGCAAGCAAAGGAAAAAAAGGGTTATTTCCCAGAAGTTCAAACTGGTGTAATTCTAAAAGGATAAGCTGAATTGAAACCACAAGGAATACTGGTTAATTTTTGCCTAACTATGAAATAACTGTATAAAATAAAAGTCAAAATGAGTATACTAATAGTGAACTCCACTGTTTGAGAGGCACCATTTTAAGGGCTGCACAATTAGGTCAACCAATTGTAAGATGATGTAACACAGGCTCTACTGTGATTTCCTTTTTATAGATAAGAAAAAGGAGATTTGGAGAAGTCTAAGAATATGACTTCTCCAAGATCACACTGTTTGTGGCAGATTACATATGGTGACAGGGGCTTCCCTGGTGGCCCAGTGGTAAAGAATCCACTTGTCAATACAGGAGATGTGGGTTTGATCCTGATCCAGGAAGATCCCACTTGCTGCAGAGCAACTAAGCCCAAGCACCACAACTATTGAGCCTGTGCTCTAGAGCTCAGCAGCCACATGACGCTGCCATGCTCTGGAGCACATGCTCTAGGGAAGAGAAGCCACCACAGTGAGAAGTCCACGCCCAGTAAGTAGGGAGTAGCCTCTGCTCGCCACAACTAAAGAAAAGCCTGTGCAGCGACAAAGACCCAGTACAGCCATAAATAAATTTTTTTTAAGATAGTGACAAATTCCTTTCGTTTTTCCTATAGAGAATTGGGTCTATGTTCCCCACCTTTAGATCTGGATGGGTTCTGTGACTGCTTTGACCACTAGATTTCAGCAAAAATGACACGATGCCAATTTCTGAACTGGCTTCTCCTTCCTATCTCTTAGAAAATGCTCTCTGGGAGAAACCAGCCAGCATGTGAGAAAACCAACTACCCCAGGACCACAATGCTATGAAGCCCAAGCTGGCCAAGTGGAAAGGCCACACTGAGAGTGAGATGCTCAGTCATCCCTCAGCTATTCCAGCCCTATCTTCACAAACAAACATGTGAGGGAGTGTGATGGTTAATTTTATGTATCAACTTGACTGGGTTGAGGAATGACCAAGCAGCGGTTAAACGTTATTTCTCAATCTATTTGTGAGAGTGTATCTGGAAGAGAATGACATTGGAATTAGTAGACCTAGAAGGGAAGATTCCCTCACCTATTCAGGTGGGCATCATCCAATCCATTCAGGCCTTGAATAGAGTGCAAAGGTGAAGGTAAGATGAATTTACTCTGTCTGAGCTCAGACAAGCATCTTCTCCTGCCCTCAGGCTTTGGGGCTTCTAATTCTCCGCCTTTTTGCTAGGACTGGGACATAGACCGTCATCCCCACCACCCTACACACAGAGCCCTTCCCTCTGATTTTCACAGATTTTGACTGAGTTACAACATTGATTTTCCTGGTTCTCCAGTTTGCAAATGACAAATTATGGGAATTTTCAGCCTCCATAACCATGGCAGCCACTAATTTTCTCCTTTACATATTTATATTTAACTGTACATATTATAATGATTTCTCCGATTAACCCTGATGAATACAGAGAGGAAGACTTTGGATGATTCTGCCCTAGCCATTGACCTCAAATGCATTAGAAACTTAAGTAAAAGTCACCCTTATGAAATTAACTAATTCACAGAATTATGAGAGGAAATAAATTGTTGTTTCAAGCAAATAATTTTTTAGGTGGTTTGTTGCCTGGCAATAGGTAAGGAGAATGTGGTATTAAGTGGTAGAGCCTGGGTCTAGGCAGTAGTATACAAAACTTCTTTGAGGGTCTACTGTTTTCATTCTAATATGAAGACACCCATAATACAAGATGGCATCTGCCTTCTTCACTATGTTGACTTTGCATTGATGGTGCAAAGACACGTAGATAAAACTGGAGATGTCTTAGTCTGAGTCAAGGCAGAGACACCAAATGGTATGAGTAGGCATTATATTTAAAAAATCCAATTTTACTTAAAAATGTGCTAGATGAAGCAGTAAAAAATATTAATTTTATGAAATCATGACCACTGTGTACATATATTTTGAGTACTGTGTAACAAAATGGAACTACACAGAAAAGAAATCCTTCTGCTTTATATCTGCCATTTTGAGGAAAAGAAATAGGTGACTGAGTTTGGAGATAAACTAACTGCATTTTTCATGGAACAGCACTTTTACTTGAAAGAACAACTGACAGACAAGCTATGGTTATTCAGACTTCGGTATTTGACAAGCACTTTTTGCGAAGTGAATGAAATAATCCTGTCACTTCAAGGAAAACAACTGTCACTATTTTGCCAGTGGTGAAATTTGAACTTTCAAGCAAAAATAAAAATTTGAAAAATTGTATCTGCTGCGGCAAACCTGACAGCATCCCAATACTTAGAAACTTGTCTGATGAGTTCAGTAACGGTATTAACAAATGTAATTTTTTGTGCTGTATAATGAAATGTGTTAATGGTGGGAAGATCAGCATAACTCAGTGAAGCTTTATTTTCCAACTGACCAATCTATGATGGTTAAAAAAAAAATCACATAGGAGTGAATATCCATTCCATGTGCAAGACAGAGTAATAGATTTTAAATGTCACAGAGTATCCAATGTTTACTGATTCGATTTTGGATGGCACATTGCAACTAATTTTTAAGAAATACCCACTTGTTAAGTATTACTGTCGTTATCAAAGAACAATTTCAACATCATATCCAAACATATTTGAAAAGTTATTAAAATGCTTCTTTCTTTTCCAATTACATACCTAGGTGAGGCCACATTATGTTCATACACTTCATCCAGAACAATGTATTGTCATAGATTAAACATGGAAACAAGTGTAGGAATCTAGCTATCTTCTATTAAATCAGGCATTAAAGAGATTGTATGAGTTTAAAGCAGTAAATTTTTAAGAAATACCCACTTGTTAAGTATTACTGTCGTTATCAAAGAACAATTTCAACATCATATCCAAACATATTTGAAAAGTTATTAAAATGCTTCTTTCTTTTCCAATTACATACCTAGGTGAGGCCACATTATGTTCATACACTTCATCCAGAACAATGTATTGTCATAGATTAAACATGGAAACAAGTGTACGAATCTAGCTATCTTCTATTAAATCAGGCATTAAAGAGATTTGTATGAGTTTAAAGCAGTGTCACTAAATGTCTTTTGCTTTGGAAAATAGAGTTGTTTTTCACATACACACACAAATATGTTATTTATGTTACCAGTAATAATTTTGTTATTTTAAAATAAATTAGTATACATTTTTTAATTGCTTAGTTTTAATTTCTAATATGGTAAATAGTAATACATATAACTCACATAACCAAAAACTCATTGGAGTCCTCAATAATTTTTCATTTAAGGGAATCCTAAGATCAAAAATTTGAAAGTCACTCCTCTAAAATAAAACATTGCTATACATAAGCATCTGCCTCCAATGCGGGAGACCTGGGTTCAATCCCTGGGTCGGGAAGATCCCCTGGAGAAGGAAATGGCAATCCACTCCAGTATTCTTGCCTGGAGAATCCCATGGACGGAGAAGCCTAGTAGGTTACAGTCCACGGGGTCGCAAAGAGTCGGACACGACTGAGCGACTTCACCTTCACCTATACATACCACACACAGAAGCATTGATCTGATTATACATTTATCATGAAGTTAGAGATTATATGGTTCAGGCAGAGAAGAAGTAGGCCAGAATCAGAACATGTCTATCAAAAATCACCCACATATGCATCAAAAGTGAAATTAGAAGTGTAGTCAATGTCGAATGGTCTGATATCACATATTAGAAACACATCTATAGTAGTGCTTTTTATTTACTGCATTTAACAATGCTATTTAAGGGTGACAAGCTCTTTATGTTAATTATATACAAAGACTCACAATACATACACAGAAACATATAGTATTATGTCATAGAGTTGTTACCAGATGTTAACATAGACATTTTATCTCTTGCTGTTTTATTATCACTGAAGCAAGAAAGTATTTATAGCAATATCATTCTTGGATTAACAGCATGTCTTCTAAAAAGAAAGTCACTGTTAGCACTGTGGATGGAGGTTGTTTTACTATTCCCTGGGTTCAGACACTTACTGCTCTGAACCATCTTGAGGACATTTTTGCAATCTTATTATTATGAGTGGCAGGAATAAGTCTACCAGGAATAGGCTGTATGAAGAAAAAAAAATCCAAAGTAATTAGAGAAAGATATTTAAAAATGTGCAATTCTGCATTATGTCTGGATTCTCTTTAGGAAAATTTCAAACACAAATTTTTCATTTAAGGCTTTTCTGGAACAGGGCCCTTGCTGAGAATACTGTTGCTAACTCTGAAATTTATTTATAGTCTGAATTACAGATAACCCCTTTGTTCTGTTTACAGCCCACACACCCATGAAACATGAAACATTCCCTCTTCTCCTTACACAAGAATCAGTTGCTACAGTGCCCGGGAAAGAGACTCATGTTGTCACTACCAGAGCATGACTCATTTCGATAAAGGGCCCAAAGCATTTCATCAGGATAGCGTTGCCATGGCAAACAGATACATCTCTGGTTCTGTGTGAATCAGGGGGAATAGAATTAACACTTCAAGTGTATACTCAGTTATATGAGTATAAATGCATACATGCATACTAATTCAATGCTACTGGAGTGATGTCTTCCTTCTCTGAGGGCCTTACAGGAAATGCTGTCAAATCTTTTATTTTTTTTTTCTTTCTGGCTGGCTGAAGAGTGTCAACTGGCTTCCAAAAAAAGATAAAATAACAATATTTTAAATATGTGTTTTCCTAACTCCTTCTGGCAACTATCTCACAAATGGCACTTTCACAGATATGAGATGCTGCTGCTGACATATCATTAAATAATTTATGTAAAAAATTCTCATAACTATATCACCAATTCTGTTTCAAATGTGAACTTACTTAAAGAATCCATGGCTTTAGGCCAAAGGCTAAAATAACTTAAAAAATGATTTCCCTTTTTGCCTATAAATATGAGAATGATACTTATGAGAAAGTACTGACTAGATTTGTGCTCAAAAAGAATTGTATATTAATTACAAAAACGTTATTATTATAACCTTAACGTTTCTCTGAGCTCACTATAAGCCCCTCCTTCCCTCACATCTACTCATTCACATATATACACAGACATTGGAAACTGAATTTGGTTCTAAAGGGGCTTCCCAGCTGGTGCAGTGGTAAATCTACCTGCAAGTGCAGGAGACAGAGGAGGTGAAGTCTTGATCCCTGGGTCGGGAAGATGCCTTGGAGGAGGAAAGGGCAACCCACTCCTATTCTTGCCTGGAAATTTTCACAGAGGAGCCTGATGAGCTACAGACCATGGGGTCACACAGAGTTGAACTGAGCACAGTTCAGTTCAGTCCAGTTGCTCAGTCTTGTCCGACTCTTTGCAACGCCATGGACTGCAGCATGCCAGGCTTCCCTGTCCATCACCAACTCCCAGAGTTCACTCAATCTCATGGCCATTGAGTCAGTGATGCCATCCAACCACCTCATCCTCTGTCGCCCCCTTCTTGTCCCGCCTTCAATCTTTCTCAGCATCAGGGTCTTTTCAAATTAGTCAGTTCTTTGCATCGGGTGGCTAAAGTATTGAAGCTTCAGCTTCAGCTTCAGCATCAGTCATTCCAATGAATATTCACGACTGATTTCCTTTAGGATTGACTGGTTGTATCTCCTTGCAGTCCAAGGGACTCTCAAAAGTCTTCTCCAACACCACAATTCAAAAACATCAATTCTTTGGCACTCAGCTTTCTTTATAATCCAGCTCTCACATATCCATACATGACTACTGGAAAACCATAGTTTTAACTAAATGGACCTTTGTTGGCAAAGTAATGTCTCTGCTTTTTAATA
This sequence comes from Aepyceros melampus, assembly GCA_006408695.1. Classification (NCBI taxonomy): domain Eukaryota; kingdom Metazoa; phylum Chordata; class Mammalia; order Artiodactyla; family Bovidae; genus Aepyceros; species Aepyceros melampus. The sequence continues at coordinate 108,560 of SJXQ01009461.1, read as the reverse complement.
TGCTGTCTAGGTTGGTCATAAATTTCCTTCCAAGGAGTAAGCATCTTTTAATTTTATGGCTGCAATCACCATCTGCAGTGATTTTGGAGCCCAGAAGAATAGTCTGTCACTGTTTTCACTGTTTCCTCATCTATTTGCCATGAAGTGATGGGACCAGATGCCATGATCTTAGTTTTCTGAATGTTGAGCTTTAAGCCAACTTTTTCACTCTTCACTTTCACTTTCATGAAGAGGCTCTTTAGTTCTTCTCTTTCTGCCATAAGTGTGGTGTCATCTGCATATCTGAGGTTATTGATATTTCTCCCAGCAATCTTGATTCCAGCTTGTGTTTCATCTTGTCCAGCATTTCTCATGATGTACTCTGCATATAAGTTAAATAAGCAGGGTGACAATATACAGCCTTGACGAACTCCTTTCCCGATTTGGAGCCAGTCTGTTGTTCCATATCCAGTTCTAACTGTTGCTTCTTGACATCTATTTGCCATGAAGTGATGGGACCAGATGCCATGATCTTAGTTTTCTGAATGTTGAGCTTTAAGCCAACTTTTTCACTCTTCACTTTCACTTTCATGAAGAGGCTCTTTAGTTCTTCTCTTTCTGCCATAAGTGTGGTGTCATCTGCATATCTGAGGTTATTGACATTTCTCCCAGCAATCTTGATTCCAGCTTGTGTTTCATCTTGTCCAGCATTTCTCATGATGTACTCTGCATATAAGTTAAATAAGCAGGGTGACAATATACAGCCTTGACGAACTCCTTTCCCGATTTGGAGCCAGTCTGTTGTTCCATATCCAGTTCTAACTGTTGCTTCTTGACTTGAATACAGATTTCTCAGGAGGCAAGTCAGGTGGTCTGGTATTCCCATCTCTTTAAAAATTTTCCACAGTTTGTTGTGATGAACGGAGCACACACAATGTTAAATAACTCCATATTGGCATGGCTCCGATTAACTAAAAAAGGAAAATCTGAAATAATAAAACCCCAAAGAGTAACTTTCTTCATTAAAAAATATTAATTTTAATGTAAATTGGCAAAATTTTAGATTAAACATTATAAAAAATTAGAAAAATGACATAGCTCTTGATTCACTGGGGTAATGACTTTGAGAGAGGTGGAGTAAGATAGTATATGTAAGAATAGACCAGAGGCAAAAGAAAGATAGATTCAATGTAAATATATTTGGTTAATATGACATATGACATTTCAGAATGCCTTTGAGCTCAGTTCAGTTCAGTTCAGTCACTCAGTCGTGTCCGACTCTTTGCGACCCCATGAATCACAGCACGCCAGGCCTCCCTGTCCATCACCAACTCCCGGAGTTCACTCAGACTCACGTCCATTGAGTCCGTGATGCCCTCCAGCCATCAGATATGCAGATGACACCACCCTTATGGCACAAAGGGTGCCACAAAGTAAAAATAACATGTAGTTTAAGAACACTCAGTATCACATAAATGACTTCAAAAAATGGCCAAAAGTTTACCATCTGTCCAGAATATTCTGTTAATATCTTTCGCTTGTAAGCTGTTGGTTTGAGGGTTTTTTTTGGTTTTTTCTTCATGGGTCCCACTTTAGTGTCAGGTAAATCCTCTTTCTCTAACCCTTTCTCAAGAGCCTAATCCCTCCACCAGGACTTTGCAGTGTTTGTACCTATAGCAACACAAACTCTCCTTTGCCTTCATCAGGCAGTTAGTCCAAGGCTCTCTCTTTGCCAGAAAGAACACTGGCAAAGAGCAGACGCTACTGAAGCGCTAATATGGCATTGGTTGACTGCTCTCTAGTTACAGGTAAGTTACATTTTATTTCATTGATGATTTTGCTTCTTGTGTATCCAGAATAGAGACCTCCTTGGCCGTCTAGTGGTTAAGACTTTGTCTTCCAATGCAGGAACTGTGGGTTCTTTCTCTGGTCGGAAGCTAAGATCCCATATGACTCTCATTCAAAACACCAAAACATAAAACAGAAGCAATAAAACAAATAGAATAGTAAGAATATATTAATATCAATTTTTTTAGGAATTCTATGTTTTCTAGAAACAAGAGGATTAGCTAAACATAAACATCCCAATATAAGATCTAAGGAATGTGGCTCAAGTGAAATTTTCAAACTTTGATAATCATTAGTTTTTATTGAGCTCATATTTCACATTTATAAAATTCAATAACAGAAAATAAAAATAACAGTTCAGTTAATCTTCCCTTGGTATATGTATTATTCATATTAGTAATCCTAGTTTGGCACATGGCTATCACATAGTAGGTATTCAATAAATTATTTCTGAATTGAGTTACTTGTATAAATTTAAATGATTTTTCAATAATCCCTTTAAAATATACTTAGCTAATTTATTATGCCCTACATCTTACTAAGTTCAAATAATATAAACAACAGTGCAACTTTCTAAAAAGGTTTTTTCAGTAAACAGAGGACTCACATAAATTCACACCCTCCAGCCACTGCTAATAAATAAAAGCNATAAACTTATTATTAAAAAAAAAAGGAATGTGGCTCAAGTGAAATTTTCAAACTTTGATAATCATTAGTTTTTATTGAGCTCATATTTCACATTTATAAAATTCAATAACAGAAAATAAAAATAACAGTTCAGTTAATCTTCCCTTGGTATATGTATTATTCATACTAGTAATCCTAGTTTGGCACATGGCTATCACATAGTAGGTATTCAATAAATTATTTCTGAATTGAAAAAAGAAACAATCAGTTCTTGATGAAATAAAACTTTTAATAATTATGCTGTTTAAGAGATCATCTTCAGAAAAAGCACTATATATATATTAAAATATATAGAACGTGGTCAAATTTTTTGTCATAATTAAATGTCTTACTATGAAATTAAAAGAATGAATATAAATACTGGGCATTAGAAAATAGAAAAAGAGAAACAAAACCCCTAAAATACAAGAAGAAATTACAGAAAATAGTAAGTAAATGGAATAGCTGCTTTTTCAGGTGGGGGGTGGGGGGGGGATCCCAATAAAGCAAATGCACTCTGGTAAGCTTAATTTAATAATAAAAGAGAAAACGTTAGCAATATAACAAGCTATACAAAATATATTGAAATTATAGTAAAACAGGTTTAAATCAATTTAACTTTGTCCTTACAAAGAAGGAAATCTTGGCAAAAGCAAACCATTCTTAATAAAATTCATAAGAAAATATAAATGAACAGAACTGACTCAATAATCCTAGAAGAACTAGGGAAACTTGTCAAATCCCTCAAGAAGGTACATGACCCAGTAGTTTCCAAAGCCAATTATGTGAAAATACCCAATGAATTTCTGCAATTTTATTTAAGATGTGTCAGAGCATATGATAAGAAGAAAAACATTCCAACTCATTTTATGAACTAACCATAATTCTAACAACAGAATTTAATAAAGATAGAACAAAAAAGAAAACAAATGATTAATTTCACAAAACAGAGGCTGACCTCCCACATTTTTCAAAAAAAAAAAATACACAAAAGACAAGCAGTATTGCATCATAGATGATTTAATATAGAAAATATATTAATATAATTTATCCTATTTTAAAACTAAAATTTTAAATCCCTATGATCACAGTTAGGTACCCAGCGACACTGCTTGTGAAAACATTTAGCAAGACAAAAATATAGTTTACTCACTAAACACGGCAAGGATATTCTATTCCAAACAAACAGTCCACCATACCTAATAGTGAAAGAGTGGATGCACAAGTCATGAAATCAGGAAAAAGTCAAAGGTCATTCTCTTACCACTATTATTTACTATAATTTTAAAAGTGCTAGTCAATATTATCAGGCCAGAAAACAAAAGAAAATGTTAAAAAGGTGCAAATTTATATTTACCAGCTGCATTAACATTATTTACGTAAAATAAAATTTGCTGATTTTAATGGTACAATTCAACAAAACTTGACAAACTTAATTACGTTACTGTGACCATAATCATGATATAGGCTATCAAGACAAAATGTTCCCTGTAGCCTTTTGAAATTAATCACTTCATCCTACCCCTTCCTTGCACCTGGCAACCACTGATCCACATTCTGTCAATACAGTTTTATTTTTTTCATTATTTCTCACCTTCTCCTCGCCTCTCCCCATGTCCACAAGTCTATTTTCTATGTCTATTTCTCCATTGCTGCCCTGTAAGTAAAATTTTCAGTATCATTTTTCTAGATTCCATATATATGCGTAAGAATATGATATTTATCTTTCTGACTTACTTCACTCTGCATAATAAGTTCTAGGTTCATCCACCTCATTAGAACTAACTCAAAGGTATTCCTTTTTATGGCTAAGTAATATTCCATTGTATGTATATACCACAACTTCTTTATCAGTTCATGTGTTGATGGGCATCTAGATTGCTTCCATGGTCTAGCTACTGTAAACAGTGCTGCAGTGAACAATGGGATACATGTGTCTTTTTCAATTTTGGTTTCCTCAGGGTATATGCCTAGGAATGGGATTGCTGGGTCATATGGTGATGTTGTTCCTAGTTTTTTAAGGAATCTCCATATCGTCTTCCAAAGCGGCTGTATCAATTTACATTCCCACAAACAGTGCAAGAGCATTCCCTTTTCTCCATACCCTCTCCATTTATTGTTTGTAGCTTTTTGATGATGACCATTCTGACCCGTGTGAGGTGATACCTCATTGTAGTTTTGATTTGCATTTCTCTAATAATGAGCGATGTTGAGCATCTTTTCATGTGTTTGTTAGCCATCTGTATGTCTTCTTTGGAGATATATCTGTTTAGGTCTTTTTCCCACTTTTTGATTAGGTTGTTTGTTTTTCAGGTATTGAGTTCTATGAGCTGCTTGTATATTTTAGAAATTAATCCTTTGTCAGTTGTTTCATTTGCTATTATTTTCTCCCATTCTGAGGGCTGTCTTTTCACCGTGTGTATAACTTCCTTTGCTGTGTAAATGCTTTTAAGTTTAATCATGTCCCACTTGTTTACTTTTACTTTTATTTCTGTTACTCTAGAAGGTGGGTCATAAAGGATCTTGCTTTGATTTATGTTACCAGGTGTTCTGCCTATGTTTTCCTCTAAGAGTATATAGTTTTTGGTCTTACATTTAGGTCTTTAATCCATTTTGAGTTTATCTTTGTGTATGGTGTTAGGAAGTGTTCTAATTTCATTCTTTTATGTGTAGCTATCCAGTTTTCCCAGCACCATTTATTGAAGATGCTATTTTTGCCCATCGTATATTCTTGCCTCCTTGTTCAAAAATAAGGTACCCATAGGTGCATAGATTTGTTTCTGGGCTTTCTATATTGTTCCATTGGTTTACATTTCTGTTTTTGTGCCAGTACCATACTGTCTTGATGATTGTAGCTTTGTAATATAACCTGAAGTCAGGAAAGTTGTTTCCTCCAACTCGTTTCTTCTTTCTCAAGACTGTTTTGGCTATTTGGGGTCTTCTGTGATTCCATATGAATTGTGAAATTTTTTGTTCTAGTTTTGTGAAATGTGTCCTTGGTAATTTGGTAGGGATCACACTGAATTTGTAGATTGCATTTGGTAGTATAGTCATTTCCACAATATTGATTCTTCTTACCCAGGAACATGGAATATCTCTTAATCTATTTATGTCATCTTTGATTTCTTTCATTAGTGTCTTATAAATTTCTGTGTATAGCTCTTTTGTCTCCTTAAGTAAGTTCATTCCTAGATATTTAATTTTTTTTGTTGCAATGGTGAATGGGATTGATTCCTTAATTTCTCTTTCTTATTTTTCATTGTTAGTAAATAGAAATGCAAGTGATTTCTATGTACTGATTTTATTTTCTGCAACTTTGCTAAATTCATTGATTAGCTCTAGTAATTTTCTGATACTATCTTTAGGATTTTCTGTGTACAGTATCGTGGGCTTCCCTGGTGGCTCAGAGGGTAAAACGTCTGCCTGCAATGCAGGAGACCTGGTTCGATCCCTGGGTCAGGAAGATCCCCTCGAAGAAGGAAACGGCAACCCACTCCAGCACCCTTGCCTGGAAAATCCCATGGACAGAGAAGCCTGGTAGACTACAGTCCATGGGATCACAAAGAGTCATGTCATCTGCAAACAGTGAGAGCTTTACTTCTTCTTTTCTGATCTAGAATCATTTTATTTCTTTTTCTTTTCTGATTGCTGTAGCTAGGACTTCCAGAACTGGTTCTTTGAGAAGATAAAATTGACAAACCTTTGGCCAGACTCATCAAGAAAAGAGAGAAGAATCAAATGAACAAAATTAGAAATAAAAAAGGGGCAGTTACAACAGACAATGCAGAAATATAAAGCATTATAAGAAACCATTATGAACAACTATATGGCAATAAAATGGATAACCTGAAAGAAATGGACAGATTCTTGGAAAAGTTCAGTCCTCCAAGACTGAACGAAGAAGAAATAGAAATTATGAACAGCCCAATTACAAGCACTGAAATTGAAGCTGTGATCAAAAATCTCTCCAAAACACAAAAGCCCAGGACCAGATGGCTTCAGAGAAGAATTCTATCAAACATTTCAAGAAGAGCTAATGCCTATCCTTCAAAAACTCTCAAAAAATTACAGAGGGAGGAACACTTCCAAACTCATTCTATGAAGCCACCGCCCCCCTGATACCAAAACCAAAGACAACACAAAGAGAGAAAACCACAGGCCAATATCACTATGAACATAGACACAAAAATCTCAACAAAATTTTAGCAAACAGAACTCAGCAACACATCAAGAAGCTCATACACCATGATCAGGTTGGGTTTATTCCAGCAATGCAAGGATTCTTCAATATATACAAGTCAATCAATGTGATACTCCATATTAACAAGTTGAAAGATAAAAACCATATGATCATCTTAATAGATACAGAAAAAGCCTTTGACAAAATTCAGCACCCATTTATGATGAAAACTCTTCAAAAAATGGGCATAGAAGGAACCCACCTCAATATAGTAAAGGCCATATATGATAAGCCTACAGGAAACATTATTCCCAATGGTGAAAAACTGAAATCATTCCCTCTAAGATCAGGAACAAGACAAGGGTGTCCACTTTCCCCACTAAAATAGTATGCTTAATTTAATAACAAACTTTCAAACTATTTCTCATAGTGATTATAAAGTTGTTGCTTTCCCAATTGTCACATATCCTTGGCAACCTTGAATAATGTCATTTCTTTGTTTCAGCGTATTAAGAAGGTGTGTATGAGTAACATGTTGTAGTTCTTAATTATATTTCCTTAATGAATAATGATGAGTGTGTTGACATTGTTGTATCTTCTATGTTAAAGTTTCTGTTTTGTATCCTCAATCATTTTTTAATTGGCTCATCTTGTTAAATTGAAAGAGTTCTCTATACATTCTAGATACAACTCTTTATCAGTTACATGTTTTGCAATGAGTTTCTCCCTCTGTGTGATTTACCTTTTCATTTTTTAACAGTACTTTTTGAAGGACAAGAGGTTAATATTGAAACTTAATTAATTATTTTTCTCTTTGGTTTATGCTGTGAGTCATGTGTAAGAAATGTTTGCCTAACTAAATCACAAAGTATTTTTTTCCCAGTTTTCATCTAGAAGTTTTAAAAATTTGACATATTACATTTAAGTTTGTGATCCATTTTGAGTTCATTTTTATGTGTAGTGTGAGATTAGAGTCTAGGTCCATTGTTTTTCACTTGTGGATATTCAATTGTCCAGTAGGATTTGTTGAAAAGATTCTTTTACCCATTGCAATACCTTGGCACCTTGAAAAGCAATTAATTATATGTTTGTTGGTTTTTTCCTATACTACCTGTTCTGTTCTACTTATTTGTATATCTATCCTTATTCCAATATCACACTGCTTTAATCCCTGTAGCTTCAGAGTAAGCTTTGAAATCAGGTATTTTGAGTTCCTCTTGGTTCATATTTTAAATTTATTTTGGCTATTCTAGGTGCTTTGCATTTCCACTTAAAAATTGGGGGAGTTTTCAATGGATATGAGTTTGAGTAAACTCTGGGAGTTGATGATGGAAAGGGAGGCCTGGCATGCTGCAGTCTATGGGGTTGCAAAGAGTTGGACATGACTGAGCGACTGAACTGAACTGAGTCATTATCCAGGCCCAGACTATTTCTCTAGCCTCGTATCCAAGTTCCACCTACAGTGAACATGTTTTGTTTCATTTTTACACTGTACAGTGCAGCTTGTGGAATCTTAGTTCCCTGACCAGGGATTGAACCCGCAGCCTTGGCAGTGAAAGTGCAGGGTCCTAACCACTGGACTACCAAACAGTTCTCAAGTGAACATGTTTCTGTTCTTCAAGTGTCTTCCATTGCTTCTGAGGCTTGTAAGAGCTCTTTATTTTTTCTAGAACTCTGTCCCCTCTTCTTGTTTCCCTGGTTAATTCTTAGAAATCTTTTAGGTCTTGATTAAAATTTCACCTCTGGTTTGTCCTCTTCAACCCCTAAAATAGGCTAGCCCCCTCTACTATATGCTTCATTGCCACACATGATTGTGATTACGTGTCGAATTTTTTTTTTTCTATTTCCCAAAATTTCCTGGACAAGTCTTGTTCACTGTTGCATTTCCAATGCTTATTACATAGTAACAGCTGAATAAATACTTATTAATTAAATGAAAATAAATTGGGGGAGTTTTGAATGCTGTTTCATTAAAATTATATTGTGGGGAAACATATTGTGGGGAAAATTGACATTTATAGATTTGAACCATGAATGAACATATTCCTCCATTCATATGTTTCTTAATTTCTCTCAGCAATGGTTAGTAGTTTTCATTGAACAGGTCTTATAAATATTTTGTTCAATTTATTTCTAGGTGTTTCTGATTATTAATAGCTAATTGAAAGATTTCCTTTAGGACTGACTGGTTTGATCTCCTTGCTATCCAAAAGACTCTCAAGAGTTTTCTGCAGCACCACAATATGAAAACATCAGTTCTTCAGCACTCTGCCTTCTTTATGGTCCAATTCCATACATAACTACTGAAAAAAACCATAGCTTTGACTATACAGACTTTGGTAGGCAAAGTGATGTCTCTGCTTTTTAATATGCTGTCTAAGTTTGTCATAACTTTCCGTCCAAGGAGCAAGTGTCTTTTAATTCATGGCTGCAGTCACCATCTGCAGTGATTTTGGAGCCCAAGAAAAGAAAATCTGTCACTGCTCCCAGTTTTGCCTCATCTATTTACCATGAAGTGGTGGGACTGAATGCCATACTCTTCATTTTCTGAATGTTGTGTTTCAAGCCAGCCTTTTCAGTCTTCTCTTTCACACTCATCAAGAGGCTCTTTAGTTCCTCTTCATGTTCCACTATTAGAGTGGTCTCATCTACATATCTGAAGTATTGTCCTAGCAATCTTGATTCCAGCTGATGATTCATCCAGCCCAGCATTTCACATGATATACTCTGCATATAAGTTAAATAAAAGACTGACAATATACAAACTTGTCATACTTTTTTCCCAATTTTGAACCAGTACGTTGTTCCATGTTCAGTTTTAACTATTGCTTCTTGACCTGCATATAGGTTTCTCGGGAGGCAGGTAGGATGGTCTGGTATTCCCATCTCTTTACCACAGTTTGTCTTGATCCACACAGTCAAAGGCTTTCATGTAGTCTATGAAGCAAAAGTAGCTGTATCTCCTGGAATTCTCTTTCCTATGGTCCAACATATGTTGGCAATTTGATTTCTGATTTGTCTGCCCATTCTAGCTGACCCATTGGAAAAGACCCTGATCTAGGAAAGATTAAGGGCAGGAGGAGAAGGGGGCAACAGGATGCAATAGTTGGATGGCACTCTGACTGAAAGGACATGAGTTTGAGCAAACTCAAGGAGGGGTGAAGGATAGAGAAACCTGGCGTGCTGCAGTCCATGGGGTCACAAAGACCCAACTTAGTGACTAATTAACAGCAATTTAAAGATACACATTTAAAAGTTTTATATTAACCTTATATCTTGAGACTGCTAAACTTACTCATTACTTCTACTAGGCTTGTTTTAGAAAAGTTAGGATTTTTCTCTACTGACCTAACTATGGATAAAGATATTTTTACTTCTTCCTTTCTAATCTATGGGGCTCCCTGGTGGCTCAGTTGGTAAAGAAACTGCCTGTAACGTGGGAGATCCAGGTTCAATCCCTGGTGGGAAAGATCCCCTGGAGAAAGACATGGCAACCCACTCTAGTATTTGTGCCTGGAGAATTCCATGGACGGAAGAGCCAGGAGGGATACAGTCCATGGGGCTCACAAAGAGGCAGAGATGACCGAGTGGCCAACACTCTCACTTTCTAATCTATATGTACTTTTTCCTTCCCAGTGTTGAACAGAATGGTGAGGGTGGATGTTCTTACCTTATTCATGACCTTATACGGAAGTGCTCATTTGTTCACAATTACACGTGATATGAGTTGTAGATTTTTTCACAGATGTACTTCATAACATGAGGAGTGTCCTTTTCCTGAGAATAATCTGCTGTGAGTTTTATCACTAATGGATATTGAGTTTAAATGCTATTCCTGTACCTGTCGAGATGATCCATATGATTTTCTTCTTTATTCTCTTTATATGAGGAATTACACTGATTTATTTTAATGTAGAAACAACCTTGCACTTCTAGAATAAGTCTAACTTGGTCATGATACATTATTCCTTTTATATATTATGTATGATTATTCTTATATATTGCTGAATTCATTTATTTATAAGAGATGTTGAAGTTTTCTTTCGTTTAAAGTCCTTCTTTAAGGTTCCAAAACAATCTAGCGTCATAAAGTAAATTGGTAAGTGTTTCCTCCTCTTGTTTCTGGAAGAATTTGTACAGAATTGCTATTATATCTTCCTTAGATTTTTGGTATGTTTTTACCAATGAAACCATCTGGGCCTGGAGTTTTCTTTTAGGAAAGGTTTTTAAGAATAAATTCAATTTCTTTGAGATCTTGAGCTATTCAGGTTATCTACTTTTCTTTACTGAACTGTTTGAGTATTTCAGAGTTGTGTGTCCATTTCATCTGAGTTGTCAAATTTATTGGTGTTGTATTCATAGCAGCTTAATGTCAATGGACACATTATTATTCTTTTACTTTTTATAATATTTATAATTTTTATTGATCTTAAAGAACTAGCTTTGGGTCTAGTTGATTTTTTTCTATTGCATTTTTGTTTTCAATATTATTGATTTTGGCTCTTATTTACATTATTTCCTTCTGCTTTGAATTCAGTTATCTCTTCTCTTTCTAGTTTAGTAAAGTAGAAACTTAGATTATTGACTTAAGACCTTTCTTCCTTTTTAATGTAAGTAGCCCTGTAAGTTTTTCTCCAAACACTGCCTTAGTTTCACTCTACAAATTTTTCCTCCAAATAATATTCCCACTTCCCTTCTTATTTGTACTGTTGCCATATATTTTCTTTCTGCATATACTTTAAATACCACAATACATGGCTTTATTTTTGGCTCATACAGTTAATTCCTTTTTATTTTTTATTATTATTATTGTATTGGTTTTGCCGTACATCAACATGAATCTGCCACGGGTGTACACATGTTCCCAATCCTGAACCCCCCTCCCACCTCCCTCACCATACCATCCCTGGGTCATCCCAGCCCACCAGCCCCAAGCATCCTGCATCCTGCATTGAAACTAGACTAATGATTCGTTTCTGTATAATTAATTCTTAAAGTGATTAAAAATGTGGAAACTATTTATTTTATAAACTTACCCATGTAGTTATCATTTCTGGTGATCTTATTCCCAAGTTTATGTCCTAAGTTCAGTCTGGTATATTTTCTTCTGCCTGAAATATTTCTTCTAACATTTGTGCAGATAGAAATCTGATTACAATGAATTCTCTCAGCTTCTGTTTGTCAAAAATGTCTCCCTTTTTGAAAGAAAATTTTGCTGAGTGAAGAAACCTAGAAAAATTTTGTGTGTTTTTGTTTTCCTTTCACCACATCAGAAACATTTTCCCACTATTTTCTGGCTTGCATAGTTTCTGGTGAATAGTCTACTGTCATTTTATCTTTGTTGCTTGTACATAATGTGTCCTTTTTCTCTGTCTTAAGGTCTTTTTCTTTAGCACTTGTTTTCATCAAATTTTTTTTGTATGAAATACCTTGCTATATTTTTTCTTAAAAAATGTTTATTCTATTTGAAATTATTTGAGCATCCTGAATCTATACATGTATAGTTATCATCAAATGAAAAAAAATTCTCCATCATTGTTCTGTCTGTGTTCTCCTCTTTTTATGGGACTCCAGTTACACATTATTGGAGAAGGCAATGGCACCCCACTCCAGTACTCTTGCCTGAAAATCCCATGGACGGAGGAGCCTGGTAGGCTGCAGTGCATGGGGTCGCTAGGAGTCGGACACGACTGAGCGACTTCCCTTTCACTTTTCACTTTCATTCATTGGAGAAGGAAATGGCAACCCACTCCAGTATTCTTGCCTGGAGAAGCCCAGGGACGGGGGAGCCTGGTGGGCTGCCATCTATGGGGTCTCACAGAGTCGGACACGACTGAAGCAACTTAGCAGCAGCAGTTATACATTATATTAGGCTGTTTGATATCATATCTATATGCTTTCTTCATTTTTCCAGTATTTTATTTTCCCTGTGCTTTATTTTCATGTTCACTGAGAAAGTTTTTTTCTGCAGCATTTAACCTGCTGCAATTCTCGTCCAATGTAATTTTTATTTCAGATAATGTATATTTCTAGTCCACTTGTATTCTTATTTATGGTCTGTTTTTCTGCTCGTGATTCTGTTTGCCTCAACCTAACTGAACACATGGACATGCATACTTATATAGCTATCTTAATGACTTTTTCTGATATTTTCATCATATCCGTTATTTTTGTTTTTTATAATTAATTCATTTTTCTCCCAGTTGTGGCTCAAATTTTTATGCTTCTTTGCATTCTTGGCATGATATTATAGAATGCTGGATTTTTTTCTGTCCTCCTTTAAGTAGTGCTATGTTTTAGCATGCAGCAAAATTTCTTGGAATTAGTTGAATATTTTCAATGACTGCTTTTAAGATATTTTAGAGTGGATCCAGAGTTAGCTTTAGTCTAATCCCAACTTAGCGCCTCTATTAAGGTGATGTTTTTCTGGAACTCTACACAATGCCCCATTTATTTCAACATCTTTCTGCTCTGTTGGAAATGCAAACCACCTCTAGTTTTAAAAGTTCCAGAAATTCTCCTGCCTACTGTTGTCCAATGTATTTTTTTTTCCTAGCTTGAATAATTTCTTCTCTCACATGTTTAAATCAGAACTGAGTCCAAAACTTGAGAAGACCTCTGCAGATCACTAGAGCTTTCTCTTTCTCTGTGAGCAGACTCTTCCTCTCCAATATTCTGCAGACTGCAGCTCCCTGACTTCCCTCACCTCTAATATATTTCTCATTCATTGATCAAGCTCAGTGTGGATGCTCCTTGTCTGCAATGCAGCCTGGAAACTATCTTTAGACAGCAAGCTGGTCCAGTGATAGAGACTGATTTCTTTCTCTTCTTTTAAGGATCACATTTCTGTTTTATATTTCCCTCAGTGTCTAAGCTGACAGGGTCTCCTTCAGTGTCTGACACCGAGGACTTTGAGACTCTGAATGCATGTAGGGCTTTTGGGGGATTCCCTGATGGCTAAAACAGTGAAGAATACACTTGCAACTCAGGAGACACTGGAGACTTGGCTTCAATACCTGGGTCAGGAAGGTTCCCCCAGAAGGAGGAAATGGCAACCCACTCCTGGAGAATTTCTTACCTGGAAAATTCTTACCTGGAGAATTTCAAGGGCAGAGGAGCCTCTCAATCTACGGTCCATGGGGTCCAAAGAGTTGGACATGATTGAAATGATTAAGCGCACACAGTGTCCAAAAATTACAGTGTAAAAGATATTGAGTGGTGATGAAGATGTGGAGAAAAAGGAACCCTTGCCCATTTTGGTGTGAATGTAAATTGGTATAGCTATTATGAAAAAAAGTATGAGGTTTCTCAAAAAAATAAGAGTATTTTCTCTGGCATTTGTGACAACTTAGGTGAAACTAGAGACATGATATTAAGTGAAATAAAGCAAAACACAGAAAGACAACTACCACATGATCTAATTTTTATGAAGAATATAAAAATATTTAACACAAAGAAACAGAGAATAGAGAGAATAAAAGGATAGTTACCAAGTTCTGGGAGATGGGGTGGGTGGGATGGAAATGAGGAGATGATGATCAAAGGGTACAAACTTTCAGTTGTAAAATGGAGGTCTAATGGTGGTGCTAGTTAATAACAATGTATTATATACTTGAAATTAGCTCAGAAGGTAGATCTCAAGTATTCTCACCACACACACACACACACACACACACACATGCATTCCACAAAAGGTTAGCTACATGAGGTGATGGATGGTGAATTAGACTGATAGTGGTAACTATTTCAGAGTTTATATGAACATCAAATCACTGCTGCTACTGCTACTAAGTCGCTTCAGTCGTGTCCGACTCTGTGCAACTCCATAGACAGCAGCCCACCAGGCTCCTCCGTCCCTGGGATTCTCCAGGCAAGAATACTGGAGTGGGTTGCCATTTCCTTCTCCAATGAATGAAAGTGAAAAGTGAAAGGGAAGTCGCTCAGTCGTGTCCAACTCTTCGCGACCTCATGGACTGCAGCCTACCAGGCTCCTCCGTCCATGGGATTTTCCAGGCAAGAGTACTGGAGTGGGGTGCCATTGCCTTCTCCATCACAAATATATACAATTTTTATTTGTCAAGCATACTTTAAAAAATTTAGGAATAAATCAAGAAAAAGTAAGTACTTTAAAAATGTTGTTGCTTCATGTATTTTGTCCAGATCTGTATTGTTAAGGATGGGGAGTAAAATTCGTCCCTGTTAATGCCTCTTGGCCAGAAGTGCAAGCCCCCATATAATAAATATTTAAAAAGAAAAATAATCATTACAGATGCTATGATTATTTGCTGGAAAAACTTTAGGAGAAAACAAATAGAAAATGCTTTTAAAGCTAACAAGTGAGGTCATTATAGAGGCCAATTATAAAATAAATTTATAAAACTCAATTTTAAATTGTAATTTTAAGAGACTCCATCCCAGTACCTACAAAAATACAGAATCACTGCGTGTAAAGTTAAGAAATATGGAGCAAAAAGTATGAAGAAAAATATTAAATTTTCCTGAAAAATATTAAGTTAGGGAATATCATGTTTCCAGCTGACAAAACCAATAGTATAAGATAAATTTTCTCTCCAAATAGCTCTACAAATTTTATTTAGCACTCAAAATAACAAAGACAAACAATTGCCTTGGGTGACACTACAATGCCACATGATAATGTTCTATATTCTTTCTGAAAAAATCTCTTAGAAAATAGAAATAAAATAATATTGCTTTACATGATAAACATATATCTCAAAACAATCACTATATAGTAGTAATGACAAACAATAAAAGTATGGCCATTAGTATCAGGGAAAAAAACTGAGATTCTGACTATTGCCATTATTTATCATTGTTCTCTTAGATCTAACCAGTGTTATTAGACTAAGAGTTGGGAAAGACCCTATAGGTTTAAATGAGAATTTAGACACTGGAAAGGAAAAGATAAATAACATAATTTACTGATGATATAAGAAAATTACTTCTTTAAAAAGGATAATCAACTATAACATTGAACAGAGTATAAGCTAATGTATAAAAGTAACAAATCAATTGCACAAGAAAATATAATTATTTTAATTCAACAAGAAGGAAAAGTGAATTGTATGTATTATATTTACAGATATACAGTTCTAACATAAATAAGGACACATATAGTTCTAATATAAGAACTGTAAATAAGGCCAAGGCAATAATCATCCCAAAAGCAAGTTACTGATCATCATTGAGGAGGAAGTGTCATGATAAGAAAGAGACACATAATGGGTTTCCGAACACTTAGAAATTTATGTCTTGACCTCAGTGGTGACTAAAAGAGAGAACACTTTATAAACAGTAGCTATGCTTTCTGTAACTTTTTAAATGAATGTTTCACTTTTCAATGCAAAATTAAACATACATATATGGGCTTCCCTGCTGGCTCAGTGGTAAAGAATTCACTTGCCATTGCAGGAGATGCAGAAGACGTAGATTCAATCCTTGGGTCAGGAAGATCCCCTGAAAAGGAAATGGCAGCCCACTCCAGTATTCTTGCCTGGGAAATCCCATGGACAGAGGAGCCTGCTGGGCTACAGTCCTTAAAAGTCCCAGAGTCAGACACAACTGAGCATACATGCATATGTATGTATATCTGTATGTATATATACAGAAAAAAAACCTCATTTATAATAACAACATACACAAAAATCGTAAGAATAAACAACAGTAAATGTGCAAAATATCTTTGTAAATGATATAAACATATCATGAGAATTGTGAAAGAAACTGAATTAAAAGAAGAATTCTTTTTACATGAGAAAGCACAGTATAATGGAGCTAAAGATTTTCACTAAGTTTATAAATTTCATGTACAGTCTCTGAAAATCTTAATGGATTTATTGGAATGAGGCAAAAGTATTCCAAAATGTATATGGTAGACTAACTATTGTAGAGACACACTCTATATGCTATTAATATTTATTTTTAAATAGTATCGAGAAAACATATATATAGAATATATATTATATACACATAGTACAAGAAAAATATTTCAAATTGATAGAGGAATTATAAAGGTTATAATGGATTTGAGAAAATGCAAGAAAAAGAAAAACTCTAAATGAGTTAATGACTGACCTCCAGTTTAAAAGAAAACATTGTAAGAAAAATTTTTAAACAGCTCAATAATTTTAGAGTGAATAAAAATCCTATAACAGAAAGGACATCAAGAAAGATTTGTAGATTTTTCTCCTATATATTTTAAAATTTAGCTCAGTAAAATCACCATAGTCAAAATTAAAAGTCAAATAGCATCATGTAGCAGACAAATGTTAATATCCTCTAATATATAAAGAATTCTTCATTAAAGGAAAGATGAAGAGACTACTAAAAAATGGACAGAGTACATCAGAGGGCAACTTACAATTGAAGAAATACTGGAGTGGGTTGCCATTGCCTTCTCCTGAAGAAATAATAGTCAATAAATATTAAAGGACAATCAATCTCACTGAATCTAAGATGCATGACTTATAATACCTTTCATTTATTTTGTTGGTAGAGATTTAAAATATGATTATATCTAGTGTTGCCTAGAGTATAAAGAAATGGATATTTGTATATACTGCTAACAAAGACAGGGATTTGTATTTATAAGAGACAATTTGACTGTATGCAGAATTTTTTGCCAAATAATTCCATTTTAAGAGAATAATATTAAAGAAATAATTGACAAGTGACCAAGACTCTATATAAGGGTGCTCATCACAGCACCATTGTATAATAGCAAGAAGATAAGAAATATTCAACATTTGGGAAATTATTGAATATAAATATTCAACAATAGGTAAATTGTGAAATACACACAATAGAATATCATTTTCTCATTAAACATTCTTAGTGAAATATACTGTTGGTGAAAAATAACATGTACTGTATAGTCCAATTTATTTTTTAAAATCATGTGTATATATGCATTACAAATTTTCAGAAGGCTAAGCACCAAGATTTTAACATAGTTTATCTCTATATGGCAGCATTTTTAGTGATATTTTCTTCTTTATAATTTTTCATTTAATATAAAAATTATTACAAAATACAAATATAAAAAATACTTTTCACTTACTATGCTGACAAAAGGTTTTTAAAACATGAATTCAGTGTTGGTGGGAGAATGCATAGATATGCTGTTGCAAATGCTACTCATGGAATTATAAATTGATAATTTTCAGAAAAGCAATTTCCACATGTATTGAAAACAGTATTGAAACTTACAGCAAAAGTTGTAATGATAGGTTGGTTAAATAATATAATAGTCATACAGTGAAATTCTATGGAGCCGTTAAAAAGCATGGTGCATGTTTACCCTGAAACATGGGAGAATATCCATGGCACATGTGAGAAAGTGAAGTGTTAGTCATTCAGTTGTGTCTGACTCTTTAAGACCTCATAGACTGTAGTCTACCAGGATCCTCTGTCCATGGAATTTTCCAGGCAAGAATACTGGAGTGAGTTGCCATCCCCTTCTCCAGGGGATCGTCCCAACCCAGGGATCGAGCCTGAGTCTCCCACACTGCAGGCAAATTCTTTA
The DNA here is from genome assembly GCA_006408695.1 of Aepyceros melampus. NCBI lineage: Eukaryota > Metazoa > Chordata > Mammalia > Artiodactyla > Bovidae > Aepyceros > Aepyceros melampus. The sequence goes on along the minus strand of SJXQ01009461.1, from coordinate 90,342 downwards.
CTGTCTGAGCCACCAGGGAAGTCCCACATGTGAGAAAAGTCAAGCATAAAAGAATACATTTATGGAATTTATTATTAACTATCTATCAGCATCAAGACTATGTTAATCATTATCTCTAGGTTGTGGATACAGATGGCTTTAGTTTTAATTTTTCATGTTCATACTGTGAAAATGAAATATATATGATAAAAAATTAACTACATGTGAAGATCTTATTGTCTCCAATATCAACTCTGTTCTACTAATAGCAGAAGTCTTGAGTTCTGAATGACATCCAACTCACAAGATAGAACTTATTTCACCTGCCCTATTTAGTCAGTGTTAAGAAAGAGAACAGAAAAGGAAGAGAGTATGGCATGCAAAGCAGAGCGAGTGAAGAGGTCTGGTGACTTCCAGCAGAGTTTCTATGTCTTGGTCATTCAACACTCAACTTGTGTTCACAATAGACAAGGTTCATTGTGTGTGGATAATAAGAAGTCAGAGAGCATGTGGGCTCTGGAGTCTCTTTGGATTTTACACCTACTTAGCTATGTAGCTCCCTCAGAGGTGCAGAACTTGTACTCACTCTCTAGTGTAGCTCCAGCTTATCTGTCCTGGGCATGCACGTGTGCTAAGTCACTTCAGTCGTGTCCGACTCTTTACAACCATACGGACTGTAGCCCACCAGGCTCCTCTGTCTATGGGATTCTCCAGGCAATAATATTGGAGTGGTTGCCATGCCCTTGTCCAAGGGATCTTCCCAACCCAGGGACTGAAGCCCGCATCTCTTATGTCTCCTAACATTGACAAGTTCTTTCCCAATAGCACCACCTGGGAAGCCCTCAAGACTGGGTACTTGGTGCTAAATACTCATCTGGACCAAATGTTTCTTCTGATACCACACCCTCAAATAAATGCTCATTCTTCTTAGATTCAACAAAGATAAGCACCTAACAATTACTTGAGTTAACATTTTAAGGGAGGTTCAAGCCCTCCTGTGTCCCTGAAGTTAGGGGAAGAGCCACAGCATCAATGGCCTGCCCTTCCCTTCTGATGCATCATCAAATCATTTGAAAAATCAGATTTCACTCTTTCCCACATACTGCCTATGTCATGCATTTCAATATGTGCTTAGATTTTGCAGCTAGCCTCATGTGGCCAGAATATTTTTATATTGCTCACTCTCCCAAGAAGACTTTTCCATCCTATGATTAGCATGAACATCTGTCTTAAATCTAACTTCCTTTAAACCCATCTCACCAAAAAGATCACTTCTTACTCCATGTTCCCATCCTTCTATGTTTACACTTTATGTTAGAGGTTAATTCATATTTCCATGCCAGCATCATCACACAATCTGGCAAACAACTCTACCAATGTTTATTTTTTAAATAAGGAAAGACGGAGTTCATGTACACTCATGGCTGATTCATGTCAATGTATAGCAAAATGAATACAGTATTATAAAGCAAAACAAACTAAAAAATAAAAATTAATTTTAAAAAATCACAATAAATAGTGATTTCACAAGGATGTTGAAGGTTTGTCATGTTATTTCATGAACATACACATACATAAGTGTTCTTACACTCCTCTTCCCCCTGTCTTAATTATGAGTTCTCAAAAAAATGCAGTAACTGTGAAAGATACACTAGTTTTTAGGTCTTCAGCTTCACTTAAGCTAAGGGACATAATAAAAAATATAAAACAAAACAAAAACACAGTTGGCTTCTAGTCTTAGGCTGTGGTTTTCAATCATTATTTGGCCAATATTTCTACTTTGATAGGAGTGAGGATTGCAAGATTAGGTCCAGAGAGAGAATATATTTAGCTGAGGTCTGGAGAATCACTTAATGAAGCAGACAGTGGAGGAATCAGGAAGATTTTGTGTTGTTATTTGGTTGGATTTTTTTTTTTTTGCCTTTGGCAAACATTCTTGTAGTAATAATAGTAATGCCATGTCTCCAAAAGAAATTCATGATTATGGTTCACATTACTTTGTATTAGCATCTGTAGATGACAGGTCCCTGCTTGCCAGTGCTCATATACTCATAAGCACAGTAGCAGCTGAGAGAAATCTTCTCAATATTTGCTACTTAGTGATACTGCCTCTGGCAGGGTAGAAGCAAGTCTCTCAGGGGAAATTGCTGATGTTACTATTTTAATTTGCAAACCACATTTCTCTGGATGATGATGAGATTGCAAATAACCTAGACAAAACAGACCCTAGTTTAACAAGCTGAAAAAATACAAACAAGAAAAGCAAGTGAAAATATTTTTAGCTTTTCTCTCTAATGATATAATTGAACATCAACTCTTCCAAAAGCATTTTGCAAGGGTAATATCGTAGACACAGGCACTGATTTAAAATAGCATCTAAAGGTGAGTTCTAATCCATCCACTCTATTGTTTAACCTCTTGCCACCCAAGATTGAAAAGTAAGTACAAAGGTGGATGATATTTAAGCATGGTAAAGAAACACACATTTTAAAGAATAATCCAGTTCTAATAAATGTTTCATATGATACAGCTTATTTATGATGTCTACTGACTGGAAGATGTAAGAGTGTTGAAATGTTTTACTTTTAGAATAAGAAGCAGTTTATGCATGAATTTTTATGTGTATTTTACATGCATATTATGTATCTGTATTATATTCACAAAATGCATATTCTACCAAAACTAATTAAACCACAATATGAAATAGTCACATTTATGGGAATGAAAAGCATATCAAAAGATTGTTAAGTTAAAAAAAAAAGGCCGTTAAGTCCTCTGTCTAGACTTTACATTGAATATCTTTGAGATAATATAATTAGAAAATGTGCCTAACTCAAATAAGAAACAATACAATATGAAGTAATAGTTACAGAAACAAAATACTCCCCATTAAAGCTTTGAATTATGCAAATTGTCATAATACACCTACAGTAAGTCCCCTCCGTATGAACCTTCTAGTTATGAGCTTGAGAAGATGCAAATACGCGTTTACAAGTCCAGTCACATGTTAGTTCACATGTCTGAGGTATGCTGGCGTGTGCACGCATTCTCCAAAAGTGGTTGTGCTTTTGTGCATTTTACTGAATAGTCCTATACAGGATATAGTAGTACAGTATCTTTATTTCAGGGCTTCCTGGTAGCTCAGCTGGTAAAGAATCCTGCTGCAAGGCAGGAGACCCTGGTTTGATTCCTGGGTCAGAAAGATCCACTGGAGAAGGGATAGGCTACCCACTCCAGTATTCTTGGGCTTCCCTGGTGGCTCAGTTCATAAATAATTTGCCTGCAATGTGGGAGAGCTGGGTTCAATCCCTGGGTTGGGAAGATTCCCTGGAGGAGGGCATGGCAACCCACTCCAGCAGAGAGGAGCCTGGCAGGCTTAGCAAGCATGCAGCCCCCATTTGTGGACAACTTCCATCCCAATGACAAAGTAGCGTCTCTGCCACGGAAAACTACTTTCCAACCTACAGGCCAGGGAGTTAAAGTGATCTTTAAGAAATATTATTTACATCACACTTTTTGTTAGACAGTAAAGGTGAGTGATAAATCAGAAAGAATCTTGTGACAATTTTGGAAGGACTATAATATCTACAAGGCCATAAAAACATCGCTTTGCTTGGCATGAAGTTACAGCCATCACCAAGAAAGAAGTTTGGAAGAAACTTGACTGCAGTTTGTTCACAATTTTCATGGATTTGAGAAGATGGACAAGGAGTCCAAAGAGGCCTTCAGCAGCTTAGTGGCTCTCAGCTAGAAGCTGGAGCTAAATCTATAAGAGGACAACTTCACTGAACTCCTTATGAGCACATGAGGAGCTTACTAATGAAGACCTGATGGAATCGGAGGCCCAGAAAAAGGAGGAAAAAAGACAAGAGGAAGAAGAACTGAAGAACCCAAGGGATTTCTTGATATAGGTCATGGCAAGGGGATTTTCTTTACTTGAGGAAGCACTGTTAGATTTTGAGGCGTGGGACCCAAACATAGAACGGTACATGGAACTTGTAGCAGCCTTTCAGAATGCAATCTGGTGCTACTGTGTAATCTATGATGAGAAAAGAAAAAAAAAAAGATCTTCTATCCAGACATCACTGGATCATTGTTTTCAAGAGGGTAGATAGAATAGACTTCAGCAAGGAACCGGAAAATGTGCCATCACATCAGTCATGGCTGAAATTGCAGCTTGTCCGCCACTTCCTATTGCTGACAATCCTTCCACTCTACCATCTCTCACCTCCTCTCTCTCCTCCAGTCAGTAGTTCTTCTCACCTAATTACTCAGTGCCAGCCCCTCCATGTCAGCTGTTGTACAGCATTGCTGTGCTTTTCATGGTTCTGTACTATAAGATTAAAAATGTTCAGTTTTTGTTTTCTATATATTATTTGTGTGAAAAGTATTATAAACCTTTTTATAGTAGAGTACTATATAGCTGATTGTGTTAGTTGTGTATGTAGGCTAATTTTGTTGGACTTACAAACAAATTGGACTTACAAACATGTTCTTGGAACAGAACTCATTCACATGTAGGAGACTTGCCTGTATAATTTTATTATTGTAAATGCATACATACATACAACGCGTGGATTGAATCTACAATTTTATATTTCAGAAGTCACTCATCATAATTCATTTTCAGTGAATTTAAGAAGTAAGATTCAGGCATGAAATAACTGCTTAATACAACTTGGCATTTACTTATGATTATCATAGAAGCAAAACAATTAGAGACACCATTTCTCTATATTCACACCTCAACAGCCTGTGGTGAAGTTTGAGAGCCTGCTCTCTATCTGGGAATATGCATTTGATCAATTTTGTCTTGGTAAGCAGATTGTTTCCCTACTGAGAAGAAACATTTACTACAGATACCTGTGTAGTATTTACTTGACTTATCTTAATCACAAGTGCCCTGTCCATCATGGTTGGTTCTTCTTGGCTCTGTTCTGGGAAGAAACATTTCTCAGGTAGGAACGTCTGCCTTTTCCCAGATTCCCTTCCTGGTCTGGGCATATGCTCAGGTGAAAATTGCTTAGTTTCTTTTAGTCTCCTGTAGTTATTTAACTCTTCCAATGCAAAACTTTCCTGTCATTTTCCCAACCACCTATACCTACTATTCACTTCTTTCCAACTTATAAATTAGGTCCTCCTGGTATATCCAAAAAGTTTCATTTATTTGATCAAATGACATGGATTTTCTCATTTTCTTTAGCTGAGCTTTTACTGTGGACTTGGAAGATATCTATGGAAGAGAGAGGAGGAAAGATGGCTGCTGTGTCTCTGTATGTGTGTGTGTGTTGGTGGCTGTGAAAATGACTCAGTGCAAAATTATGAAAGCTGTCAATCTTCTTGCCTGAAAGGTCGTACCCCTTTCGGGCATTTTCTGGGAACTCCATTCTTCATTCCTCTTGGCTATTTGGTCTTACCACAAGGTCCCCATTTCTAGGATAGCCTTCTTCAGATGACAGAGCCACACACGCTCATAAAAATGCTTTTGTATTTTTTTTGTTTCGAAATTTTACTAACTGAAGCAGAACAGCAAGGAGATATTTGTACTAAGGGATTTCCTTCCTCAAATGTGAAAATCTATTTGCATGTGCTTGACTCTGAATGTTATCTGGGAACAAACAGGTGATCCAGGGTTTGGATAAACAGAAAGCCTAATCCTCCCTTCTCTCTATTTTCTCTTGTATACCAACAAACTCATCAATTAAATTAAACCTAACGAAAACTTTTACTGAGCCTATAGTTCAGTCCCTAAGGAGCTCAGTGTGAAAAGACTGGTAAAAACTAGAAAGCACTAGTATGAGTTACCCAGCAGGCCTACAGAGACCTGTCCTATGTGCAAAAGTAGAAAGAAACTTCAGTCCATTTCCAGATTAGGTATTCAGGAGGAAAAGCAGCCAATTCTTTTCTTAACCTCCCAAAATTTTGAGTACATCAAACACACAGGCTATACAGAAGCATTAAGTTAAAAATTGCTCCCGGATGACACCAAAGTTAATATAAAGGAGGAAATAGAGCACAGGTATGCATATTTACCACCCAAGGAATTTGTATACCCTTATGAAAGTTTCATGGAGAGTGAGACTCCTGGGAATTTTTATGAAAAAGCTCAGAATGTTAAACCTCTACATTGAGAAAACTGTAGTGTTAAAAATGATTCTTCTCAATGAAAAAATACTTCAAAACGGGACTTCCCTGATGGTCCAGTGGTTAAGACTCCATGCTCCCAAAGCAGGGGGCCTAGCCTTGACCCCACAAGCCCCAACAAAAGATTAAGATCCTGCTTGCTGCAACTAAGATCCGGCACAGGCAAATTTGCATGTGTTATGGTAAATTTTAAGAAATGCTAAAAAAATAAAAAGCAAACAGGTCTTTGGAGTCAAAGTAGTTTGAATCTCATGTTCACCACTTCTGGTTGTTTGACCTTAGATAAGGTAGCATTAGTCATTCAGTCTTGTCTGACTCATTGCAAACCCATGGACTGTAGCCCACCAGGCTCCTCTGTCCATGGGATTCTCCAGGCAAGAATATTGGAGTGGGTTGCCATTTCCTTCGCCAGGGATGGAACCTGGGTCTCTTGCATTGCAGGCAGATTCTTTACCATCTGCCATTAGGGAAGCCCCAGCCAAATATATATATATTTATATATATTTACTTTACTTCTGACATACCTATATATATATATATAATTCAAAGATATAAATAGAAGCCTGGATAATATTTAAAAGCACTATCTATTCTTGAAATAATATTGCAAAGTACAGGAGCTGTGGCAGGAAGAGTAGGAAAAAAAAAATAGGAAAGCAACTTACTACTCCTCTACATTTTATAAAGGAAAGGTAGAAGATGAGGAATTCGAGCCAGATGTTGGAGTCAACAAAGAAATGTCAGCAGCAAAAGGGGGCTCCAATTGTTTGGGGCAAAACCTGGCTCCGAGAAAGTTCTCATAGGTGTGACAGAACTTGTTGCCCTGTCTCCATCTCCCCAAGAGTTAACCTCAAGTCTAGTTTTCCATCCATTGTCAGTCAGGATCCAATCCAGAGAGGGAACCACTCAAGCTATTTTAATCAGGGCTCCATGGACAAGTAACCAATGTACCCATACAGAGCCCCCACTCAAAAGTGTCACAAACACTGGAGTTCAGTGCTCTGTTGTCACTGTATTGAAGTGCTTAATAACTTTATAATTGAATTTGTGTTTTGTAAATGACATCCAGTGGCTACAGAGCAAGTTCCAAGGGCTCAGAGTATCAGCTCACAGGTGGTCCCACATCCTGCCACCTCCCCAGCCTGACTCCCCCTCCCCCACTCTGCTGCCCCAGATCATGTCTGGCCCTCCTTTCCCTACCACTGCCTGGTGACTGCCCCCACCCTTCACCCTCAGCCTGGGCCTGGCATAGGAGCCAAAATTTCAGGGTTGGACACACGTATCCCACAAACTAAGGGAGCCAGGTATGGTGGCAGGCATCCCCTCCCTAGGCTGGCCAGCCTTGTCTGGATGGAGCAAGCCTCTGACCCACTCTTATCTGGGTACTGAGTGTGCTCCCAATACTGAGGTTTAAAATGCCTTGAAGCTGCCCATCTTCCAGGGTGTGGCACATCAGTTCATGGGCTCACAAGCGGGGATGTCCAGGAGCCATTATGCCTAGTCTTCTGCCCAGTAGCAGGGCAGGTCCAGAGTTTCTGCATTCACCCTGTGAGCATCCCCACGTCTGAAAGCTCTCCCTAAGCTGGCTCTCTACCTGGAAATATCTGTTCCTCCGCCATCTTCCTGAGTATTACTTGCATTGGTTCCTTCTGGCCAGCTCAAGGCACCCTCCAGGAATGAGCCACGAAACACAAATTGGACAATGTTGGGGATTCCACATTTTAATAAATGGTCTAATATTATAGTTGAAATTGGCATTTTACACTATAAAGATACATGGTAAAATTCATATTAAAATTTTAAAATTTGGATTGTATTTTCACCTAGAATGACACTTAATAGGAAAAACAAAACAAAACAGCATGACAAGTTGATAGAGCCCAAATAAGAGAGAAAAAAATTCTTATATATACTTGTAATGGCACTTTTCCTCTGCCTTTTAAAAAAATACTTATTGGAATATAGTTGCTTTACAATGTTAGTTTCTGCTGTAGAGAAAAGTGAGCCAGCTCTGTATCCCCTCTTTTTTGGATTTCCTTCCCATGTAGGGCACCACAGAGTATTGAGTAGTGAGAGCTCCCTGTGCCATACAGCAGGTTCTCATTAGTTATCTATTTTATACATAGTAGTTGGAGAAGGCAATGGCACCCCACTCCAGTACTCTTGCCTGGAAAATCCCATGGATAGAGGAGCCTGGTGGGCTGCAGTCCATGGGGTCGCTAAAAGTCAGGCACGACTGAGCGACTTCAATTTCGCTTTTCACTTTCATGCATTGGAGAAGGAAATGGCAGCCCACTTCAGTATTCTTGCCTGGAGAATCCCAGAGACAGTTGGCCCCTGTCTATGGGGTCGCATAGAGTCGGACACGACTGAAGCAACTTAGCAGCAGCAGCAGCAGCAGCAGTGTACATATGTCAAATCCATTCCCCAATACATTTCACCCCCTTCCCCCCTTGGTACATTTGTTTTCTACATATATGACTCTATATCTGCTTTACAAATAGGTTCATCTCTATCGTTTTTCTAGATTCCACATATAAGTGATATTATATATTTGTTTCTCTCTTTCTGATTTACTTCACTCTGTTTGAGAGTCTCCAGGTCTATCCATGCCTCTGCAAATGGTACAATTCTGTTCCTTTTTACGGCTGGGTAATATTCCATTTTGTATAGGTGCCACAGCTTCTTTATCCATTCCTCTGTTGATGGACATTTAGATTGCTTCCATGGCCTGCCTATTGTAAACAGCCAACTAGTACTGGGACCCTAAGGGCATGGTTTCATGAGTGTTAAGAAAACTGAATAGGGGATCAACAGCTGCAGCAGAGTGAACAGCAGCTGCTGAGGGAAGCAGCATTGCTATAGTGATGCTGAATAGAACAGCGAGTAACAGAAATGAGCAAGTCTAGTCTTCCTGGAGTTTTCCAGCCTCTGTTTAGCGCCCCCTGTTGGGAAGTGTTTAAGGGCAACCACTGGGAAGCAGAAACGTAATTTGCAGCAAGGAAGTGTGAATAAGCATCACGAAGCAGAGACTGGAAGGATGAGATGATGCTATCACACCAGCTCAGCATATTCCACAGATTATACCTTCTGGAACTTCTTTTATAAAACTGTGTTTCACGGTACCATTGCATCTCCACATCTGCACTTCTTCTTAGATTATCCTTGTGTACCTTAGGGGGCACCAACCTTGCTCAACTTTTTTTTTTTTTTTTAAATATTCTTCTTCTTTTAAAAACCTATTTGTTTTAGGCTACACCATGTGGGGTTATTTCTCCAACCAGGGACCAAATCCATGTCCTCTGAACTGGGAAGGTGGAGTCTTAACCATCGATTGGAATGCCAGGAGAGTTGCCCTTCTTCAGTTTTAAGATGTATCTCTCCTCAGTCCCCAGGATGACAAGGTGTAATAAATCCGTGAGCGACAATCTTAGATGTGAAAGGGGAAAGCAATGATAGTATGAAGGAGTTTAGCTTATAATTATCAAACTTATTTTTTCATCTCTGTTTTTCTTCTGGAATAACCCACTTGATTCCATACCCATAAATACAGTTTGTTGTAATTTGTAGTACTGTAATTGCAGTTTCCTGCTTGAATATGGTCATTGCTAAAATCCACAAAGCAAATCAAGAAGTTCCCTGGAAAACTTAAGTAATTGAAGAGAAACTGGGCCCATAAGGTATTGATAAACTCTACTTCCTACACTTGTGGAACTTGCAATATAGCAGGAAATTTATAAATAAAAACAGAAAGGGATTTTAGTTAGTAGAGACTTGACACTCTAAGGAGGCCAGAACAATATTTTAAATTGTTTTTCATCTTGCCAATTCAAAACTTGAAACAAGAAAAGTATGAGGAGGTTATGTGCCTGAACCAAGAAATGCCTCAGTTCATCTCAGTTTGTCCCCAAAGGCCAATTAATTCCAAGTTTCCTGCAACTGGCATTTTAACTTCAAAAATGTGCTTCAACGGCACCTGCTTAATAAAACGCTGTGAGATGATAACTCAGGTTTATTCTGCTCCTTGGTGTCAGTTCTTCTCTGAAGTCTATAGCACTTCCTTCCTTCAAAAGTTGACTGTGCACACAGTCACATTACCCTTCTTTTCCAAAATGTGTCATGGCACATGCTGCATCTCAAATGGTTAAATTAAACTCTGTTTCCTGTGTCAGACTGGAGAAGATAAGACAATGCTCACTGGGGGGAAAAGAAAAACTACCCTCCTGAACCACACGTCAACTTCTATTGGTGTTTGCCGGGGCTGCACAAACACAGGAGATGAATCCAAGCTGTGCCACTTCCTGAGAAATTAGCTTCATTATCATTCAGACATTCTACCAAGGGTCAAATACAACAATCAATTTTTCAGTGTATTTTTTCATAAAAGAATTTCTCCAAAATAACATTTTATTATATCTTATTATTATTTCCAAAGATCTTATATAAATTAAAATCTAGGGTTATAAGTGAGATATCAATTAACATAAGAATCAATTTAATGGTAATTTAAATAGCTAACTGTTACAATTTTTGCATAATGAAGTGGCCTCTGGGCTTGAAGTCCTAATCATGTCTAATTAATTTAAAGGATGTTACTTTTTATTATCACTGAAATTTCTGACAGGTGATAAAACATTTAGGGTTGCCATCACAAACTTTTTACATCAGCTGCACCATAGGTTGGCAAGTTATAGATCATCATTTGAAAATGACTATTTAGAGAAAAACAACCCCTCAGCTACATTTGTAAAGTTATAACACGGAACTGCTATTTTACCCATGTAAAAGAAAGCAATTCTATTCACTAATAATAAAAGAGTGGACTTTTTATTTTCATAATCTTAATAGTTATAATCAACCTTTATGAGGAAGAGTCAATTTCAATTTTAGAAAATAATCTTCATAACCTTTTTGAGTTTATGAACCTTTTGAGTTTATGTAGTACCTATATTGACAAAAACATTAATATATATTCCATTGTTGATATTTTTAAAAAGTCTTGAACTTTTGAGGCTCAGAGAGCAAATAAATCTAAGTGCAAGGAGATTAGCTAAAGGATTCCTTTACAATAGAATGTTAAAATTATCTACCATTAAAATATATTCACTGTGAAGTAAGCCAGACAGAGAAGGAGAAATGTCATATGTCATATCTTATATGCAGAATCTAAAAAGGAATGATTTGAATTGACTTATCTACAAAACAGAAACAGATTCATAGACTGAGAGAATGAACTTACAGTTGCCAGGGAGGAAGAAAGGGAGAAAGGAATAGTTAGGGTGTTTGGGATGGCCATGTGCACACTGTTATATTTAAAATGGATAACCAAGGACCTACTGAATAGCACATGGAACTCTGTTCAGTGCTGTGTAGCAGCCTAGATGGGAGGGGAATTGTGGGGAGAATGGATACATGTGTATGTATGGCTGAGTCCTTTTGCTGTCCACTTGAAATTATCACAACATTGTTAATTTTCTATACTCCAGTATAAAATAAAAAGTGTAAAGAAAAAGAAAGGAAAATATATATACTCTGTAAGGTAAAATAATGTGAAGAAAATTATTTTTCAGAGACTATGAGAAGAGTTGACTCATTGGAAAAGACTCTGATGCTGGGAGGGATTGGGGGCAGGAGGAGAAGGGGATGACCGAGGATGAGATGGCTAGATGGCGTCACTGACTCCATGGGCGTGGGTCTGGGTGAACTCCGGGAGTTGGTGATGGACAGGGAGGCCTGGTGTGCTGCGATTCATGGGGTCTCAAAGAGTCAGACACGACTGAGCGACTGAACTGAACTGAACTGATAGCTTCTGTGATCATAGAAAAACCAACCCAAGACAGAGAGCTGATAGATAAGTCTAAAGCAGACATAGGTAACATAAAATTCAAGTAAAGAGAGAAAGTGGAAGAATCCAGCCAGCATAACCCCAAGATCTATTCTACTGGGCTGTTCTTTTAAGGGGATATAAAAGAATTATTTTAGAAATCCTCAAGAAAGATTCATGTAAGATAAGTACAATCAAAACAGAGTCAACAGTGAGTAGCTATAATCTGAAGGCTAGTTTGCTGGGCAGGACTTGTCAGGATGAGGATAAAGGTGGGAGGAAAGGAGCTGAAGAAAGCTATGCAGAGAGGCATCAGGGCAAAGAGACTCACTCGAACATGAACCTGGGCTCTGGCTATCGAACTTTGTCAGCTTATTCTACCTCTTTGTGCCTCAGTTTTCCTCTTGGAAGAGATAACTGATGATCACACCTACTCAGGTAGAAGAATTAAATATGTTAAATGTTTAAAGCACTCTAGAAGAGTGTCAGGTACATAGTAAGTGCTTCATACACACTTACTCTAATTGTATATCTTAGGTTAATCCTTTTACTCTAGCCCAAGAACTTCTGGAGCTCTCAACTTGAAACCTGTAGTAAAAATATGCTCTAAAACAACAGAGACAAAATTTTTTTGACTTCGGGGTCAAGTATGATCTGTCTAGGTTCAGGCAAAGTCTATTTTGATATCAGAAAGATAATAAAAACTTATGATCACAAAGCAAAAATACTGCACTGAAAGTGACAAGGCCACTGATGCCTCACTTATTGTTATGGTAAACTTTAAGAAATACTAAAAAAAACACAGGTCTTTGGAGTCAAAGTAGTTTGAATCCTATGTTCACCACTTCTGGTTGTTTGACCCTAGATAAGGCTGTTACCTTTCTGATGTTTGGTTTCATCATCCATAAAACAGGGACAACAATTCTCAATTCATATAGCTCTTGTGAGTAATTCTCGACACAACATCCCAGGTGGCCACAACAATTCAGCTGTGTTTGTGAAGCTAAGCAACTTCCTTACCAGCCCTGACCAGAACAGAGGGGGCTGAAATGAGGACTCCAAGTCGTCAGTGGGGATACGACCAAAACCACGTGGCTGTGGACCATTCTATTGCTCCTTTTCTCTGGTTTGATCTGCATTCCTGTGACCTCCAAAACACTTACAGGGTTACGGGATTGGTCAGTGGACCATGTGACTTCTCAGCAAAGGTGAAAGTAGGTACAAGAATCAGGCCCAGGCTCATGATACAGGCTGACCAAGGCTCCAGAGAAGGAAGTACTCCTTCTTTCGAACCCATCCAGAAATGCTAACTGACTCTCAGTGGTGGTGCCAACCCTGCATTAGTTCAGGAAATCAATGTTTCCCATGTAGCCTATGGCAAAAATATCCTAAACTTAAATCTTGGGATGGAACCCAAGCATGAATATTTTTCTTTAAAGCTTTCCAGATGATTGTTGTGTGCAGACAAGATTGAGAACCAGTGTTCTAAATATTTCTTTAGCTCTAATTTAGTATCCCTGTGGCCCATTCTTATAATTATCCCAGAATCATGAAACTCACCTGCAAAATATTCTTTCAAAATCTTCCCATTGCCTACTGCAGCATTCTCAAAGTGTAGACTGCAGAACAAAAGAATAACTTAGGTTGCTTGTTAAAATCCAGACTGTAGTCCCTCTCCTTACTGCAGAGTAGAGGATGAGGGAATATACATCTTCAATAGTCATAACAAATGATGTTCGTGAATCTTGAGTTTGAGAACCACTGATCTCCAGAACGAAGACCAAGTCCTATAGAATGGTGAATAGGCATTTCATATTATGGTCCTTGCCCAGCCTTCTAGATCCTGCTTTGTTGAATCTTTACTTTGCTCTCTTCCCAACACCCTATGCCCCAACAATTCCAAATTTGCCTCTCTATATGTTGTTCCCTCTACCAAGAAGAGCGTTAGGTAAATCATTTAACCACTCTGAGCCTGTTTCCTCAGGGAAATGGGGATTATACTATGTATCCTTGGGTCTGTTTGAATATTAACTGAAATAATATATTTGAAATGTCTAGCTCTGGGCCTGGTCCAAAGTTAATGCTCAGTACTCATTCATTCACTAATTCCAGGACCTATAAATTCAGAGTGTCTGGGCAAAGCTGTGCCTAAATAACACTGAAGAAGTATTGACAATGGAGCTACCGCCTGAACTCAGAAATGACAATCCTACTACACTAGAGTAAGCATATTTATAATACGAAAAAATGGGGGAGAGAAACTTCCATACTCTTAGGATTTCACAGGCCACCCATCAAATGTACTAAAAAATAAAATAATCCTTCAAAAAAATGGGATGCCTGATCTCCTTAGCTCCAAGGCAGCTTATTCAAGAGTGAAGTTTTAAGAACTGAATAAATAACTGCCCATATTAAACACTAGGTTAAATTCAGTCCCTGGCCTAAAGGTCCTTGCAATCTAACGGAAGCAGCATACAAAGACAGGCACTTGCGCAAGGAGGAATTTATAAAGTTATTTTTAAAGTAATGCTATTTTCTCACACAATCACTATTTTTTGCTTGATAAATGGAAAGAAAAAAAATGGCAAAGGGAAAATTCCTCCTTGTCCCTATTGATGCCAAATACTTATTTAGTTTTCATCTGACACTTATTAATTTGTAATTATATCTGTTGTTTTAAATGCACCAAATAAACACCAAGTTTCTCACCACTGACAATGCTGATGCTGCTACTGATGTGATGGCTGACAGTTTTGAGCATTGACTAGATGATGGGCACTTAACTGATGCTTTAAATATGATATATAATTTATAGAACATTAGTCAGAGATAGATTTCTCCATTTTTTTCAGATGAGAAAAGGGAAATGAAGATAAGCTATCAGACTTGCCCTAGTTTCCTCTATTATCCCTGCAGATCAAAGATCTAAAGTCATAAGTCCCAAGATTTTAACCACAACAAAATCTGTCACCTCTGGCAATATTGTTTTAATTATCTCCTTAACAGCAAAACAAGTTTAAGAAGAGACAACCACTTACCAACATGAGTAAATTTCTTTCTTAACAAGTGGGACCCAATATAGATCCGCCCACTAATTCATTGGATATAGTAACTACAGTTCTAATGTTGGAAAAATCCTAAAAGTCTTCCAAAAGCTCATCATATAATCTGGAAAAAATTCTGTTCCTATTACTCCTTTGGGTGTATTCTAATATTTTGTTGAGTTGTTGGTTAAGAGCTGCTCAAGAACAAGAGTTTGTTGCAACTGATAGCAACTTAGTTTTTCCCCTTAAAAGCTGATTAATAACTATATGTAAAATTTTAAAATACTGCAGTCCCTTTGATAGCAAGAATATAGAATCTTGTTTTTATTTACGATACTATACTGTGAAGTGCAAGGTGACTGTGATATGGCATTTTAAGTAGCTTAAAATTTTCATTAATAGCAGATAAACAAACCTTTATGCAACTAATCATGCCTAATGTGAGAACTTTTATACTGAATGCTTAAGACAATTTCTCATGTTACCAAAAAGAAAGCAATTACTTTTTCCCAGAGAAGGAATGTTTAAAATTATATAGAATAACAAAGGAACACCTATGGAACACTCACAGAAGAAATAAAATTGGATTTTATTTCTAAACTATTGGTATGATTGTGTCTTGCAAAGGTGATGAAAACCACAAAAAGCGTTCTAGGAATAAAGGACAGAATATATTAGGCTTGTTTCGATGATGCAAGGCATAAATCTAGAAACAGTGGTAGGCATATGAGAACAGGAAGTGAATGAACAACACTGTTGTATTCAGAGGTTGATGGCTTCTGCTTGGTAGGAAGGTTGCTGGGAAAACTCAACCATTACATCTGTATTTCGACCAGATAATTCGTTATATTTGCAAACCAGGCATTTATTCATGTATGCTACATAAAGGAACAGGCAAAAGCATAAACTTAAAGGGAACACCCAGTTTCATAACTCTTAGACTCATAATGCGGAGAAGGCAATGGCAATCTACTCCAGTACTCTTGCCTGGAAAATCCCATAGGTGGAAGAGCCTGGTAGGCTGCAGTCCATGGGGTCTCGAAGAGTTGACACGACTGAGAGACTTCACTTTCACTTTTCACTTTCATACACTGGAGAAGGAAATGGCAACCCATTCCAGTGTTCTTGCCTGGAGAATCCCAGGGATGGGGGAGCCTGGTAGGCTGCCATCTATGGGGTCACACAGAGTTGGACACGACTTAGCAGTAGCAGACTTATAATGTGGAGGAGGAAATGACAAGCCACTCTAGTATTCTTGCCTGGAGAATTCCATGGACGGAGGAGCCTGGCAGTCTGTATCCATGGGATTGCAAAGAGTCGGACACGACTGACTAACACACACAGACTCAAAATGAAACACAACAAATTAAACTTGCAAATTTCCCAAATTATCATGCTAAAAATTAGCACATAATTTACCCTCAAGGACATGACCTCCATGTTCTCCTTATTATCTATTTCTTTAGACAAAAGAACAGAAATACCAGCAACAGGAAAAATCAAGAATTCCTCAGTTAAGACAAAGTGTAAATGTTAGTCGCTCCATTGTGTTCGACTCTTTGCAACCCCATGAACTGTAGCCCATCAGTTTCCTCTGTCCATGGAATTCTCCAGGCAAGAATACTGGAGTGGCTTGCCATTTCCTTCTCCAAGGGATCTTTCCAGCCTAGGGATCGAACTTTAGTCTTCTGCATTGCGGGTGGATTCTCTACTCTCTGAGCCACCAAGGAAGCCCTCAATTAAGACAAGCTTACATTAAAACAAATAAAACACAAAAGAAAAGGGAATGATATAATCTCATACTCAGTTCCTCCTATTTCAATTTCTTACCTGATTAAAGTTCATATTACATGAATTTAGGCATTTTTTATGTAGTCATACAATACACACCACAAACATGGAAAAGTCTTTGCTTTCTTTTTGGTGGTGCTACTTTGTAAAATGTCTACTTCTTTTATCATTTGGAAGCTTATAATTACTTAAAGAAGCTACATTCTTATTATGAGGTTAATTACTGAGCATAATAAAGTTTATATCATTTTAGAAAAGTATGGACCTTGAGTCAATGAGTTTTAACCTAGGCTGATGTTGGAGGAACACACAGGACAGAGTCTAAATGCTACCACCTTCCATCCATGTCAGAATATCCACCTCTGTGTATAGTTTCCACCATGATTTACAATCTGAATTCTATATTTTTGTAGAAGCCCTTTTAAATTACACATTTGTAGTCCATCATTTTTAGTCATCTTTTCCCCACTTGTTCTAGAACTTTCTGGTGTACTCAAAAGTCCCATATATTTTTAACTTTTTAATCATTCAAATAGGAACAGCTATACATGTTCATAGTTTAGAAACAACATATCCACACATAAACCCTATTTTAATTGTTAAAATCAATAAAAATAAAACATATCTGATTATACTTATTCATTACTACTATCTAACTTTTCATACTTTATATTCTCTTTTGCATGAGAATCATTAAGGATCCATGATCTTTCACAGATTCAACTTGTTCCAATTAACCATAATAATAACATTAATAATTACATTTACTATTTTATATTCAATTTTTCCACAATCTGACTAGTAGGAATCCATTTAAGTTAGCAACTTTGTCTTTTAAGTACTGCCCTGATGCTTAAAAACTATCCTTGCTCTCATCCACTTAGTTTCTTTGTGAAACCCCACTTAAATGATAATAAAGGAATCAAAAGGGCAAAAAGTCCACAACAGAAAAGAATATGAGAAATGATGAGACATGTTGAAAAAATGTTGAAACTGGGAAGCAGATACACCCAATCTCCCTTAGAAACTAAGTCTGCATTTGCAGAGGGGTAGAGTACCATGGAGCCAAAAAATAAGCCAGCTCATTCCTCATAGCCCTGAAAAATGGAACTTAGAGGCACATTATGTTTCAAGAGGTTGTTTGTTGGACTAACAGGCAGATTGATTGAAATTTTGCATCTTAAGCATTTAGAACCCTAGATACCTTCATCACTGCACTGAGCAACATTGCTGTCCACTTAGTTGTAGACAACTGACTGAATATTTACTCTCTTAAACAAGAGGGAGCGTGGGCACAAATATAGAACTAAGGGAGCCATCAGGAAAACAAAGGCTAAGTCAATGTTTATATCCTAATGTGTAAGAAAACTAGCCTCTTCTTTCTTTGTCCATGGAGAGATACTTCTAATCCTCAGGTAGAGGATAAACGGATTCTTTTCTGAAGAAAAGAATCTGCCTAAAAGGAAAACAACAACAACTTATAATAACTGCTCCATAACTTTATAATAATCTCACTGCCTAACATCCTTGTATCGGGTTAGTGCCTTTGTGCTTCATACTTTAACATGAGCAGACATTGATGGATCACCAGACTGCTGAGAAAGAGACAAAAACAAACAAATAAGGCAAAAAAGAAAAAGAAAAATGGAGAGTTCAGAGACAAAATAAGCAGAAGAAAACATTAAAGGAAATAATTTAATACTGCTACTGCTACTGCTACTGCTACTGCTACTGCTAAGTCACTTCAGTCGTGTCCAACTGTGCGACCCCATAGATAGCAGCCCACCAGGCTCCCCCATCCCTGGGATTCTCCAGGCAAGAACACTGGAGTGGGTTGCCATTTCCTTCTCCAATGCATGAAAGTGAAAAGTCAAAGTGAAGTCGCTCAGTGTGTCCGACTCTTAGCGACTCCATGGACTGCAGCCCACCAGGCTCCTCCATCCATGGGATTTTCCAGGCAAGAGTACTGGAGTGGGGTGCCATTGTCTTCTCTGAATTTAATACTGGGTTGGCCAAAATGTTCATTTGGGCTTTTCCATATGGTGCAACCCTAATGAACATTGCAGACAACACAGTAGTTTCAAAGATAAGAGAAGATATCGCATTCCTGAAATAAAAATAGGGAGTCATTAAAAAAAAGAAACCCTCAAAAATTCTGAAACAAGTCTTTGAAATTAAAAGAAAAAGTGATATCAGAAATAAAATATAAATAGAAGAATCGAAAGATAAAGTTAGAAAAATCTCTTACAAAGTAGAACAAACATCCAAAAGAATTAAAAAATAAGAAAAGATTTCTAAAAGAATATCGGAGTAATGAAAGTTCGAAAAACAAGTGGGAGAAAGTTATCAAAGAACAGAGGAAAGGATTTCCTAGAACTAAAGACTTTGAGCCATATTTTCATGAAATTTCAAGACACTTGAAATTTTATCAATGAAATTTCAAGGATAAAGAGAACTTATAAGCTTTTAGTAAGAAAAAAACTTGAAAATAGTTTCTAATGGGAAAAAATCATAGAAAAAGTATTAATTAAAATGATATCAGACATTCAATAGCAGTACAGGCGATTAGAAGGCAACACAAAAATACTTTAGCATTTCTGAGGGAGTGTTTTTATATCCTAGAATTCTCATTCCATCAAATTTCTAATTCATAAAAATTTTTTAAAAATTGCAGATGATAAAAATCTAAAATATGAACTACTTGCCATAGACATCATTTTTGGGGAAACTATTGGAGGATGTCCTCCACAAAAAGGGGGAAAAGGAACGGAGTTATACAAGAAAACAAATGCACACACAGCATACTATGTGACTTGGCAATCATATACAAATTATTTTATATACATCATTTTGATATGTGTTCTATGTATAATAACACTGAATGTTGTGTTAACTGAAAATTTTATGTGACTATCAGTCATAAAAAAGGGATGAGGAAAGAATGGAGCAGAAAAAAGAGAATTAAATCTAAGTTTCTCTAGCAGAAAGTCTAAACTAACACTAAAAAAAAAAATCAAGAAATAGTCATGTTAGCATATTATTCAGAAATATGGAGTAAATTCTGAAAGGAAGGATGAAGAAAACCAAAATTGGTGACATCTTGGCTGAAGAATCAGAGTTAAGAGTGTTACTACTATTTTTTATTAAAGTGAAAGTCACTCAGCCGTGTCTGACTCTTTGAGACCCCATTGACTATATAGTCCATGGAATTCTCCAGGCCAGCATACTGAAGTGGGTCACCTTTTCCTTCTCCAGGGCATCTTTCAGGGATCCAACCTAGGTCTCCCATATTGCAGGTGGATTCTTTACCAAGGATTCTGTACCCTTGTGTCAGGACGCAAGGGAGTCCAAGAATACTGGAGTGAGTAGCCTATCCCTTCCCCAGCAGATCTTCCTGACCCATGAATTGAACCAGGGTCTCCTGCATTGCAGGCAAACTCTTTACTAACTGAGCTATCAGGAAAGGTTCTGCAGAAAAATTTGCAAATTATTGACCATTTTAAAAATTATTTTAACAGTGAAAGGATAGATAAAAGAACATCCTTAACTGCATGAAAGGTTTTTACTAAAGGAATGTTCAACATTTTGCTATATTCTCATTAAAGTTATAGAAACTATGTTAGTTCTTTCCCTTTCCTTAACATTATGTTGGAGTTTATATTCAATCATTAAATAAGAAAAAAAAATAATTGACATAGAGTTTGATAAAGAAGTGATGATCTTCCATCATTTATAAATTATGCCATATCCATGTGCACAAATGCAATTGAAACTCTTGGTAAATATTTAAAATAAATACTGGAGTACATGATTATTCCAGGACAAAACATCAGTATGCTGAAGATTTTTCTGTCTCAGGGCCTTCATATTTGCCATTCCCTTAGCCAGGAAAAGTCTTCCTCTGAGATATTTGAGCAGCTTCCTTCCTCACCATATTCATGTTCTTTCCCCTTGTTGTTATATTATTTTTATTTGTAGCATTTATGGACATCTTTCCCCACTGGGTTGAAAGCTTATATATGTGAGAAACTCTCAATTTTTTTAAAAGGTATAAAGATATTATTATGCATTATTTTAAATAGTATAAACTTGGAAATAGCTTAGTTGTCCATTTAGGGGTTAATAAATAATTAAATCTGATATTAATGTGTTAGATTACTATTCAACAATTAGATAATTGATATTACTCAATAGAGATCTAAAACCCATAAATTGAATAGCAAACAGAACATCATTATGTATGGTATCATACAAATGATGAAATTTAAAAACATATATGCAGTCAGCCCAATAGAATGTATTCATGGTAAAGGTTAACATTATGGGGTATATATATATATATATATATATATATATATATACTGTCCTGGCAGGTAGGTTCTACTACTAGTGCCACCTGAGAAGCCCAAGGACGTATAATAACTTTATAAAACAATTTGCTCATTCTAATAACTGGTCTGCTTTTACCAATTGTGCTTTTGGATTGGATTTTGGGTTATATATATATATATATATATATATATATATACTGTCCTGTTGTGGGGGGGAGGGAGGGGACCTAAAGAGAAGAGTATGAAGGATTTCAACACTGTCTCTGTTTTGTTTTAGTTTCTAAAGATGTTCTGAATCAAATATGACTAAATGCCAATGGGTGGCACTTACACAGGTCTTATATAGTGCCCATTTGTTTGATTTGGGTTTGGGTTGATTTAGAGGATTATTTTTTGGTTTGTTTGATTTTGCTTTCAAAATTAAGTAAAGGAAAAAGCAGAATAATAATGACAGAACCTTATTCTCAAGAACAAGAGTCAAAAAAACAAGGTACACAAGACAAAGAAGATGGACATTACAGAGGAGAACTGTTTTGGCAGATAAAAACCAACAGAGACCTGGAGTAAGATACACATGTTCAAGAACCATTTTGAGACAATTTCTGCTACAACTCCCTTGTAATTAGCAGAATCTTATCACATTATCTCCATCCAACAAAACATGGCAGAACGGGGAGCTCTGGACCTTAGTTTTTAGGAATTGACCTTGAGATTCTAAACAGAGGGCACACTATAAAAAGTAAAATTCAATTGTAAACTGTTTTGTGGTTAAAAGCATGGGCTTCATAGGCCCAAAGCCCACAGCATGAATCTAAGCTATGCTCCTTCATGGTTGAGCGACTTTGAGATGGCTCTTGCCCTCTCTAAGCTTTTGTTTCATCATGTAATGATAATGTTAGTGCTGGAACGTGTCATCATTCCTTTATTATATGGATATAATACTATTTTCCACACTATTGCATTGCTTTGAAAATTAAATTTGATTATGATTATGTATCACAAGGTCTTGCTCAAAGATAATAGCTCAATATTAGCAGTTATTGTTATTATTTCACTGCATTTAGTGAAACCTTTGTCTCTTCTTTTTTCACTATAGCATATTTGATTTTCATGTAATCTGAGGACATGACATTAAGCAGGCAATGTTATTGGAAATACCTTTTGGGCATTTGAATATAGCATTAATTTGCATATGCTCATTTGTACATGTATGTAAGTAGTGCTTGGGAATGCCTGCCCAGATTTCCTTTCCTAGGAATATCTCTTCATAATCACAAATATGCAATCAATCCATAAGATTATAGAAGGAGCTGCTCTGTTGGAACAAGGTGGCTCCACCCCTCCATGGCAACAGCTGACTGGACAATCAAAGCAGAATAAGGGAGAGTGTGGAAAAGAGAGATGACTGAAGGAGAAACTCAGAGACCATAGAAAGAATCCAAATTAGATTAACTTTAGGTTCCTGGCTTCAATGTATATGTTAGTTTTCCATATTATGTTTGAAATCTATGTGAAACCCCAAATTCCTTACATTAATTCATGTTTTCCAAAACTTGCTCAAAAACTCCACTTGTGTTTCTGTTAGTTATCACTCCAAAAGTTCTTGTGGATACAATGTGACTACAATATAGACAAATGTAGCTACTTTCCCACTTACCTAAGACTGGCAAATAGTAAAGAGATTTTATTCAATTGTCTGATTTGTTCAGTTTAGTTCAGTTCAGTCGCTCAGTGGTGTCCGACTTTGCGACTCCATGAACCGCAGCACGCCAGGCCTCGCTGTTCATCACCAACTCCCAGAGTTCACCCAAACCCATGTCCATTGAGTCGGTGATGCCATCCAACCATCTCATCTTCTGTCATCCCCTTCTCCTCCTGCCCCCAATCCCTCCCAGCATCAGAGTCTTTTCAAATGAGTCAGCTCTCTGCATGAGGTGGTCAAAGTATTGGAGTTTCAGCTTCAACATCAGTCCTTCCAATGAACACCAGGACTGATCTCCTTTAAGATGGACTGGTTGGATCTCCTTGAAGTCAGATTTAAGTAAAGAAGTCAGAAGTAAAACTATAAAATTTATTTGCAAAGCTATATCATGCACACATCTCATCAGTTTAAAAATAATCACCACAAATCTGAAGATGGGGAGCTTGAGAAGATTCAGAAAATACCCACCTGAGTGAGGCATATGTCTGCAGATCTTCACCTTACCCATCTCTCTTTATGTAGACATCATAAAAGCACTTACACAAAATAAGACAGATTTCTTCTAGATGGAAAAAAGGTAACAGAGAAATGACATGACTTGGCCTCAATACAGTTAAATAATACAAGAAGACAGAATGCAAATGAATATATTTTGTGTTTGGAATGGATATGCTTCTAATTGCGTTCACTTATTATCATAGAAATGACATGTTTTCAGCTTTACTTATATGCCACCACAGTTAATAATTGAAACACAAACACAGGAAACAGTAATTTAGTGGCAGACTTTGTAATTACAAAAGTATAGTAAGGGTTTATTTTGTAAACATATGTGAAATTCCTTTGTACATGGTATAATTAACATGAACATAAAAATATAAGAAAATCTTAAAGAATAAGTTCAGCTCTAGTCTAAAGCAATGGTCAAAATAAAATCATGTAAAGCTTCATGTGGCCAAGGACTTTCAAAAACTCTTTCTTGGAACATAAATTTGTTAAAGCTCTTAAAAATAGTAGTATGCTTTGAAATATACAAGTAATATTTATTTTAGAAATAAAAGCTATGATTCTATACTTTAAGCAATGGTCTCTAGTGAAAATGAAATGCACTCAATCATGTTGGACTCTTTGTGATCGCATGGACTGTATTCTCTGGGCCAGAATACTGGAGTGGGTAGACTTTCCCTTTTCCAGGGGATCTTCCCAACTCAGGGATCGAACCCAGATGTCCCACATTGCAGGTGGATTCTTTACCAGCTGAAGGGAAGCCCAAGAACACTGGAGTGGGTAGCCTATCCTTTCTCTAGTGGATCTTCCTGACCCAGGAATTGAACCAGGGTCTCCCGCACTGCAGGTGGATTCTTTACCAACTGAGCTCTCAGGGAAGCCCCCTAGCTTCTCTAATAAGTTGAGAATGCAAGATAGTGGCTAAGTCAGACCCTGGTTTTAAATTCTTGATCTGCCTTTAACTATATGATGATGCTTAAGGCCTTCACTGTCTATGAGCCTCAGTTTCCTCATCTGTAAAGTAAAGATAAGCATCTTTTAAAAACCAGCTACATTGGTTCCCACAAATATATTAGACACTGATAAATAATACTTACAGGTCATATATGCCCCTTCTGAATATCTATATTAGTAGGCTAGAGGAAATAGATTGTTTTATATATTTAACTTAGAATTGTAACATATTCTGGTACCAAATATGGATTAGTTTTTGTCCTTGTGAATTCAAGCAGTCAGAGGGCCTAGGTTGTAAAATGTAACTCTACTGTGCTCCATGCTAAACACCTTATAGATAATCTCACTGAATTTTCAAAATAACTACACCAAATAACTATTCTTTCCCCCCATTTTACACACTAAAAGTAAGATTCAGACACACTCGATATCTTCAGTTCAATTCAGTCGCTCAGTCGTGTCCGACTCTTTGCGACCCCATGAACCACAGCACACCAGGCCTCCCTGTCCATCACCAGCTCCTGGAGTCCACACAAACCCATGTCCATCAAGTCGATGATTCCATCCAACCATCTTATCCTCTGTTGTCCCCTTCTCCTCCTGCCCTCAATCTTTCCCAGCATCAGGGTCTTTTCAAATCAGTCAGTTCTTTGCATCAGGTGGCCAAAGTATTGGAGTTTTAGATTCAACATCAGCCCTTCCAATGAATACCCAGGACTGATATCTTTTAGGATGGACTGGTTGGATCTCCTTACAGTCCAAGGGACTCTCAAGAGTCTTCTCCAACACCACAGTTCAAAAACATCAATTCTTCAGCACTCAACTTTCTTTATAATCCAACTCTCACATCCATACATGACCACTGGAAAAACTAAAGCCTTGACTAGATGGAGCTTTGTTGGCAAAGTAATGTCTCTGCTTCTGAATATGCTATCTAGGTTGGTCGTAACTTTTCTTTCAAGGAGTAAGCATCTTTTAATTTCATGGCTGCAATCACAGTGATTTTGGAGCCCAGAAAAATAAAGTCAGCCACTATTTCCACTGTTTCCCCATCTTATCTGCCATGAAGTCATGAGACCGGATGCCATGATCTTCATTTTCTGAATGTTGAGCTTTAAGCCAGCTTTTTCACTCTCCTCTTTCACCTTCATAAGAGGTTTTTTAGTTCCTCTTCCTTTCTGCCAGAAGGGTGGTGTCATCTGCATAGCTGAGATTATTGATATTTCTCCTGGCAATCTTGATTCCAGCTTGTGTTCCTTCCAGTCCAGTGTTTCTCATGATGTACTCTGCATATCAGTTAAATACGCAGGGTGAAAATATACAACCTTGATGTATTCCTTTTCCTATTTGGAACCAGTCTGTTGTTCCATGTCCAGTTCTACCTGTTGCTTCCTGAGCTGAATACACACTATCTTACCCATAATCAAACATAGAAACTCATGAAGGGAAACATGAAACTAGGGAAGTCAAAACCCCAATTATAAACATTGATTCTGTCCTTTAAATGCTAGCTTTAATCACTTCAATAGGTTGTTCATGCCCCAGATCATTCAAAAACATATTTATTCTCATATAAAATAATATAACCTGGATTAATGATATTTGCCCTAAAATAAAAATAGAGAGAAATTCAAGGAAATCATAGGAATTTGAATAAAAAAAAAAAAAAAAGCCCAGAACTTAGTATTTGGAGTTGCCCTCTCAGTGGCCCAAAGAATATGACATCCAATTTCTAAACAACAAACCTAAGTAAGCTCTACAGCATCCCAAGTTTATAGTTCAGAAGGTAGAGGATGGGATGTAATTCAGGTAGGCCAGCAACTCACTGGTCTGCCCTCGCAAAGATTTAGACTCTTTGCTATTCCTGGTGGAGCCCATTGATCCTCAAAAGCCAGCCTCAAAAACAGCATGTGAATCAAGATAACCTCAGCCTGGGAACCATAAGTGGGTTATCTCATCATAAGAACACAGAGAAAAGGAAAATCATCAAGAAAGGAAGATGATTTTTCAGCTAATCCAAGCAGAGTACATCATTACTTTTTGACAGAGATGAATATTAGCAAAGGAATATTTGGGGAACCTGAAAAACCCTTCATTTTCTTCAGTGGGCACATGCACACATCTTAATGCAAAAAGCACAGAAATCCCTATCTCCCAGCTCTCCATTTCTGAAATGCTCAACAAAGGGTGCACTCAGATGAAACATCAGTTAGCTTTTTTCTTTCACTGGGAATGTGCTTATTAACTGTTTTTCAAATAGTTTGTAGACATAACAGCCCTGGGAGTGAATGTGGCTTTGTATTTACAAGGTAGTCATTTGTTGTTATTTATAGTTCTTTTAATTTTCACCTTTTTACATTTAAATTTCCTTCCAAAGGTTATGATTAAAATAGGCACTACTTAAGAGAGGAAAAACTCCCTTTAATGTGCATTTTGTACAAAAAGATTTTTCAAGCTTCAGAAAGAATCCAGGGGTGCCCAATTTGTTCCTTTGTCAATTTTATGGACATTCATAATTTGTTTTCCAAGAAAAACAATCATGGTGTCATTATGCAAAACTATGACAGAGCCTCTTTTAGCAGAGGTCATCGTTTTAAACAGATGTTCTTCCTTTCATCCGTTAGCTAAATTGCTCCAAATAAGAGAAGTAAAGGGAATAAACATTTATTTAAAGTGTTAACAGTACTGGACTCTCTGCTGGCTAATAGATGTTCATTTTCATATGTAATTCTCAGACTTCTAATGTCAGTACTATGGGTTGTTGCATAGCAGAATGGTTAAGGGGATAACTTTAATGTTGCGCACATTTGACTTTGCATCCCAGCGTTATGACTTATCAGCTGTATAAACTTGATTAAACTTTTTATATCAAATTTACTACCTTATTTTTAAACGCATAGAGAAAATGCTAGTACACACAGTGAAAGCGTACTATAAAAATTAAATGATAAAATGTAAGCAGAGCTCTTAACACAGTGTTTTTTTTTTTTTTTTAATATTACTACTTTTCTGAGAGGGACACAAGTGAGGCATAAGATTCCACCCAGCAAGTCAAGTAAGGAACTGTGTGGCTTGAAACTGGGTCTTTTTTTTACTACAAAAGTTAATGCTTTTTTTCATTATACCACAATAAGATAAGTGGTGACCAAATGAGATTTTGGGGAAATATGATAGAGAAGAACAATATTTTTCAGATAGGGAGATGAAATTGGATCTTTTTTTTCTTTTCGGAATTACCATCCCAAGTGCACAATATTTTCAATAGGAGATTGTTAAAAATTCTAGGAATTTATTCATATAGTCATGTCTCTAAAGATGCTTGAGTATTCCCAAAAAAGACCCATACCACTGGTGGATAGCCTCTCTGAAAGAGTCAAGGACAGAAATAACAGCCCTCTTGAGGGCCCCCACAAAGTATTCATCCCATTCTAATGGAGGAGAAAATATCTCATCCTTTCCCAACTCAGTATCAGTCATGGAAATGGCTGATAATAGTCAATACTCCTGCAGTATTCCAACTAGCTAAAGGGGATAAAGAAACCAAATCCAGTAAAGACAGTATTGTCACTCATGGTCCATGTACAATCCATGTCAAGTAACCGTCATGTGTCTCCTGTTTCTGTTCCTCTCAACCATTATTAGGGCCAAAAAGCATGCAGCAAGGAAATCTACAAAGAGATCACTGAGAATTAACAGACACATTTATGACATATCTAATGTTGCCTATTGATTGGCTAAAGGAAAAGAAAATTTATTTTTAGAATTGAAAAACCGACATTTAGGAAACAATCAGGTTAGAGATCATCATTTTTCAACATGAGAACTGGACCGTCCACATCAAAGCTCCACCATCAGTGTCCACACACACCAACAGCACCCTCTACTGTCCAGCAATGTGGCGAAAAGAACATTGGTCACATTTTCTGAAGTCACAAGTCAGTTACAGTTTTCAAATGAAAACCTTTTGTCAAGCAATGAAATTCAGTGATTTTGTGGCTTCCCAGGTGGCACTAGTGGTAAAGAACCCACCTGCCAATGCAGGAGATGCAAGAGATGCAGATTCCATCCCTGGGTTGGGAGGACTCCCTGGAGGAGGAAATGGCACCCCACTCCAGTATTCTTGCCTGGAAAACTCCATGGGCCTAGGAGCCCTGGGCTACAGTCCGTCTGCTTGCAAAAGAGAGGGACATGACTGAGCACAGTCGACAAAGCGCAATAAGCAAAATTGGTACCAGTTGGTAACTAACCATTCCAAGGAGAGAAGTTTCAAACTGAAGAGAAGGAAAGTGAAGGGGGAGGGGAGCTGATTACCCTCGATGATCCCTGTCTCCTGGTATGCACATTCTTGTGCCATTTCCTCACACATTGCACCAGGCGGGTCTGTGTGATCCACAGAACACAGGAGAAGTGATGATTTTTCCTATCCTTTATAGGATTACAAATGACACTGTCTTCCATTTTCTTTGTGACCTCCCTCTATCATTCCCTCTCTCTCTCTGACGTACTGACACACATGCATTCATCCTCCCCATGCTCTCAATACTTGCTCAGAGAGAAGCCATATGTGGGCAGTTCTATGGAGGGTCCTACGCGATGAAGAACTGAAGTCTTGTGCAAACAGCCACATGAATGAGCTTGGAAGGAGATCCTCTAACCCCAGACAAGCCTTCAGATAACTGCAGTCCCGAAGGACCACTTAATTGCAACCTCCTGAGACAGCTTGAGCCAGAAGTAGGAGGTTAAGACTCTCTCAGAAATTATGTGGATTGATAAGCTCTTTAGGAGATCCTCCAAAGTGTTAAGATTGAGGATAACTTGTTATATAGCAACAATGAATTTCCTTTGTTCATTGGGCTTCCCAGGTGGCTGTAGGGATTAAAACCCTGTCCGCAATGCAGTGGTTTCGGTTCCTGGGTGGGGAAGATTCCTTGGAGGAGAGCATGGCAATCCACTCCAGTATTCTTGCCTGGAAAATCCCATGGACAGAGGAGCCTGATGGGCTACAGTCCATAGCGTCACAAGGAATTGGACATGGCTGAAGCGACTGAGCATGCATGCAACAATTAACTAATACAAGAGAGGAAAGCAAGATGAACAATAAGAGGAGATATGGTATTAGGATAATCAAGTTAAGACTGGAGACCATGAGGATTATTTGTTTCCCATTCCATTTATATGCTTTTTTACTTTCAATTTACTGCCCTCCCTGCTCCCACATTATATATTCTGATCTAAATGAAATATTTGTACCAAATGCTTTCTATCACAGCCTTTCATTACACTGGGACAAACAACTATAAATAATAACAATAAGAATGTTACTTATTGAAGAGAAGTGTTCGTCCCCTTTTGCATGTATATGTACCCACTCCAGTGTTCTCGCCTGGAGAATCCCAGGGATGGGGGAGCCTGGTGGGCTGCCATCTATGGGGTCGTACAGAGTTGGACACGACTGGAGCAGCAGCAGCAGTACACGTTTATACTCAGACATATGTATATATGCAGGCATATGTGTATGTGTCCTACTCAAGTTTAGAAATGTAAAATAAAATTAATTTCACAACATTAAACTTTATTGTAAATTGCTCCATGAAACTTAGCAAACTTTAATTGAGTCCAATTAGAAATCCCTGTTTAAATATATATTTCATCTCTGTGAAATGTAAATTTCTTAAATGAATTGAATGGGGGAAAATAAGAGATGATAATAAGGCATATAGATGGTCAACTAGAGAGTCATCTTTCATTAAGGATGAAAAGCCATGAGAACCCTGGTCTAGAAGTCCTAAGTCTTGGGCATCAAATCTCAATTATTATTGTTATAGCCTTTGGGCTAGCAGTGTACTTGTGGTTCAGATATGAACATTAAATAAAATAATTGTCAACAGTCCATCCAAGTCAAGGGACTATGAATTTTTATGAAGGAGAGGAAAGTGAGACTATGTAGAAAATTAGCGAGGAAAATGTATATATCTCTTACTCCTCTGGAAGAGATTTATTCTGTTTTGAAGAAAGAAATTGCCCCATCCCTTTAATGGACTTTTTGTGTTATAAGAAATTTAAGAAGAAAAACACCAATACAGTATACTAATGTATATATAGGGCTTCCCTGGTGGCTCAGAGGTTAAAGTGTCTGCCTGGAATGCAGGAGACCTGAGTTCAATCCCTGGATTGGGAAGATTCCTTGGAGAAGGAAACGGCAACCCACTCCAGTATTCTTGCCTGGAGAATCCCACAGACGGAGGAGCCTGGTGGGCTACATCCACAGGGTCGCAAAGAGTCGGACACGACTGAGCGACTTCACTTCACTCACTTCACTAATGCATATATATGGAATTTAGAAAGATGGTAATGATGACCCTATATGCGAGACAGCACAAAAAGACACAGATGTAAAGAACAGTCTTTTGGACTGTGTGGGAGAAGACGAGGGTGGGATGATTTGAGAGAATAGCACTGAAATATGTATGTTATCATATGTGAAACAGATCATCAGTCCAGATTGATGCATGAGACAGGGTGCTCGGGGCTGCTGCACTGGGATGACCCTGAGGGATGAGACGGGAGGGAGGTGGGAGGGGGGCTCAGGATGGGGGACACATGTACACCCATGGCTGATTCATGTCAGTGTATGGCAAAACCACTACAATATTGTAAAGTAATTAGCCTCCAATTAAAATAAATTAATTAAAAAAAAAGAAATTTAAGGCTAGTACTCTTTTTATCTCCTCATTGCACTGTTGGGAGTAGAGTTTCTCTGTGTGCTCAGCCACCCAATGTCCTACGGTGAACATATAAGAAGTATAAGGCAAGTTTCCTTTACTCAACGAAACCTTGATCTCATCTGGAAGCCACACCTCCAGGAAGTAGTCAAAGAATACATCAGATGGTATGTAATTTATTGCCTTAATTCAAAAGAAAAGGAGGTCATTGTTAGATCAGTGGTAACAACATCCTAGAAAGAGACAACTCAGGTAACCTCTGAAAAATGAGTTGAACTTAGAGGGGAAAAGGAGAAAGAGGTTATTTAAGGTTAACATAGCTTCACATCACTTCACATTCCTGTCTATGGGAGATCAAGTCTCTGTGGAATCAAGAGAGTCAAGTTCGTCCATCACTTTATTCAGAGCATTTTCTGATTGTCAAGCATGTAGTTGATGGTCCTTTACCCCACTGTTCTCCATCATTCCTGGCTCATTTTTACTTTTTTCTACTCTTTTATTATTATTAATATTATTAATACTACTACCGATAATAGCATCCATTGCCATGTATTAATCACCACAGTGTGCTCTCTATGTTTGCTTCATTTAATTCCCCCCAAATAACCTTGTAAACTTTACTATCCTCATTTCACAAATGAGAAAACTGAGGTACAAAATCATTAAATATCTTGCCCCAAGTTACAAAATCAGTAATTTCACATTATTGTCTGATATCATAACTCATGCCCCTGCCACTATGTTAAAACACCTCCCAGTCTTAAGGTTCACTTAACTATGCTCCCTTTTTCTCTTCGTATCTTCTGTTTACATCACCCCATCCTGCAGAGCACCAACAGGCAAAAATACAGCCTAGAGAGGAGAGAGAGTTTGAGCAGGGAAACAAACTCTTGCTCAAAACCGTCACAGTTGCTCTCATTAAAATGGCAGCCAGAATAGAAGCTGGTAAGAATGAATAAAGGAGGGAACTCATTTCCAGGTTTTAAGGTGGAGTTACAAACAGACATCAGCCTCGGATTTCCTCACAATGGTTAATTACAAGAGGGAAATGCTGGCAGAACTGCCAGGGCTAGACGACCTTTACCTCCACCCATGGGCCCTGACTCTTCACAGGAGTGAAGTTGAAACAAGGCCTTCTGTGTCAGACTCCCTGCACTGTTGGGGCTGTCAATGGGGCAGCCTTCCATAATTGGGATTTCCTTAAAAATACTGAACATTTTTTTCACCATTAAACACTATCTTCAAAATCCTAGGGCAATGTTCCAAGAGCTTTGATTCACCCTGAAATGATTTGGTTCTCAGAATGTTTCAATTTCTGGATTTAGCAACTCTGAGCTGTGGTGCAGAAAAACATATTTTGAAAAATCCTTGAAGCTAAGGGCTCAGAAGAGCCAAGTAGCCAGCTAGAAATTGCAGAATATTTCATTTCATTTTCTGTTTCAGCATCAGGATTTCTACATGACGGGTATCCAAACAAATACTGAACAACAACAACAACAAAAATTTTACAAATTAAATATCAGGATTCAATCTTTTGACATATTTATAATTTTTAACAGATAATGAAGCTACTGCTGATGTGTCTAATCATCAATTCCTGTATGATCTATATGATCATATATGGCATTGATATATATGATCAATATGGTATTCTCATGGTGCGTATAAGCCAGTCTGGAGCAGTCTCTGGCACATACCAAAGACTCCATAAATGTTGGTTGTCATTTTTATTATTAATATAAGGAAATAATTTTATAATCTTTACTTGCATGAGAGAAACATATATTTGGCGGAAGAAGTGAACAAATCTGATTTTGAAGAAATCTAACTTGGGGAGCCATTTTCTATTTCTGTAACTGACAAATAGGTTTGACCTTATACACTTCCTTTTTTTTCTAATTTGGAATTCACTTCCAATTCAAATTCATCTTTTCTACTTTGCCATCAATTTATTATGATTGTGATATCATCTCTGCTGCTGCTGCTAAGTCGCTTCAGCCGTGTCCGACTCTGTGTGACCCCATAGACGGCAGCCAACCAGGCTCCTCCGTCCCTGGGATTCTCCAGGCAAGAACACTGGAGTGGGTTGCCATTTCCTTCTCCAATGCATGAACGTGAAAAGTGAAAGGGAAGTCGCTCAGTCGTGTCCGACTCTTAGCGACCCTATGGACTGCAGCCCACCAGCTCCTCCATCCATGGGATTTTCCAGGCAAGAGTACTGGAGTGGGGTGCCACTGCCTTCTCTGGTGGTATTATCTCTAACAGTTACTAAAACAGCTCTCTTAAAAGGTATCAAAAACTTACTACCTGCAAATCTAACATGCTATAGAGTGTAGTACTTAGTCATAGAATATAGGCATTAGAAAATACACCATTCATGCTTCCCTCTCATTTCACTCACAAATAATAAAAACCCACCATTAATACACCACTACTCTCTGATTGGTGTGAAATCTCTTTTGGTTTTGCCTCAATTCACTTTCTCCAATCTATCTCCTCCTTTTAAAAATCACTTTCTCAGTCCTAGTTAGACTCCTTTTTATCTCTCACCCAAACAATTAAGGTTGTTGTCCAACCTATGCCAGTCTCTTTTCCTTTCCATACACTTGAGTATTATCATCAACATTATTTTCTGAAACAGAGCAAACCAGTGTAACTCCTTTGCTGGAAAAACTTCCATTAGGCCTCTTCCACATGTTCCATTATGTCTTATTTGCTCAATCTGTTATTTAAATTCCTTCACAGCACAGCCTTTACTTGCATTTCTAGATTGAACTCTATCTACAACAATTTTTCTTACTGTTCTTAGAACGTGAATTTACTTGATTATCCTAACATCTTGGTGGTTGGTTGGTTTTAATCTGGGAGGAATGACTTGCCTTCTCTCCCCAATTCCCCTCCACCATTTCAATGTTAGTTTCAGCTCCAACCCTTCCTCTTTTCAGAAGTCTTTCCAATTTTTTTTCCCTCCCTCACTTTCTCTCTCCTTCATTCTCTTTCTTTTTCTCCCCAGTCCTTAGCTCCTATATCACTTTATTTTTTACTACAATGTCAGCTTAAGAATAGTGTTAATATGCTTGAATCTGAGATCACATTATGATTGCCTAGAAGGGAAGAACCCCAGTGCATTCCATTCACAGCCCTCAACATTGTATCTAGCACTGCCTATGAGATTACTGGGTAGATAACTCCTAAACAGTTAATTGAAATAACCTTATTCTTTTGAACCTGAAAGTCAAAAATGACTGTAATGCTGGTCAGGGAACCTGTTTGCTGTGTCCTCATTGCTTGAATTCTCAGAAGTGAGCACAACACCTGCCAAATAATAGCCAAACAGTTGTTGAACAAATGACTGATGGAATGAATGAACAGATGAATAATGAAAGTGGGAAACTAAAATGAATCATTAAATAATTTTAAATCAACAAGAATCATCTCAATTGCATCACTGAGTGTACCTCCTGAATCCGCATTCAATAATTTTCCCAAAAAAGTCTAATTAAGAAAATGATGCTAAAAGGAGGACTCAGAGTGGTTTGTTTGTGCTGATAATCACACTGGAAAATCCTGAACATCAATTGGCAACTTAACAACTGAAGCAATGAAGGATATTGTAGTCTTTCCTAGTGGTTGAAACGTGAGTCTCTCAGGAAACAAAAGCATGTATTGAGGGACAATTTCAGAAACCAATATTTGGCATCACTTTGTTGAAAGAAGAAGACGCTCATCCAGCTGTTCTCCTGAGAAAGAAGACCTTTGAGAATAAGTTGAGAGCAAGAATAGAGTATACAGCCGTATCAATGCACCATATATACACCTCCTGGCAGCCTTCCCCAAAGCACCTAGTGTAATGTTCGGCACAGAAAGAGATAAAAATGCTGCTGATTATTTGCCTAGCCCAGCTCTATGTGGCCAAGAAAGGTGGGCAGCCATTGGAAAGGATTCAAAAATGTCATTCACTGCCTGAAACTGTAGAACTGATTCCCCTGAGAAATACAGATGTTCAGTCCACAACTGCCCACATTTTATGATGGGGAAGGGATGAATCACTTCTCACATTTCTTTCTTTTGTTTCTTTCTATTTACTAAAACCATTTCAGTCCACTCAAATGTTTATGATTTGGAAGATTGGCACATACTTGAAAAAGTTATTCCCTTGGTGACATTCACCAACTTTGGCATAAAAGTTTGAGAAAAAAATTAAGAGAATCATCACAAAGACATGTCAGTATGAAATGAATGAAAAAAAAATGGTGAACAATAAACACGGGAAAAGCAAATATTTTTGTCAATCTTTTGCACACATAGTCTATAGTACAATAAAGCATGTAGTTCCCAAAGTTAATATTTTATTCTCCCTCATTTTTCAACTACTTGAAAGTAGTATATTCATGGGCTGGTGCACCAATGCCTTAGAGTATGTAGCTAAAGGAGTTTTCTCTAATGCCTCACCATTCTATATTCTAAACAATATTTTACTTAATTTCCTCCTGACAGTAAAAGTTTGTTTCCTACTCTTTCCTCCTTTTCCTTGCCTTTTAAAAACAGAGCTACAGCTAAAGTAAGAGGATGATAATAGTCCAGCCAAATAGTAATACTGCACAAAATCAGGGTCACAGTCATATACAAATCTTCACCTTAACATACTCCTATTAATATTTATTGATGATGAACAAAGTCAATGAGCTTAGCTATAAATGTTCCCTCAGATCCAGCAGCTCTACAGATTCTCAAAAAACCTATCATTTCTTCCTAAGACATTTCCTTCTCTCTTTATCCTTTCCTATGGTTGTTACCTGGAATTTTTTTCCTTTCCTCAAATGAAAATTTCATCTTTCAGAAATCAAGCAATGGGAGACCTGATAAGTATTTTAATTTTGATCTGCCCAGTTTTATATCCAGATGACATATACTCAAGAATATAATTTTGAGATTCATTGCCTCTCTAAATAAGGTGTTAACTTGGATTACATTTCCAGGGATTTTTCTTTTTTGCTGTCATATTACTGAGATAGATGATCACTTTAGCAACAAAAGTATAATCACCAGAGAAGAGAGATTAATGTGATTCAGAGAAATTTGGGGAAACTTCATGTTTCACAAAAGCGATAGGATTTGAGCTAGATCTGAAGAATAAAATCGGGAGTAACAGGATCTGGTGGTTCACGTAAAGCTATGGTTTTTCCAGTGGTCATGTATGGATGTGAGAGTTGCACTGTAAAGAAGGCTGAGCGCCGAAGAATTGATGCTTTTGAACTGTGGTGTTGGAGAAGACTCTTGAGAGTCCCTTGGCCTGCAAGGAGATCCAACCAGTCCATTCTGAAGGAGATCAGCCCTGGGATTTCTTTGGAAGGAATGATGCTGAAGCTGAAGCTCCAGTACTTTGGCCACCTCGTGCGAAGAGCTGACTCATTGGAAAAGACCCTGATGCTGGGAGGGATTGAGGGCAGGAGGAGAAGGGGACGACCGAGGATGAGATGGCTGGATGGCATCACTGACTCCATGGGCGTAGGTCTGGGTGAACTCTGGGAGTTGCTGATGGACAGGGAGGCCTGGCGTGCTGCGATTCATGGGGTCGCAAAGAGTCAGACACGACTGAGTGACTGAACTGAACTGAACTAATGCGTGGTGAGGCTGGGTTTCCCATTGTGGTTTAAGATGAAGAGATATGGAAGATCCCGGGGAGGACAGTAAGAGCATAAAGATAAAACCATTTACCTCTGGGATGGCAAAATAGATTTCACCCTTCTGTCAACTTAAATCAGTTCAAATAGCTGCCAAGAACCAGTATCTGGTCTCAATAAAGAGCTGGGCTGTGATCATTTAACGTCAGTTGTGCATATGGGAAGAGAACACAGCATGCCACCCACCACTGACATTTGTCATTCGTATTGGATGGATCTATTGAGATTGTTGATGTTGTTGTTCAGTCACTAAGTCATGTCTGACTCTGCAACCCCATGGACTGCAGCACGCTGGGCTCCCCTGTCCTTCACTATCTCCTGGAGTTTGCTCAAACTCATGTCCATTGAATTGGTGACGCTATCTAACCATCCATTCCTCTGCCGCCCCTTCTCCTTTTGCCTTCAGTCTTTCCCAGCATCAGGGTCTTCTCCAATGAGTTGATCTTCACATCAGGTGGCTAAAGGATAGGAACTTCAGCTTCAGTATTAGTCCTTCCATTGAATATTCAAGGTTGATTTCCTTTAGGATAAAATAGTTTGATCCCCATGCTGTTCAAGGGACTCACAAGAGTCTTCTCCAGCACCACGGTTCAAAAACATCAATTATTTGACACTCAGCCTTCTTTACAGTCCAACTCTCACATCTGTACATGACTACTGGAAAAACCAAAGCTTTGACTATGTGGACCTTTGTTAGCAAATCGATGTCTCTGTTTTTTAATATGCTGTCTAGATTTGTCATAGCCTTCCTTCCAAGGAGCAAATATCTTTTTATTTCATGACTGCAGTCACAATCCGCAGTGATTTTGGAGCCCAAGAAAAGAAAAGCTGTCACTGTTTCCACTTTTCCCACTTCTATTTGCCATGAAGTGATGGAACTTGATGTCATGATCTTAATTTTTTTAATGTCAAGTTTCAAGCCAGTTTTTTTTTTTTCCACTCTCCTCTTTCACTCTCATCAGGAGGCTATTAAGGTAACCAGGCTTTAATATCTTGGTAAGAACAATCTAAAAAAATTAAACTTGATTCCTTGTAAGGCATTTGTTAATTTTATTCAATTATTAAAGGCAAGAATTAGTCAAAGATAACTTTTGGTGGAGGGTAAAGAACCCCCTAACAAGAGCCTCTACAAAATGACCCTTGTCATACTAGAAAAGTTGTTCTTGTAGAACATTCCTGAAAAAAGATGAAAAATTTGTGGAGAGAGGGCACAGACTGGCCTACTCTGTTAAAATATTCATGTTGATAAACATTCATTTGTTTAGATTTAATATAAAGCATAGAAAATAGATTGTAGAAATAGGAAGGAAGCTGTGCCCCTAAGGTAAAATGCAGTTTTATAGTTATGAAAATTTAATTTGACTGCGTTCCCAATAATTGCTCATATTTGTAGCAGCAGCATGCCAGCAAGATAACGGTCAATCAAACGGACATCACCCTGTAAATGCTCTTTAAAAGCCTGTGCTGTGTTTCCTGGTGGGAGAATGGCAATGCTTCCAATTGTTAAAAGATGCCCAGCTGAAAAGCAGAATAAGAAATTGGACAGTAGGAAATCTTTATATATTGCCATTTCCCTCCCTCTCTCAAATTAAATTCCCGTTGGGAGCTGGAACAATTTTTTTTCTTCCTGAAAATGGAAAATCTGTCACATCATAAACCAAACACTGAACACAGAATGTGTGAGGTTCTCTTTTTAAAAATCCGTTTGTGGTCAAGGAAAATTAGGATATGTTACGAATATGGGCTGGGCAAATATTTCTCTCATAGGTGAGGAAAGGACAGTATTAGATCCCTCGATGTATGAAAAATCCCCCTGGATCCTGGTGGAAGAACAGCAACAGAAAGCTTCCTCTCCATCTCTGTCGCCCTCCAAGCCTCCTCCAATTCCTCTCTTCCTTTTGTTCTCTTCTTCATTCCCTATTTCCCACACTCTTCCTGACCGCTGAGAAAACGCCA
This sequence comes from Aepyceros melampus, assembly GCA_006408695.1. Lineage (NCBI taxonomy): Eukaryota > Metazoa > Chordata > Mammalia > Artiodactyla > Bovidae > Aepyceros > Aepyceros melampus. Next base: position 51,704 of record SJXQ01009461.1, on the reverse strand, counting down.
TTAATAACTGGTACAAAGAATCATGCTCGGTGCATGGAGATAAACTAGGGATGACAAAATATCAACTTCCTGCTGTCAATTGAAAGCCCTATCTGTACAACTGGTAATTACTTTTAATTTAATTAGGACTGCTGGTATTGTTTCTATCTCATAGATTACATTATAACGTGCAATGTGTTAAAGCAACAAGACAAATTGAGGCGAGAAAACACAGAAAATATTACCTTTTTTGTCTATAAATAATACCTCGGTTTAACTCTTCAAAAAGCCCTCTAGTAGCTTTACGATGGGCTGATTATTATTTTCCATAGTCCTTTGGCTTGAGTAAGCAAAAATCTTACATAATCTAATAAAAAGCTATATCTTGTAAGCCTTTGAAAAGAATTTTTGAACTCTACACTTCCTCCTTTCGTCTCTCAGGCAGAGCAAATAAATGATTTATGCTGTTGCCTGCTAACACAAAAGTCATATGACTGGAAAGAACAATCCTGGGTGCTGGAGAGAGACCATGACATTGACTCTTAAATGTGGGGGCATGAGAGTGGCTCTGGAGAGGCACTGTTTTCAGGCAGAAACACTGAGAAAAACAAGGAAGCCCAGCTGAGTGAGATCTTTGCTGACTCAAAGGTAGATGAGGGCTCCATTTCTTTGTGAAAGACATATATTTTGAGTTTTTATCTGGAACTCACAAATTGTAAAGTACTAAATGACCCTCTATATAGTTAAATTGTATAATAAAGAGCATTGATTAAGACTCTGAAGATTCCTCTTTCCAAATTGTTAAACTACAGAACAGAGAGTGAAGGGAGGTGAGAGAGACAAACAGAGAGAAACACAAAGCTATAAGGCAATAGAGAGAGAAAATATGGAGGCCTTTATGCAAGGGGAAGATGCCTCAGTTAGAAGAAGTTTCCCCATGCTAAACTTGCAATTGCTATCCAATTTAATGAAATAATTTGAATGAGTGGCAAGGTAAAATATGATTGTAAACTCCTCTAATAATATTTTATCTTTTCATCTTGTAAATTAGACATGGAGATTTATAAGATAGATTTACTGGCTTAGCAAATACTTACCTGCAAACTTCACAGCACACAAACACAAACAGACCTCCCATTCAAAAGGCTGCCCTTTTCTAAAATTAGAGGTACATGTTTACAGATAATTTTAGAATTCAGATGATTTAAAAATTTTAATTTTAATTCAGAAGATTAAAAAAATTTTAATTTAGATGGTTTAAAAATCATCTTGTACAATAAGCTCGCTTTAAATATGGTGAAACCAAATTCCCCATAAGGAAATTAGAATATCTATCCCAGTAATATTTAACTTCTATGCAGAGTACATCATGAGAAACGTTGAGCTGGAAGAAGCACAAGCTGGAATCAAGATTGCCTGGAGAAATAACAATCACCTCAGATATGCAGATGACACCACCCTTATGGCAGAAAGTGAAGAGGAACTAAAAAGCCTCTTGATGAAAGTGAAAGAGGACAGTGAAAAAGTTGGCTTAAAGCTCAACATTCAGAAAACAAATATAATGGCATCTGGCCCCATCACTTCATGGGAAATAGATGGGGAAACAGTGGAAACAGTGTCAGACTTTATTTTGGGGGGCTCCAAAATCACCGCAGATGGTGATTGCAGCCATGAAATTAAAAGACGCTTACTCCTTGGAAGAAAAGTTTTGACCAACCTAGATAGCATATTGAAATGCAGAGACATTACTTTGCCAACAAAGATCCGTCTAGTCAAGGCTATGGTTTTTCCTGTGGTCATGTATGGATGTGAGAGTTGGACTGTGAAGAAAGCTGAGCGCTGAAGCATTGATGCTTTTGAACTGTGGTGTTGGAGAAGACTCTTGAGAGTCCCTTGGACTGCAAGGAGATCCAATCAGTCCATTCTAAAGGAGATCAGTCCTGGGATTTCTTTGGAAGGAATGATGCTAAAGCTGAAACTCCAGTACTTTGGGCCCCTCATGCGAAGAGTTGACTCATTGGAAAAGACTCTGATGCTGAGAGGGATTGGGGGCAGGAGGAAAAGGGGACAACAGAGGATGAGATGGCTAGATGGCATCATCAACTCGATGGACATGAGTTTAAGTGAACTCCGGGAGATGTGATGGACAGGGAGGCCTGGCGTGCTGCGATTCTTGGTATCGCAGAGTCGGACACGACTGAGCGACTGAACTGAACTGAATGCAGAACAGCTCTGAGGACTAAAATTCTCATTTTCAACCCATAGATTTTTCTTTCCCCTACACAACATTGTCATCATGCATTGTAGAAAGTACAATTCAAACTAGTGAACTTCAGAGGCTTAGCAAAAGTTTTGAAAAATTAAATAATACTTATTTTTAGTCCTAATTTCCCTACTATTCCAAGAGATTAAAAGCACTTAAGTTCACCTAGATGGCTGAGCTGATTATCAAAGTGTCTGGGTTTCTAGAACAGTGCCTCTGGCAGCCTTGTGTCCACAGTCTGGTACAGAAAGGACAGCTGTTGCCCTATTTGAAGCCCAAGAAAATAGCACTGGCAGTTGCTGCAAGATAGAAAAGTTTTGGCAAAATGGCAGTGTTCTCTTGCAAAAATAGTAAACCATCATCTGGGTAAATTCAGGAAAGCTTATGACTTCTGCCAAAGTGAAATTGTGCAGTGCTGATTGCAAATCAATACTGTGCTGGGTTAGAGATCTAGATAAAGGTCAATTTAGATTTGAAGAAGATATGGAGAGTGTTGGGTGTTCACAACTGGAAACAATCCCTTAGGCCAGCTATGACATTTCTTCCATCAAACATTCAAATAATTCTTGTTAAAATAGACAACCCTGAAAAGTAATCTTTGCAAGCATAATAATATTTTCAAATAAAGTCACATAGCTAAACACACACTTCTGGGCAAAGTTACATGCCATTTTCTCAAGATGTAGGAAGGGAAGTGAGAAGAAAGGTAATGGAGAAGAGTGAAGTTCAGTCATATACAACTATTGCTTTTGATGTGTAGCATGGTATATTGATTGATGCCCTACAGATCTGTGGATAAAATAAATGCATGTCCCATGATGCAGTCAGGCAGCAAAGTTGAGTAAGTAATGCTGGGTGGGGACCAGAGGGGAGGAGGGTAATTATTAATTTTAAAAATTGTGCCATAACTGGGAAAGGAGAGTCTCATAGAATATGATTCTAATAAAATTCTACAAAGCTTTATGGAACTAGAACATAACATTGAAATACATCCTAATTTCTTTCTGTGAGATTGTGTACAAGTCATGCTAAGAATGAAAATGAAACTCCCGTAAGTTTCTTGCTAGTAGTTAGAAAGTCAGTGAGGTTTTTCCCTCTCATGCACTAGGAAAAGAGGGAAATAGGATTTCCCACCCCAAAATCAAGAGTAATATCAACCCTGGAGCAAAGCAGAGATGAGTAAAGTCACTCCAAGCAGAAAAGTGATTCACAAGTCAGCAAGACTGGACTGTGTCCTGCTTGAGTAAACAAGAATATCTGAAAAATAAAATATCAACTAATAAGGATTCAGTCAGCAAAGAACACATACGAAAGGAGAATCACAGAGCAAACATTGGCTGTGCCTACTTAAGCACCGGCCAAAAGAAAGGGAGTTTTGGATGTCAGCGTGTCCTCTCCAGATGGCATGGAAGGCCATCTCAAGCATGAGGATGAATGCATGGAGTTAAAAATTGAAAGATTCAACAGATTTCAGATCCCATTAGCAGAAAACTGCTTACTCTGAAATGGATGCATCAAGAAGCCTTTTCTTTCTTTTTTTCCTTTTTTCTATTTTAACTTCTTATTATGAAAACTTTCAAACTTACATAAAAGGGAGAAAGTAGCATTGATATATGATGACCACCTGATCGCAACAGATTTTATAACTCTGTTTTATCATTTTTGTCATCACCAACACCTATTCCTCCTCCGATTGCAAGAATGCCTTTTCTTGATTTTTTAAAATTTAGTTTATTGTTGTTCAGTTGCTCTGTCGTGTCTGATTCTTTGTGACCCCATGGACTGCAGCACCCCAGACTTCCCTGTCCTTCACTATCTCCCAGAGCTTTCTCAAATTCCTGTCCATTGAGTTGGTGATGCCATCCAACCATCTCATCCTCTGTTGTCCCCTTCTCCTTCAATCCTTCCCAGCATCAGGATCTTTCCAATGAGTTGGTTCTTCATATCAGGTGGACAAAGTATTGAAGCTGCAGCTTCAGCATCAGTCCTTCCAATGAATATTCAGGTGTGATCTCCTTTAGAATGGACTGGATTGATCCCCTTGCAGTCCAAGGGATTCTCAACAGTCTTCAGCACCACAGTTCAAAGGCATCGATTCTTCAGCTGTCAGTTTAATGCTTATCTTCATCTTATTTTTCTACCCTCACCAAGTTACCTTTTCATACACATTAGATCTATCTTGAAAGATAAACTATCCTGATATACGAAATCAAGTTTTCCCATTTACGTGACCATTTTATTTCTTCCATTTTCTCTTTGGTCCTTATTGATCTGCTTGCTGTATGAGTTCAAGGAACTATGTGAAAGCAAGACCTACAATGGGAAAATGTGGGAGGGAAATGACAGTTTGATCTACTAAAAGTTGTGATTTGTGGCAGTAGCCCAGCCTTGTTCGTGTGTGTGTGCATGCTAAGTCGCTTCATTCGTGTCTGACTCTGTGCGACCCTACAGACTGTAGCCCTCTAGGCTCTTCTGTTCATGGGGTTCTCCAGGCAAGAATATTGGAGTGAATTGCCATTCCCTCCTCCAGGGGATCTTCCTGACCCAGGGGTCCAACTCGTGTCTCATATATCTCCTGCATTGGCAGGTAGATTCTTTACCACTATCACCACCTGGGAAACCCATCTTGTCAATATATCATCACAATAATTTATATTCAAGAATCTACCATGGCTCCCTATCACTTAACATAGATGATTAGAATCTTAGTGCTGAAAATTACTTGTAATGATCTAGTGGGAACCCACTACTCAACAGAGAAACAAATTGAGGCTTAGAGAAGTGAAGTCCTTTGTCTACAACAAAACTCTTCTCAGTCTAGAAACATAGATCAGTGTTCTTTCAGCACTGGATACTGCTGCCTTCAAAGCCTGTTTTCTGGAGAAGAACCTGAGCCAAAGTTGTGGCAAATGGGGGAGTCCTAGAGAGGAGTCTTTGTGTGAGTTTTAGAGGGTCACTCTGACCTTGGCTTCCAAGTCAGAAGAAAGCACTGATCTTTTCTTCAGCAAACCAAAGATGCCTCTTTGCTGGGATATGTCTAATCCAAGAAAACACCCCCTCTGAAGTCAGCCACTCACTACAACCTGCATTCATTGGATTAGTCGCCCCTAGAAACTGAGTTCAAACTTGACTATGAAACAGCACTCTGAAGCAGGCAGGTGAAGCTTGACATCTGAAGGTGACCGGTTATTGCAGAGACAGGGACTGATTCACCGGCATCCTATGCAGAGGCTTATTTTGAGGGAAGCTCAGCATGGCTGAAGCAGTAAATAACCCATCTGCAAATGCAGGAGACACAGGAGATGAAGGTTGAATCTCTAGGTCAGGAAGATTCCCTGGAGGAGGAAATGGCAATCCACTCGGTAGTCTTGCCTGGAAAACCTCATGGAGTCTGATGGGCTACAATCCATAGGGTTGCAAAGAGTCAGACATGACTAAGCACACGTGCAGCATCTTCATGGGAAAAATTAGATTTGGAGGGGAAAAAAAAATCATCTCCTGGGGCTTAAAGCAAGCCTTTTAATAAATGTGACAATTGGAACCACTGCCAAGCCCTATTTAGGAATAGGATGAACTCAAGAGTACCACCTATAAGAGAAAATATAGGGCCCTAAGGAGATTCACTAGAAGAGTGGGATGGAATCTACCGACCAAAGGAGGAAGATGTGGATGAGGCTTTTAAACCAAACTAATAGATTGGTCTTGGGAGAGAGTATCATATAATAGAATCACAGTGCATTGCTATACATGGGTTGGCGTTAGGAAGATGACACACTCTGAGGAAAACCAAATTTCAAGCCAGAGTAATATTTAGGAATATACTCTAGATTTACCAAAAAGGACAACAGTTTGTATGCAGGACTTCCAGAAGTATCTGTAGGTGATGTTAAACCTCTCAGTTGGGTCTGCAACACATATGCTGACAAGCATATGTCCCAGATTCACTCCTCTTTGGATGGATACCATGATAAGAAGCAACTGACGTTCCCTGTTACAAAGGATGATGCTCAGCGTTCCACTAATGCTTTGTTACGACACAGTTCTAAAGAGCCTGCAATAAGCAACGGGGAACCCCTCGCCTGGCCGGGAGTCGTCCTGCAGCTCTGGTCACTTTTCTGCCTTCAAAGAATACTCACTCCCAAATCCACAGCTTCTTCCTCTGACCTCAGCTTCTCAACAGCAAGCACCTTCTTTCCTGCTAGTCTGTATACTTTATCTGTTCTTCACTGGCCTAAATGATTTCTTCTTGATTTTATTAAACGTAGTAGTTAAATGAAAAAAAATGTCATCTTTGTCATTGAATTAGTATGCCCATGTTAAATCCAATAAGCTTATTAAAACTTCAGTCTCAAATCCTCTCTTAAAAAAATATACTTCAATTTGGTAGACTGGAAAAATGCATAATATCTTAGAGTCTTTTATTTGTTTTCAATGAAAACGGAATGTAAACAAAACTGAAGGGGGAAAAGATCTTTAAGTCATATGGAAAATAACAGATTTTTCTTTTATTCTTTCAGTACAAAAAGATGAATAGGGCATTATTCCTGCCCTTCAGAAACACACAGTCTAATAACGAAGGGAGGGAGAAAGATTAAAAGCAGCCATAAAATTAAATATTTTGTACCTTAATTGAGTTGCTCATCATCTCTCACCAGCCAAACAAGAATAATGGCTGCTTCACTGAGTTGTTGCTAGGATTAAGGAAAATTACAGATTTGAAAATGCATGTGCCTGGCACATAGTAGGTACTCAGAAAATAAGCTTTAATACATAAGAGGTCAAGTGTTTACTGCACTGTGATTTACCAGGGGCAGTGAGAGAAGTTAAAAAAGAAGCAGGTGTATTTCCAAGTATGTTTTAGAAATTTAACTGAGAAGCTTCCGTTAAATATTCATTCCTGTTTATTACAGCTTTCACTAGTCCTGAAGTAGTCATGAGATTAGAAATGCACTACCTTGTCTTAATTCCCTGGAACAGGTTTCATAAAGTAGAGACATATTACTTGGATAATTCTCCTACCTCACATTTCTATAAGTACATTTATAAAACTTAATTAGGAACAATATATACAGTTTGGCAGGTAGTTACTGAAACAGCTCTATAGTTTTGTGAAATATATTAGATTTGGTACACAAATAATGTAATCATTTAATGGGTCAATTTCAATTACACTTTTCTGCTTGGCACCCTGGAAATCGATTTCTTTAACATGGGGACATTAGTCTTTTTCATATTCCTGCATATATTTCAGTCCCATGAATGGAACTGAAACTAAATTTAATAAATCTTTTCTTCATTTTCAGCCAAGTGTCCTCCATTTGATGGATATTAATGACAAAGCAGCTTATAACTCTCACAAATGTTAAAAACTTGGGACAAAATACTTTGTTGTACGTTCACAATATTTGAAAGGGCTTTGAGATCCTTTGGAATACAGTTTGAAAGATGAATCAATCACCAACCCATTAAATGTTGTGATAACATGTCTCAAAGGAGGGCCACGTAAGCCCATGAGCATCGCTCGTGGATGTATGAGATGAGAGCCATGTATGCTAAGGCAAACGGTTTTCCTTCTTTCCAGTGTTCACCCCTTTGGTGGCGTGGAGGTGGCGGCGTATTCATAATGGATCAATACGCAGCACACAGGGTCTTAGGTAAAAGAGCAATGATCACTGAAAAAGAAAGAGAGGTTTTATTTTTTCCATTCAATTTCAACTTTTCTAAAACCAGGACACTATTCTTTCCTTCCTGCCATTGGGAGTAGGCCTTTGGATACAAACGTAATAGCTTAAGAACAGGCTACTTCATGGACGAAGTATGTGCCACTTGTGTAAGTTCCACTGAGGGCCATGTTCCCAGTCACCTTTTTCAGAACACACTGGGAAGGATGCATTACTCAAGGTTCCCCATTTAACAAAAGAAAAGAAAAAAATTGTTTATCCAGGCTTTTATTTTTCATCTTTATGAATGTGTGTGTAAGAAAAAGAAAGATTGTTTTTCCTCTCAGTCTACTCTGACATTGGAGGTAAATGTTCATGAAAAAGCCTTGGTCCAACCCCAGGAAATCATTTGGGGGTAATTACCACTTGGCACTAAAGCAGCATTTAACAAGCCTGCCTTTTTCTACTGAGAGATGAAATAGTCAAGCATGGCTTTCATTGAATGCCAAACTGGACTTTCCTGATTGAGAAGGTTTTTTACATTGGTCTTGGTTCAGATTAGTTGAGGTGGCAATTCAGGAGATAAGAAAAGAGACTTGGTAATTTAACAGAATTGAGAATATTAATTCAACAATCCCAAACTGCTATTTTGCATACTTGCTGTGTTTGCCATTATATAGGAATGCCTACTCTCTCTGAGGCAGACTAAATACAACATTGAAACTTAGAAAGTTAACACATATCAATTAACTACATGTGTTGGCGTTTAAAGAAGTCACATACATTTATATACACATACACGTCCTTTCTTACCTGCATGTGTGCTGTGCTTAGCTGCTCAGTTGTGCCTGACGTTTTGTGACCCCATGGTCTGCAGCCCACTAGGCTCCGCTGTCCATGGGATTCTCCAGAATACTGGAGTGGGTTGCCATGCCCTCCTCCAGGGGATCTTCCCAACCCAGGGATCAAACCCAGGTCTCCCATATTGCAGGAGGTTCCTTTACTGTCTGAACCATGGTGGCTTGAATTGGGAAGATTCCCTGGAGGAGGACATGGCAACTTGCATACTGTACAGGTATTTGAATACCTGAGTGTTTAGACAATTGGATTTCCCCCCAAATTAGCCTTTCAGGATACTTTTTTTTTTTTTTTTTTTTGCTATTTTGGGATGTGGCCCTTTTTTTAGGATAGATAATAATAAAATAAAAGTTGAACTGAATATGTGAAAAAAAAGAAAAGCAGGGAATCCTTAAATGTGGCAGGAAAAAAGGAGAGTCAAAGGCCAAGGAAAGAAAATAGAAGTGGAGAGTAGATGGAAACCTGCAAAGGAAGGAAAGGTGATGGGAGGCGGCTGGAAGCAAACCAGTCAAGCTATATGGTTTTCAAACGGACACAAAGCTCCAAACAAATCCTGAGATTGTGTATTTCAGCAGTTTTCAATCGTGAAGATGGGAGGGGCTGAGCCTGTGTAATACGAAGTATTCAAAATCAGATGTGGTTTAACAAGGACAATACCGTCCTTTGCTTGATATTTATTTGCCAGGGAGAGGCTTCATAAACAACCAGGAACAATGTGTGACAGAGAAAGATCTGTGCTTATGTAAGCGCACATGCTTGTGTCTATGAGGAAACTGTTGTATCCTAGAGATTTCCTTCTTTGCATCCACAGCACCCCTCCCTTCCTATCCTCTGCATCCCAGCCAGATATGTGCCTTTTCCTTTTCCTGCTTTTTGAAAACCCAAGTTTGGGCGGCACAGCTAGTCAGTAACCATTAATGGGTTAAGAGGGCTGGAAACTCATTTGATTTCATAGTTGACTGTTTGCATGACTACAGGTTAAGCTGTGATTAGATTTCCATTTACAGCTCCCTCATTTTCAGGCATTTAAAAATAACTCAGCCCTAAAAGTTCCCTCTAAATTGATTGAACTGAAGCTTGCCAATGAGTCATAGATAAACCTCAACCTCAAAAACACAAACAAAAAAGCAATACCAAAGTTGGGGGAAGGGTGTATATCAACCCAAAGCTAATTTTTTCCCAAGCTTTCTTATTCTAAAAAAAAAAAGAATCATTTTGGGAAGGCAAGCTAATAAATTTATATCACTTCTGTATAACTGTTTTTATTTTGCAATCACCTCCAAAAAGGTAAAACATTCAACTTCTGCACTTGCAAAAGACAACACACACACCCCCCCACACACAATTCTGTCTGCATATAAATAGATAAGAATTCAATGGCCTCTTGGAGGTTGTGTGAGAAACATATTCAAAAAATGGGTATTTTGTGATGATCTGGTCTCTGAGGAAAAACCAAGTAAGTTTACAAGCCCTGATAAAATATCCTTTTTTTTCCTCCTTTCAGCCTTAAATTCAAGGCTATTCAGGACTCTTGCAACTTGCCAATTCATTGCTGTAGAATTACCTGAGTGTAATTTTTTTTTTTTTTTTTTAAAGCATTCAGAAAATGACATGGAAGTTCAGCAGGAGACCCCTGCTGGTGGTGTCTCCTTAGACCTCCAGCACAATGCAGTGATTTTTTGTTCTACCCAGGATCTTTAGAGGAGGAACTGGTCTCTTAACCCATCCTACAGCTTTCAGATTCCAGTTTCCTAAAGCACTGCAGCCTCTTATTATTACATTTGAAAGATTTAAAGTATTACTTTTGCTCATGCCAAGGAATGCAATGATGCTTTCAATAAAGTTAAGAACAATGTAAGCCACCACTGTTTACAGTCATTTGTTTTTTGCATATGCGGGTATTTCTGTCATTTGGGAAGGTCGTTTGTTAAGTAATTTTCTGTTGTAATGAAGGGGTTGCTGCTGCTGCTGCTGCTAAGTCACTTCAGTTGTGTCTGACTCTGTGCGACGCTATGGACGGCAGCCCACCAGGTTCTCTGTCCATGGGATTCTCTAGGCAAGAATACTGGAGTGGGTTGCCATTTCTTTCTCCAATGAAGGGGTTAATCCGTACCAAAAATAAGATGCATAAACCTGAGAATAGAATAAAAAAATAATACAGGGATTTAGTCTGGTAAAATTTTATTAATTGGGCTTCCACTAATGCATAATTTGTGATATTGTGTTCTGGGCCAGATTATAAATTAAGAAAAATCTTTCTATGCATGGGACTTCCCTGGTGGTCCAGTGGTTAAAATTCTGACCTCCCAATGCAGGGGGCCCAAGTTCAATCCCTGGTTAGGCAACTAAATTCCACATGCTACCACTAGGAGTTTGCATTCCACAACTGAAAAAAAATCCCATATGACACAAATAAGACCCAGTGCCCCCAAATAAGTAAATATTTTCTAAAAAGAAAAAAAAAATCTCGCTACACAAATTATAAAAGAAACCAAGACTGGCCTGGGGGAGAGGGATTATTGGAGTACAAAGCATACTAAGCCTATCTGTGAAACTTTGAAAACATAAAGCCTCTAAAAACAACATTCTTCAAAACATTTGTTACATGTTTTACAGGGGCACATACTTTAGAATCTACTGAAACAAGATAACATGCTGGCGACTTTAACAGCATGGATACAGGCAAAAGCAGCTTACCTGGTAACTCCGTGGTAAAGAATCTGCCTACAATGCAGGAGACCGGAGTTCAATCCCTGGATTGGGAAGATGCCCTAGAGGAGGAAATGGCAACCCTCTCCAGTATTCTTGCCTGGAGAATTCCATGGACTGAGGAGCCTAGCAGCTTATATAGCCCATGAGGTTGCAAAGAGTTGAACATGACTAAGCAACTAACACACACGTGATAGCTTGGATATTGAAGAGAAAACAATAATATGGGATTTACATTAAATATATGCACATATATGCCTATGTACACACATTCTCACAGAGACATAACATGAATGCTCTCGAAGCTGTCTAGCAGCTGTAGAAATTATTAGGTGCTTCTCTGCAGCATTGGCTTCCCGCAGAGTACAAATAAACCATGATCACTTCCAGGAGATGCTGCTTTTGATCAGCTCTCAGTCTGCTAAGAACAAAAAACTCATTATTGAAGGTAAGTCACTTTATGAAATTGTTTGCCTGGCCACTGGTTTAGTCCAACCTCTATACTGACCAAGGAGCAGCATGCCATAGTCAGTAAAATAAGTGTGACAGCACAGGTTCATAGTCTCCTTCCAATCTCTCCTACATTGTTGGTAATTGTTTACATGTAAATTTGAAGGCAAATGTGTTTTAGTAAGGAAAGGATCTACTTGCTTATTTTTACAGTTGTACATATCAGGTTCTCTTTTGTTTTTAGATCAAACATTTTAGGCTGTCTCATTTAACGAGTTAAAACATTACTATGATTATTTATGTTATCTCAAGGCTTTTTTGATACTTTTCCTTAGATAAACTATTTATTACATTGCATTATTTAGTCCTCTAACCTTAAAAATGAAACAAATTTCTAATGTTACCATTTTAAAAACTCTTATCAGTCAATATATCTAGCTGGGTTACAAACTCATAGTAAGAAACTCATAATAAGAAAACTGACAGCCAAAATTTCTTAAACATTTACCTTGCGCCAATGCCATTATGAAAGTGAAAGAGGAGAGTGAAAAAGTTGGCTTAAAGCTCAACATTCAGAAAATGAAGATCATGGCATCTGGTCCCATCACTTCATGGCAAATAGATGGGGAAACAGTGGAAACAGTGGCTGACTTTATTTTGGGGGGGGGGTCCAAAATCACTGCAGATGGTGATTGCAGCAATAAAATTAAAAGATGTTTACTCCTTAGAAGGAAAATTATGAACAATCTAGACAGCATATTAAAGAGCAGAGACATTACTTTGCCAACAAATGTCCGTCTAGTCAAGGCTATGGTTTTTCCAGTAGTCATGTATGGATGTGAGAGTTGGATGATAAAGAAAGCTGAGTGCCAAAAAATTGATGCTTTTGAGCTGTGGTGTTGGAGAAGACTCTTGAGAGTCCCTTGGACTGCAAGGAGATCCAACCTGTCCATCCTAAAGGAGATCAGTCCTGGGTATTCATTGGAAGGAGTGATGCTGAAGCTGAAACTCCAGTACTTTGGCCACCTTATGCGAAGAGCTGACTCATTTTTTCAAATGATGACCCTGATGCTGGGAGGGATTGGGGGCAGGAGGAGAAGGGAACGACAGAGGATGATATGGTTGGATGGCATCACCGACTCAATGGACACGGGTTTGGGTGGACTCCGGGAGTTGGTGATGGACAGGGAGGCCTGGCGTGCTGCAGTCCATGGGGTCACAAAGAGTTGGACACACCTGAGTGACTGAATTGAACTGAATGCCATTATAAGAACCTGACATTGCCTGGAGAATTCCATGGACAGAGGAGCCTGGCAGGCTATAGCCCATGAGGTTGCAGAGTCAGATACAACTGAGCAACTAACACACACATGATAGCAGTTAATTTGGGTATTGAATAGAAAGCAATAATATGGGATTTAAATGTATATAATATGTAACATAAATATATGCAGGCATATATGTACATGCATATATGTATGCCTGTTTCATAGATGAGGATGTTCACATTCAAATAACTAGTCATTGGTAAGTCCAATGTGAGAGCTCTGATCTGCAACACTGCAGAGGCCACATGCTTCCCAATGTGACAGATTCAGTCACTGTCTTCAAATCGCTCTCCCTGCTCTTCCTAAAGGGGGAAAATGATTGACTTCAGGACTCATTGTCTGCCATTGCCTTTCAATTATCTAGGATCTATTTTCCAATTTCTAAGTTACCTATGCTTCTTACTGATCTTTCTCTTTCATACTATTTGCTTTTCATATATCCAATGGCTTATCAGTAAGTTTCCTGGGTGGTGATATGCAGAAGTTAGAAACCACTGAATATTCTTATCCAAAATTCTAAAGGAATTCTAATGTAGAAGAAGGATAAGGTAAGGTCTAAGTGAGCTCTGAGTGTGGCCTGTGTATTTCTGCCTTTGGTTCCTCCTCAGATTAAGTATGAATTTCTGCCATATGTAGTTGTTGATTTAGCCCAAACGCACACATGTAATTTACTATGTGTTAGACATTATTGTAAAAACTTTATAAACATTAACTTATTTAATCCTAACAACCCCATATGATGGGTAACTATTATTGCTCCCAGTTTACACTTGAGGAAACAAAGTTAGAAAAGAATAGGTGGCTTGCCTCATGTTACACATCCATTATCTGGTGGAGCTGGAATTCACATTCAGGCATTCTTGCTCCAGAGTCAGACTAGTGTTTAACTCAGGCAGAAAACTGTTGGTTGCTAATTCATTGACATCACTTCTTCTCAGGATATGCAATTCATGGACCCTCTTGGCTTTGGACTGAGGGTCCATGGAGATGGTGTTTTCTCCATCAAGTGGTGATATGTTTGAGTAATATGGTCACCTCATAACCACTGTTGTTAAAAGTGGGAAAACACACCAAAAATACTGTTATTTTCTCAAACGTGCTTGTGCTGTTTTTTAGGATATGCTGCCTGAGAGTGGGAAACATGCCTGACTTCATAGCTTCAACACACTTTTTTCTGGCTTTGGTGTTTCCCCACTATGCTTGTGAAAATTCAGGTTTATAGCTTCATCATTAGACGGGGATTGCCTTATTTATCTTTTGTTTCTAGTGCCTAGCACAGTTCTTGGCTCGTAGTAGAAGCTCAATAAATATTGATTTGAAATAATGAAAGAAATTACATGAAAACCTAAGAAAGGTTATCATTCCTAAACCTACTCTTCTGGTTTTTCATATGAAGTGAATTAATAGCTCTCATTCACCAGAAATTAAATTCTATAATGTTTAATGAATCAGAAGATATACCACATCTTGCCAAATTCCTGTACCATTTTTCTCCTGTCCCTGAAATTTTCATTATTGCTGACATTTTACCTATGCTAATATTCTCAACAAAGAAAACAGAATAGCCAAGCTGTTGTTAATAGCCTTTAAAGTGAATCAATTTATTGTCATAGCAACCAAAATTTACAAGACAGATCAATTTAAAAAAGATTTAAATTCAAACTAGGAAGTGATTGTTCCTAGTAAAAAAGAGGTTTTACTCTTCCATTTTTCAAAAAGTTACAACGATAGACTTTTCCTGCCTCTGACCTATTTTCCCAGGTAAAGAACACAACCTATCCAGTCGAGATTACATATGGGAGTTAAGGAAATGTAAGAAATAATGATACCCAAGTTCCAGCAAATCTGCAACTATAGGTCCCTACACCCACTTAACTCCCATTCATCCTCTAACTCGCAAATCATCCTACAAGTTCCAGAAAAGCCCTTCCTGGCCTCTACCCCTCCCTGGACTAAGGAAGAGCCCTTTGTGAAATACTGAGCATGTCTTTGTTCCTACTAATTAATTTATTATCAAATATTTATTTTTTTGTCTTTATTTGATTAATGATTGTCTGTCTTCTAGGATGGGTTCCATGAGCTCAGCGAGTGCTTCTGTCCTTATTCTCATTGTGTTCCCAGAGATTATCAGGAGATCTAAAACACAGAAAATGCTCAAGAATACTCAGCAATATTCGTACAGCATATGCAGTAAGAACTTGGTGGATTTTTTTCTCATGTTTCCTTAGAATTAAAAACATAAAGGGCAAAATGTCAGTAGAGGTGACTCCACAACCAGCTGAAGTACTATGGTCCAGATACATAACCTCAAGCATAGGATGAGAAACTTGATCCCAAGATGGAATTTAGATTCCTAAAGGTAATGTTACCTCTTGGCTGGCCTTGTAATAAGAACTGATGGCCTCACTATGCTCTAGAAAGCAGTCAGTCCATCCATGGGAAATTCCCATCCAGGATGCACTCCCATCTGCCTGTACCAGAGTTTGAAAAATAACTACCAGTCACTCCAGACTTTTCTCCCCAACTTAAGAAAGCCTTTTCCAATTATGTGAGTATGAATGAACTTATTATAAGAGAGAGCCTTGGATCTGATTTAATTTATAAGAAAACATAAGTCATTCATAAACATCAGTGCTTTCTAGAAAGAAATCATTCATGGGACACCCAACACAATGGATAGTATTAGAGAAATGTGTTAACAAGATTTGGTGGAGATCGGTAGCCCTGAGGTGAGCTCTTGGGAAACCCATAGGAAAAGTCAAATATTCTTCAGAAAGCAGCTTGAGGTATGCTTCAGAATACAAACAACTACCCAAGTACATGTCTGACAATGTTATGTCACAATTTTGCACCAAGTTTCCTTTCTCCCAGCAGAAAATTACTTCCTTTCAGAAGGTTACACAATCAACAAGAAGTCAGGAAAATTAGGTTCCGAAAAGTAAGGACTTCAGTTAGACCTCTTTAGGGACCAAAAATGAAAAAAAAGAAAGTGATTTAACTGTACCATTATTTATTTTGTCATCTCACCTTGCTTAAAACTCAAAGTTTAGAGAGTCCAGTGGCTTGGCTTGGGTCACATGCTCACACTGGTTAGAGGTGGGAAGGTAGCCTGAATTTTAGTATGGGAGAGAAAATTCCCAAATGGAAATCAGATTAATGCTGCCAGAAGAGATATGTGAAACTGCTGTTCATCACTGGAAATTCCAAGTTTAGGCTCAGCCAAATAAAAGAACAGCTGTTCTCCAAGGAAAGACCCAAACATTGTGCTTCCCTATATTTACTCTCATCCTGTAGCATCTGGTCAACCCCTAACTCTTTGCTCTCACCTCTACTGAGTTGATCAATGAGGGAGGTATCTAAAACTCACTCTGTTATTTCAGCCATGATCACAGTTTCTAGGGGGCTTCCCAGGTGGCGCTAGTAGTAAAGAATCTGCCTGCCAATGCAGGAGACACAAGTGACATGGGTTCAATCCCTGGGTTGGGAAGATCCACCTGGCATAGAAAGTGGCAACCACTCCAATATTCTTGCCTGGAAAATCACATGGACAGAGGAGTCTGGTGAGCTACAGGCCATGGGGTCATGAGAGGCAGACATGACTGAGTGACTGAGCATTCCCAGTTCTAGTACTTTAATCCCACCCATGAGTACCTGTACGCTGGCTAGTTTCCAGTGTGTTTTCCTCTTGTTATACTTCCCTCAACAATCCTCTCTGCAGGAAAGATTTCTCCAAATCATGAACTGATGCTCTCTCTGGTTATTCTGAATATGCACACAGTGGCCAGATTGCTTCAACAGCTCTTCTCTAGTCTGAGCAAGATGCCCGGGAACTGACTGGAATGAAGATTGAGACTACAGTATTTCACACATGCCTGCACCTCCTCCAGAGACAATATCTAATGGCTAATAATTTTTAACCTCCACATTTTATAAGGCAGACATTGCCAATTGCATGCCATCAACAATAAAATCCCTTAATGGTGCTTCCATGCCTGCTATAAGACTTCCTATTGAACCAACCCGAATAAATTAGTTTCAAATCCAACTCTCCATAACAGCATGAGTTATATCCAATTAAATCCAATCTTGTTAGGTTTCAGTCTAATAACTTCAGCCTATTCTATTTGGTGGTTTTCCCTTTGATCCTGATTCTATCATCCTTTGTACTAAAGCTCTCTTCTAGTCTCTAGTCACCTGGAAATTGATCAGCACTCTTATAATATGGGTTTCCCTGATAGCTTAGTTGGTAAAGAATCCACCTGCATGCAGGAGACCCCAGTTTGATCCCTGGGTTGGGAAGATCCGCTGGAGAAGGGATAGGCTACCCACTCCAGTATTCTTGGGATTCCCTTGTGGCTCAGCTGGTAAAGAATCTCAGCTGGTAAAGAATCTGCCTGAAATGCAGAGACCTGGGTTCAATCCCTAGGTCGGGGAGATCCCATGGAGAAGGGAAAGGCTACCCACTCCAGTATTCTGGCCTGGAGAATTCCAGGGACTGTATAGTCTACAGGATCACAAAGAGTCAGACAGGACTCAGCGACTTTCACTTCACTTAACCTACTTTGATAATCAAGTCGATTTAGGACAAGGCAAAGAGGAAAACCCAACTGAGCCATTGCAGACCTCTCCTCAGGCTGAAATTTTTCCTCTGGATCCTCTGCTCTGAATACAGCCCTTCCATCAATGTCAGCTCCTCAAGCCGTATTATCATATTTCCTCACTTTGTCCACCAGAATATCATAAGAGATATGCTAGTGTTTCCCTGATCATTTCCTATGTTTCATAATCATGTTAGAAAATCACAACAATAAGAGGAAGGATGTGAGGTTGCTTTGGTGTGATTTCTAAATGATCACTGATTCTGTTTCTAAATTATCATAAATAATACATTTAATAACCTATTCCACTGTTTCCCTAGGCACTGAATCAAACATACTGACCTTTAATACGTGGAATCTGAATTCTTCCCTTTTGGAAACTTGGAAAAAGTGCTGTACCAATTCTTCCATTTTTCCCCATCCTTCAATATTCAATAAGAACTCCTCTTGCAATGCTTAGGATGAATTCATTAAAGCCAAGAGTTGAACTGTTAAAACATCTTGGCATATGTTTTGCATTGCATTGTTTGTTTAACCTCCTCTTCACTAAGATTGCTCTATTATTTTTGGTGCAGAGTACTCACTGTTCTTGACAGAGAGATAGAACAAAAATAGTGGTGCTCTATTACTTCATCAGTTATCCTAACACAAACTGTCCTATAGAGAAAATTTGCTTCTTCTCAATGCTTTTTCTCTGAATATAGTGAAGAGACCCCTTTAATTATTAATGCGACTCAGCTGTAGTAGTTGACAGATTAAATGTGTGTGTTTTTTCTAGTGTACATCGTTTCATTATTTCTTCACTGCGAGGTAAAGGCTTATTCTTTGAGTGTGAATGCCCTGTTTGTATCTCTGCGCTACTTTTGTGCGTGTACGTACCTCTAAAACAAAGGCTACAATCTTCACTTTTGTTTCCTTAAAGTGCAATAAAAATTTAGAGAACTGATAAAAGCATCTGAAGGCAGTAATCTTCCAAATTTCACATTTTCCTCAATCTGTTATAATGTAACTTCTAATCATTATTTTTAGCTATCCATCTTTATAGTATCTAAAAAAATTTAATTTTGTATTAATTAAAAAAAAAAAAAAACCTTTCCCAGTCATTTCATGAGTTTTGCACAATGCTCAACTACCACAGTGTATAAAACTGGCATAAACTGAAGAGAAACACAATTGAGCCTTGGTATAGACACAGCTCCAATGGCAGGTTTTACCTGGTACTCGTCGTCCTAGAAAGAGCCTCAAAACCCTGAGCCTTCAGTGGCTTGCAGTCTTTATCAGGGATGTTTTAAAAACAGGATGGAGAGTGTCCGTTAATCTGACATGCCATTAGGCAGAGGTCAGTTAGGAGAGTTTATTCTATAACTTTTAGAAACTTCTTTTGATGACTCTTAGCAGTTTTGACCAGAGAAGTCAATGGCACCCCACTCCAGTACTCTTGCCTGGAAAATCCCATGGATGGAGGAGCCTGGTAGGCTGCAGTCCATGGTGTTGCTAGAAGTCAGACACGACTGAGCAACTTCCCTTTCACTTTTCACTTTCATGCATTGGAGAAGGAAATGGCAACCCACTCCAGTGTTCTTGCCTGGAGAATCCCAGGGACAGCAGAGCCTGGTGGGCTGCCGTCTATGGGGTCGCACAGAGTCGGCACGACTGAAGTGACTTAGCAGCAGCAGTTTTGACAAACCTCGGCCTCTTAGAGCTTTGTTCTATGTTATAATAGAATTCGTACACACTGTTTGTTGTTTTCCTTCTGGGCTGTGGTTGCTCTTTTCTCTTTCCTGTGAATGGTTAAAGACTGAGAATTTCCTATAGCAGTCATCTCATCTTCCTTAAAAACGTCCTCTTAAACCCTCCCATTTGTCACAACATGGATGGACCTTGAAGGCAGTGTGCTTAATGAGATAAATCAGACAGAGAAAGACAGATACTGCATGATCTTGTACATGAAATCTTAAAAAACAAAACTTACAGCAAAAGAGATCAACCATGCGGTTACCAGAAGGGGTGAGGGGAGGGGGCGCAGGAGGAAGGTGGTCCAAAAGTGCAGCTTCGTTATAAGATAAATAAACACTGAGGAATTAATGTACAACATGATGATATTTAATGCTGCTGCATAATATATAGGAAAGTTGTTAAGAGAGCAAATTCTTAAGAGTTCTCATCACAAGGAGAAAAATATTTTTCTTTTCTTTTCTTTCTTTCTTTAATATTGTATCTATATGAAAGTGATAGTGTTAGTTGAACAGTCCTCTCCCACTCTTTGAGACCACATGCACTTTAGCCTGCCAGGCTCCTCTGTCCATGGAATTCTCTAGGCAAGAATACTGGAGTAGATTGCCATTCCCTTCTCCAGGACATCTTCCTGACCCAGGGAATGAACTCTGGTTTCCTGCATTGCAGGCAGATTCTTTACCATCTGAGCCAGATGGATATTAGCTGACCCTGTTGTGATGATCACTTCACAATATATGTAAGTTAAATCATCACACTGTACACATTAAGCTTATACAGCAATGTATATGTGAATTCTCAATAAAACTGAGTGAAAAAGGTATCCTGTTTACTATAGCAGCAGATTTCCAATATTGTTTACCAGAAGGGGTGAGGGGAGGGGGCGCAGGAGGAAGGTGGTCCAAAAGTGCAGCTTCGTTATAAGATAAATAAACACTGAGGAATTAATGTACAACATGATGATATTTAATGCTGCTGCATAATATATAGGAAAGTTGTTAAGAGAGCAAATTCTTAAGAGTTCTCATCACAAGGAGAAAAATATTTTTCTTTTCTTTTCTTTCTTTCTTTAATATTGTATCTATATGAAAGTGATAGTGTTAGTTGAACAGTCCTCTCCCACTCTTTGAGACCACATGCACTTTAGCCTGCCAGGCTCCTCTGTCCATGGAATTCTCTAGGCAAGAATGCTGGAGTAGATTGTCATTCCCTTCTCCAGGACATCTTCCTGACCCAGGGAATGAACTCTGGTTTCCTGCATTGCAGGCAGATTCTTTACCATCTGAGCCAGATGGACATTAGCTGACCCTGTTGTGACGATCACTTCACAATATATGTAAGTTAAATCATCACACTGTACACATTAAGCTTATACAGCAATGTATATGTCAATTCTCAATAAAACTGAGTGAAAAAGGTATCCTGTTTACTATAGCAGCAGATTTCCAATATTGGTAAATTTAACTCTATTCAATGAAACCACTGTTTCACTATGTGAAAGTCACTGAGGCTTTTTTTTTTTTTTTTGCCACTTCCCTTTCAGGTTAGGCTATGGTAACATGCTTTCATTTCCTGTTACTAATTTATTTATTTTTTCTAATTTACCGTCCCTAGTGGCTCAGATGGTAAAGAATCTGCCTGCAATGGAGGAGACCCAAGTTCAAACCCCGGGTAGGAAAGATCCCCTGGAGGAAGGCATGGCAACCCACTCCAGACTACTGCCTGGAGAATTCCATGGACGGAGGAGCCTGGCAGACTACAGTCCATAGGGTCACACAGAGCCGGACACGACTGAAGTGACGAAGCAGCAACAGCAACCATCCTAAAATCTGATATATATCTGGCTTCTTCTTCTTTTATTTTTTTTTTCCCTTGGTATAGAATCCATCTGGTTATAAGTGTGAGAACTCTTTAGCTGGTTTAAATAAAGAAAAAATAAGTGAGTGATCGTGCCTCTGTGTGTGTGTGTGTGTGTGTGTGTGTGTGTGTGTGTGGTGTGGTGTGTCTAGGAAGATCTCTTTCCTCCTGTAGCTGGAAATCCAGGGAATTTAATCCAAACTTTCACAGTGTCATCAGGCCTCTGGCTCCCCCTCCCTGCAATTGCCTTAGCTTTGACCTCATCATTGATGAGTCCGGTGTGTCCTAAGGCTGGCTCCCTTCAGTTCAGTTCAGTTCAGTCGCGCAGTCGTGTCAGACTCTTTGCGACCCCATGAATCGCAGCACGCCAGACCTCCCTGTCCATCACCAACTCCCAGAGTTCACTCAGACTCACGTCCATTGAGTCCATGATGCCATCCAGCCATCTCATCCTCAGTCGTCCCCTTCTCCTCCTGCCCCCAATCCCTCCCAGCATCAGGGTCTTTTCCAATGAGTCTCGCATGAGGTGGCCAAAGTACTGGAGCTTCAGCTTTAGCATCATTCCTTCCAAAGAAATCCCAGGGTTGATCTCAGAATGGACTGGTTGGATCTCCTTGCAGTCCAAGGGACTCTCAAGAGTCTTCTCCAACACCACACTTCAAAAGCATCAATTCTTTGGCACTCAGCCTTCTTTACAGTCCAACTCTCACATCCGTACATGACTACTGGAAAAACCATAGCCTTGACTAGACGGACCTTAGTCGGCAAAGTAATGTCTCTGCTTTTGAATATACTATCTAGGTTGGTCATAACTTTTCTTCCAAGGAGTAAGCGCCTTTTAATTTCATGGCTGCAGTCACCATCTGCAGTGATTTTGGAGCCCAAAAAAACAAAGTCTGACACTGTTTCTACTGTTTCCCCATCTATTTCCCATGAAGTGATGGGGCCAGATGCCATGATCTTCGTTTTCTGAATGTTGAGCTTTAAGCCAACTTTTTCACTCTCCTCTTTCACTTTCAACAAGAGGCTTTTTAGCTCCTCTTCACTTTCTGCCATAAGGGTGGTGTCATCTGCATATCTGAGGTTATTGATATTTCTCCCAGCAATCTTGATTCCAGCTTGTGTTTCTTCCAGTCCAGCATTTCTCATGATGTACTCTGCATATAAGTTAAACAAGCAGGGTGACAATATACAGCCTTGACGTACTCCTTTTCCTGTTTGGAACCAGTCTGTTGTTCCATGTCCAGTTCTAACTGTTGCTTCCTGACCTGCATACAATTATGCATGTTTGTTATCATCAGGCTACTAAGACACAAAGAGTAACTTAGCCAAGGTTGTGCAGGATTCTTGCCCAGAATCCCTACCTCGGCTACTCCATTTATTGTTTGTTGCTCATCATAGGTCTTTATGCTTCTAATTTTGTATACTCTAACCTATACTTCTAATACTCTGACCTACCTTGAGAATATTGTGTGTGTGCTCAATCACTCAGTCGTGTCCAACTCTGTGACCATATGGACTGCAGACCCCCAGGCTCCACTGTCCATGTGATTCTCCAGGTAAGAATACTGGAATGGGCTGCCATTTCCCCACCCCAGCAATCTTCCAGATTCAGAAATTGAACAGGTGTCTCTAGCATCTCCTGCATTGGCAGGTAGATTCTTTACCACTAGCACCACCAACCACCTGGGAAGCCCCAACTTGAGAGTATTATATCATTCTATTTGGTTATTATCCATTGCTTGCATTTAGTTTGCCATATATTATACATATCTTTCATATGAGATTCATTTATAAAGGATGGAACATAAGTTTTCATGTTAAAGGGAAACTTACTGTTTGCCAGATTTGAGCTTAAAGTTTTGATGCTCTCAGAGGTATTTTGCAAAGTAAGTCCTTTTAATATGAAAATAAGTACAAGGATGAGATTCACAGAATTGGTTTCATAGGATCTCTTCACCATCTGGCTATTACATCAGTAGAGTAACATTGAAAATCTTCACAAGAAACAAACATGTTTTTGTCTATCAAAAGAAAGGTACCTAAGAAACCAACAAGAAAATTCTGACAGTCTATGTTTATCATTGATGTGAATTTATGACTGTATAAACAATAGTATTCTCTTATCCATACACAATATAGGCGTATTATTATAAGAAACATATATTAGTGATAGAAAATATCTGAGGATAAACCAGAACATGATAGGTGATACTGTGTAACAGATCTTGCTACAGCCTGGAGTTAACAGTGAGCACATATACCTTATTCATGTCTTTCTAGCACCTCCCACCTAAGGGAAATAGCACGTTTCAGGTTACAGCTCTATTTATCTCTTAAACTACCCTGTTTCAACTTAGAGTTATCATTATAACATAATATTGTATCTACCATAACTACATAGTTCCTGGCATTACTTGGAGAAACAGAAATGTATAATTATTTGGTTTGGAAGACAGAAGCCCTCAAGAGAATATTTTTTTAAGGAGTTTAAAGTCAAAGAAGTAGGGAAATATGATTATCTCATCATAAAAGAGTTAGTTTAGTTGTGGTAAAAGAGCAACACAAAACAATTCTATTAATGCAGGCAAAACAGTAAAATCACTACACAAAAGCTGACAGAGCAAATGCAATGCTCATACTGAATATCCTGAGCTCTGGAGCCAGTCATTTTCCTTTACTCTGTGTATGTCCAGGCTGGCTGAGGCTGCAGCAGGACTAAATTCAGATACTAGGTAGAGTTTAGGACCCGTAGGCCTATGTGCATGTGTATAAAATGGAAATCACGAATGGAGACCTCTAATAGTATAAGCTTCTAAATTATACTATATTTTTAAATATCATAAAAAGTTTTGATATTTGGGAAAAAACAACAATAGTGTAATTTTCCTTAATCTCACTGCCTATATATATGCACATTTTTTGAGGGAGAGATGAAGACTATGTAACAAAATAACTTGAATAATTGGCACGAGCTATTTATTTGATTCCAGTATATAAATACAGCTTCTGGTTAGAAGGGCAGCAATTTGGGGGAGCTACAGACATTCCTTTGAACTCTCAGAAATAAGGTTTACTACAGCAGGCTTAATTCAATCAAAAGACACAGTTTTTCTGAACCTCCCTTCAGTTTCTTTTGTATCTCTAAAAGTAGAAAGCAGAGGGGATAAAGGTTAGGGTTCTTTCTTTCAAGTGGGGAGCCTCTGGATTCTTATTGCAACAACCAGTCCCCTAGAGAAAAATCTAGAGGTCAATTCTGTGTATCATGTTTTTATATTGAAAGCATATAGTTCTCACTAAATCATGTGAATCATCTCACTAAATCATGTAAACTAACAGCATTACCCCAAATGACAAAACATACTTGAAGTGACAAATTTAGGAAACTGTATTACACTTATTATCACAGAAGAATTTGCTTTGATATGCAAATTTTAAAATGCATGAATATATGGGTCTAAGCCAAAAATAATCAATAAAATACAATAGGGTGCAATTTTCATAATTACAAGCTGCACTAAACAATATAGCAAGATTTAAAGTACAGTCTTGATTGTTACTTTATGGTAAATGCATGCCCTTCGGTTGTCTTCTAGGGAGTAGAAATGGCAGTTATTGCAGGTTAAATTTATTTAAGATTTTCTTCAGAGACAGTAAAACTGGACATTTTGCTCCTCAGACAACATTTCAGAAAGGATTTAAGAAAATATTTTCTTGCCATAAAGTCATAACTGTCTTGTGTTTTTTGTTAGATCATTCTAGCAGGAAAGAGAGAAGGTGGATTAGAGTCAAGAGTGGTGCTACGGTGGCAGGTTTGGAGATTTTTGAGTAGGTTTAGGGGAGGAGTGGACAAAGCCTGGGCCAAGACATTGACAGTTAGTGTCATTTGGGATGGCTTTGAATTAGAAAAACCTCCCTGAGGTGGAACTGTGTCCCACTGGAGAGTAGGAGGTGAGGAGTAGGAGTAGGAGGAGCTGAGTACCATGCCCTATCCAAGCAGAAATGCAATGACTTCTCCTGTGAACTTTTCAGAGGAATACAAGTTTATCTAATTTTTCCATACAATAGTTTAAGAGTGATCTCAACACATAACTAATGTATAAATTTTTATCCAGCCTTTTGACTTTTAGCCTTCAAAATGTTCCCCCTAATACTCTTTAACAGACAAACCAACAACAACAACGACAACAAAAAATGGGTAGGTGGTGAAAATTTAACTACAGATTTAGAGTACATTCAGTTCAGTTCAGTTCAGTTCAGTTGCTAGTTTTATCCAACTCTTTCTGACTCCATGAATCGCAGCACACCAGGCCTCCCTGTCGGGAGTTTACCCAAACTCATGTCCATTGAATCAGTGATGCCATCCAACCATCTCACCCTCTGTCCCCTTCTCCTCCTGCCTTCAATCTTTCCCAGCATCAGGGTATTTTCAAATGAGTCACCTCTTCACATCAGGTGGACAAAGTATTGGAGTACCAGCTTCAACATTAGTCCTTCCAAAGAATGTCCAGGACTGATCTCCTTCAGGATGGACTGGTTGGATCTCCTTGCTGTCCAAGGGACTCTCAAGAGTCTTCTTCAACACCACAGTTTAAAAGCATTAATTATGTGCTCAGCTTTCTTTATAGTCCAACTCTCACAACCATACATGACTACTGGAAAAACCATAGCCTTGACTAGATAGACCTTTGTTGACAAAGTAATATCTCTGCTCTTTAATGTGCTATCTAGGTTGGTCATAACTTTCCTTCCAATGAGTAAGCATCTTTTAATTTCATGACTGCAATCACCATATGCAGTGATTTTGGAGCCCAAAATATAAATTCAGCAACAGTTTCCACCATTTCTCCATCTATTTGCCATGAAGTGATGGGACCAGATGCCATGATTTTTGTTTTCTGAATGTTGAGCTTTAAGCCAACTTTTTCACTCTGTTCTTTCACTTTGACTAAAGAGACTCTTTAGTTATTCTTCACTTTCTGCCATAAAAGTGATGTCATCTGCTTATCTGAGGTTATTGATATTTCTCTCAGCAATCTTGATTCCAGCTTGTGCTTCATCCAGCTCAGTGTTTCTCATGATATACTCTGCATATAAGTTAAATAAGCAAGGTGACAATAGAGTATATTATTAAATACACAATTAAATCAATTAACCAATTATCCCTTTCTTTAAGCTTTTAACTAATGAAAATTTTGCCACAGAGAACATAGATAGAGTAGATAATAAATGCAAACAAAGCCACTTACCTTCATTTCCCACACCATCATTCATAAGTTCTTCAAGCACATCATTTGCTCTAGGTCTGTGTGTGTGTGAAGTCACTTCAGTCGTGTCTGGCTCCATTTTCTGTCGCCCAACATTGTCCTCTGTCCATGGTACTGGATTCTCCAGGTGAGAATACTGGAGTGGGGTTGCCATTTCCTTCTTCAGGGAATCTTCCTGACCCAGGGATCAAACCTGTATCCATTACATCTCCTGCATTGGCAGGTAAGTTCTTTACCACCAGCGCTACCTGGGAAGCGATCTGCTATATAGCGGCCAAACATATCTGGGATGATGTCTGGAACTCAGAACTCTGCTTCTAGTTGCCCCAGGGGAATATCTTTCAGAGGCATCTTAAGGTGAGTTCAGAATACAATAAGACTGTCATCAAGGGCTAACCAATAGAGAAGGAAATAAAAACATATCTCTGAATACCTACTGATTTCAGTTTCTCTAGACTTCATTGTATCCTGCGTGTTTCTCTTCTTAGCATAAACTACAAGTTCTCTTCTTTAAACCATATGGATTTATTATTCTTTGAGAAACTTTAAGGACAGTGTCATCAATTTTGTTGTTTTTTTGTTTGTTTTGGATTTTGGAAAGGTGCCAATGTCTTTCAACAATTCCCATTTTGGAATTTATTCAAAGAAATAAATTGGGAGAGTATTAAAAAAGCAAAGAGGACACAAACTAGTGTTGTGATAGGTCCAACACAAAACGTAGTTACTTCCTCCCATTTTGTAGAATAGAAATAGTTCTCATAATTATATATCTGCAGCCTCATCATCATTTCATTACTGTTATCTAACTGTGCATGTGAGATGCCTGGTTATTTCTTTTTATACACTGTAGGAAAGTAAGTAAGCTTTCCAGTGGCATAGTAGGAAATTATATTAAGAACCTCAATTTTAGTGCCAGGCAACATGAGTTGCTAAAGGTATTATAAAAGGTTACTGTAAAAGGTAATTATCACAGAGTTTCAGCATTACCTGGTTGGAGATTGAGATGTTGAAAAGCCACATTCAGAGGTTCCCACAACCTCACGAAATTCAATCTAGACAACTTCAAACTAATCACTACTGACCTGAGCTGCTCTCATGAGGATCTTAAACAACAGAAGTAGTCCTGATTGATTACCCTAGCTTGTTGAATTTTTACTACAATGATTCATTCTAGTTCTTCCAGATACCTGTTATTATAAAAGATGTAATTGTTGGTATTTATTTTTCCCAAGGGACATAAGCACAGTCCTCTGTAGAACTGTATCAGGCATACAGTTCAGTTCTGTTCAGTTCAGTCGCTCAGTTGTGTCCGACTCTTTGCAACCCCATGAATCGCAGCACGCCAGGCCTCCTTGTCCATCACCATCTCCCGGAGTTCACTCAGACTCACGTTCATCGAGTCAGTGATGTTATCCAGCCATCTCATCTTCTGTTGGCCCTTTCTCCTCCTGTCCCCAATCCTTCCCAGCATCAGAGTCTTTTCCAATGAGTCAACTCTTCGCATGAGGTGGCCAAAGTACTGGCCCTTCAGCTTTTGCATCATTCCTTCCAAAGAAATCCCAGGGCTGATCTCCTTCAGAATGGACTGGTTGGATCTCCTTGCAGTCCAAGGGACTCTCAAGAGTCTTCTCCAACACCACAGTTCAAAAGCATCAATTCTTCATCACTCAGCCTTCCTCACAATCCAACTTTCACATCCATACATAACCACAGGAAAAACCATAGCCTTGACTAGATGGATCTTAGTCAGCAAAGTAATGTCTCTGCTTTTGAATATACTAACTAGGTTGGTCATAACTTTTCTTCTAAGGAGTAAGTGGCTTTTACTTTCATGGCTGCAGTCACCATCTGCAGTGATTTTGGAGTCCAAACAAAATAAAGTCTGACACTGTTTCCACTGTTTCCCCATCTATTTCCCATGAAGTGATGGGACTGGATGCCATGATCTTCGTTTTCTGAATGTTGAGCTTTAACATGGAAATATTAAAGACAAAAAAACTAAACATTTAAATGACAGCAATGAATGATGTTTAGAATACACAGAAGAACTGTATAAAAAAGATCTTAAGACCAAAATAATCATGATGGTGTGATCAATCACCTAGAGCAAGACATCCTGGAATGTGAAGTCAAGTGGGCCTTAGAAAGCATCACTACAAACAAATCTAGTGGAGGTGATGGAATTCCAGTTGAGCTGTTTCAAATCCTGAAAGATGATGCTGTGAAAGTGTTGCACTCAATTTGCCAGCAAATTTGGAAAACTCAGCAGTGGCCACAGGAATGGAAAAGGTCAGTTTTCCTTTCAATCCCAAAGAAAGGCAATGCCAAAGAATGCTCAAACTACCGCACAATTGCACTCATCTCACACGCTAGTAAAGTAATGCTCAAAATATTCCAAGCCAGGCTTCAGTAATACGTGAACTGTGAACTTGCGGATGTTCAAGCTGGTTTTAGAAAAGGCAGAGGAAGCAGAGATCAAATTGACAACATCCACTGGATCATGGAAAAAGCAAGAGAGTTCCAGAAAAACATCTATTTCTTCTTTATTGACTATGCCAAAGCCTTTGATTGTGTGGATCAAAACAAACTGTGGAAAATTCTGAAAGAGATAGAGATATCAGACCATCTGATCTGCATCTTGAGAAACTTATATGCAGGTCAGGAAGCAAGAGTTAGAACTGGACATGGAACAACAGACTGGTTCCAAATAGGAAAAGGAGTATGTCAAGGCTGTATATTGTCACCCTGCTTATTTCATTTATATGCAGAGTACAACATGAGAAACACTGGGCTGGAAGAAACACAAACTGGAATCAAGATTGCCAGAAGAGATACCAATAACCTCAGATATGCAGATGACACCACCCTTATGGCAGAAACTGAAGAGGAACTAAAAAGCCTCTTGATGAAAGTGAAATTGGAGAGTGAAAAAGTTGATTTAAAGCTCAAAATTCAGAAAACGAAGATCATGGCATCCGGTCCCATCACTTCATGGGAAATAGATGGGGAAACAGTGGAAACAGTGTCAGACTTTATTTTGGGGGGCTCCAAATCACTGCAGATGGTGACTGCAGCCATGAAATTAAAGACGTTTACTCTTTGGAAGAAAAGTTATTACCAACTTAGATAGTATATTGAAAAGCATAGACATTACTTTGCCAACAAAGGTCCATCTAGTCAAGGCTATGATTTTTCCAGTGGTCATGTATGGATGTAAGAGTTGGACTGTGAAGAAGGCTGAGTGATGAAGAATTGATGCTTTTGAACCGTGGTGTTGGAGAAGACTCTTGAGAGTCCCTTGGACTGCAAGGAGATCCAACCAGTCCATTCTGAAGGAGATCAGCCCTGGGATTTCTTTGGAGGGAATGATGCTAAAGCTGAAAATCCAGTACTTTGGCCACCTCATGTGAAGAGTTGACTCATTGGAAAAGACTCTGATGCTGGGAGGGATTGGGGGCAGGAGGAGAAGGGGATGACAGAGGATGAGATGGCTGGATGGCATCACCGACTTGATGGAAGTGAGTCTGAGTGAACTCTGGGAGTTGGTGATGGACAGGGAGGCCTGGCGTGCTGCAATTCATGGTGTTGCAAAGAGTCAGCCACGACTGAATGACTGAACTGAACTGAACTGAGTGGTTTTTTTTTGTTTGTTTGTTTGTTTTTTCCGGAAACTGATCTGTTTTCTTTATTTTCAGGTTTGCTTATATACCTTTTGTTACACATAGGACTGAGTGTTGTTTAAAAATGACAATTATAGTCATGATAGACATTAAACAACAATAATGACAGTAATAATAGCAATTATTTTTTCCTTTTAAATTTTAAATTTATTTATTTTTTAATTGAAGGATAATTGCTTTACAATAATGTGTTGGTTTCTGCCAAACATCAACATGAATCAGCCATAAGTACACGTATATTTCCTCCACCTTGAATCTCCTTCCCACTTCCCTCTTGCCCTTTTCCACCGCTCTTGGTTGTTACAGAGCCCCAGTTTAAGTTTTCTGAGTCATACAGCAAATTCCGATTGTCTATCTCTTTTACATATGGTACTATAAGTTTCCATGTTACTCTCTTCATAAATCCCAGCTTCTCCTTCTCCCCTACTCCCTCTCCGGGTCCACAAGTCTGTTCTCTATGTCTGTGTCTCCATTGCTGTCATGCATATAATTTAATCAGTGTCATCTTTCTAGATTCCATATGTACGCATTCAGTTCAGTTCAGTTCATTCGCTCAGTCGTGTCCGACTCTTTGCGACCCCATGAATCACAGCATGTCAGGCCTCCCTGTCCATCACCAACTCCCAGAGTTTACTCAAACTTATGTCCATCAAGTCAGTGATGCCACCCAGCCATGTCTTCCTCTGTTGTCCCCTTCTCCTCTTGCCCCCAATCTTTCCCAGCATCAGAGTCTTTTCCAATGAGTCAACTCAGTTGCATGAGATAGCCAAAGTATTGGAGTTTCAGCTTCAGCATCAGTCCTTCCAATGAACACCCAGGACTGATGCACCAGTATATGATATTTATTTTTCTCTCTCAGGCTTACTTCACTCTCTATAACCATCTCTAGGTTCTTCTACCTCATTAAAATGGACTCAAATTCACTCCCTTTTATTATTAGTTAATGTTGATTAGACACCCATTTTTATGACAATGCAAAAGTAGTCTTTTAAGGGTTTTACATTCAAGAACATATTGGATTATTGTAACAAAATCCTTTATAATCATTCCTATTTTACAATGTTTGACTCCATGTTAACTGTCTTTAAAACCAAGACTTTACTTCATGTAACTCTATTCATTACTAAAGTTCATGGGTGTGTGTGTGTGCGTGTGCTTTCCCTTTTCATTTTTTTATTCATTATATATACACATCCACATTGAAAATCAGAAGTTATCTGTTTAAATGTTAACTGTTTACTTCTAATAGAAGATTCAAGGGATTTTTGGTATTTATTATACACACCTTTCTGCATTATTTGAGATTTTATCAAGAAGATATCATTTTGAATAAAAACATTTGAAATTAAAACATATGGTTATATGGCAAATGTTTTAAATTCATTGTTTAAAATAAGTAAGTTTCCAAATTCTTATGCATTTATGATGACAATGTTGTACTCCTAAATCTTGCATATGCCCACACACATATTCATAGTCACAGGTAAAATGTTGGAAGTACATCAAAATCTTAATTATAATTATCTATGAAAGATGAAATTAGGCAGAGTTTCAATTTTCTTCTTTTTGGCTAACATGGACTTTTTCATTCTACTTTGCATTAACATATGCTATTTTGTAATAGGTATAAAGCCAAAAAAAAAAAAAAAAACTTAAAGAAAGTGAAAGAGGAAAAAAAAGGGAAGTGACATTGGAAGCACCTGGGATGTAAAACCTATTTCTGGTGCCATCATTTACTGACTGTCACGTCACCTATTTAAACCTCAAATTCTTTATTTGCTAAGAAGTTTATAGTAATAATACCTCATAGAGTTACTGTTTGAAGAAAATTAAATAGTTTATGCAAAATGTAATTACAAAAATGAATTCAAATTCTAGGAATGATTCTTCTGTTTGAACTAAAGCTAAGAAACAGAATAATGCAATTCCTAGAAGGAAAAAGAAATATGGCTTTAGGCTAATCTGAAAAAAATTATAGTTCTTTCTAAATTAGATCCACTTATCTATTTATCTAATCATATGTGCTTTGCCTTTTTGGTGGTATTCCCATTCTCTGTCTTAGACTTTTACAACTTCAAGCAATCAGATTCACAGAAAAATGACACACTCAATTTTTGCCCTTTCCATTCAATGCCAAAAGCAAAATAACAGTTTCTGAATTCCATGCCTACTTCACAAATAACAGAGCTTGAGTTTAAAGCACATTCTTGTTACCCCATGGTAATTTCTACCTCACATTTTTCAGAATGAATCCTTTCCCAAACTTCATATTACTGACTTTAGCCATAATATCCAGATTAACCCTAGCATTCAACTTCCAAATATTAGCATTATTTCTTCTACTTATCTCCAAAGTGTTGAGAAGGTCTAGAGTTTAATGCTCCAGAACATGGTCTCTCTGTTTGTACCTCACCCCAGAAGAGACCCCCACAGGTGGTGGAAAATATGATGGCTCTGGACTGCCTTTATCACGATCATTTACCTGGTTCTATAACTACATGTTCTTTAAAGTATTTGGGCCAGGCTGCCCTGTGCAACTGTCTTTTGGAGAGTCTCATATAACTCCATCTATTATTCTATGTTTAAAGGATGTTTGTTGATCTCTAGAATGGGTAATATGAAAATCCTGTCTAGTTGTATTTTTAGATAATCAATTGTCCAACTAACCAAACAACAAACAATTTTGAATTCCTTTATTCCTAATTTGTTTAATTCTTAACAAATTAAAATTTCCTTTCTTATTAGTGTGTTCCTACTACTGATCCATGTCAGCACAATGGACATGAAGCTTTTTAGAGTACTGCTTTGAACTTATATTAGAGCATTTATTATATCTGTATATGATTTTTTATATTGGGATATATTTGATCTACAATGTGGTGTTAGTTTCAGGTGACAGCAAAGTGATTTAGTTATACACACACATATCTGTTCTTTTTCAGATTCTTTTCCCATATAGATTATTATAGAATACTGAAAACAGTTTTCACTGTGCTATACAATAGGTACTTGTTGATTCTTTCACATATAGTGTGTGTATGTGTATATATTAATCCCAACCTCAAAATTTATTCCTCCGCCTTTGGTAACCATAAATTTGTTTTCTATATCTGTGAATCTGTTTCTGTTTTGTGAGTAAGATCTTTTTCTTTAAACATATGATAATGTATATTTCCATGTTACTCTCTCCATATATCCCACCCTCTTCTTCCTCGCCAATTCCCAGCCATGTCCATAAGTCTTTTCTCAATGTCTAAGTCTCTACTGCTGCTCAACAAATAGGTTCATCAGTACCATCTTTCTAGATTCTATATATATGCATCAGTATACAATATTTGTTTTTCTCTTTCTGATTTACTTCACTCTGTATAATGGACTCTAGGTTCATCCACCTCATTACAACTGACTCAAATGTGTTCCTTTTTAAGGCTGAGTAATACTCCATTTTATATACATGAGAAACACTGGGCTGGAAGAAGCACAAGCTGGAATCAGATTGTCGGAAGAAATATCAAGAACCTCAGATATGCAAAGAATATAATCAACCTGATTTCGGTGTTGACCATCTGGTCATGTCCACGTGTAGAGTCTTCTCTTGTGTTGTTGGAAGAGGGTGTTTGCTATGACCAGTGCATTTTCTTGGCAAAACTCTATCAGTCTTTGGCCTGCTTCATTCCGCATTCCAAAGCCAAATTTGCCTGTTACTCCAAGTATTTCTTGATTTCCTACTTTTGCATTCCAGTCCCCTATAATGAAAAGGACATCTTTTTTGGGTATTAGTTCTAAAAGGTCTTGTAGGTCTTCATAAAACCGTTCAACTTCAGCTTCTTCAGCATTACTGGTTGGGGCATAGATTTGGATAATTGTGATATTGAATGGTTTGCCTTGGAGACGAACAGAGATCATTCTGTCATTTTTGAGATTGCATCCAAGTACTGCATTTCGGACTCTTTTGTTGACCATGATGGCTACTCCATTTCTTCTGAG
>SJXQ01009461.1:1190-15603 GCA_006408695.1 Aepyceros melampus | reverse complement strand
TATTCTTTGCAGCCAAAGATGGAGAAGCTCTATACAGTCAACAAAGACAAGACCGGGAGCTGACTGTGGCTCAGATCATGAACTCCTGATTGCCAAATTCAGACTTAAATTGAAGAAAGTGGGCAACACCACTAGACCATTCAGGTATGACCTAAATCAAATCCCTTATGATTATACAGTGGAAGTGAGAAATAGATTTAAGGGTCTAGATCTGATAGATAGAGTGCCTGATGAACTATGGAATGAGGTTCGTGACACTGTACAGGAGACAGGGATCAAGGCCATCCCCATGGCAAAGAAATGCAAAAAAGCAAAATGGCTGTCTGAGGAGGCCTTACAAATAGCTGTGAAAAGAAGAGAGGCGAAAAGCAAAGGAGAAAAGGAAAGATATAAGCATCTGAATGGAGAGTTCCAAAGAATAGCAAGAAAAGATAAGAAAGCCTTCTTCAATGATCAATGCAAAGAAATAGAGGAAAAGAACAGAAAGGGAAAGACTAGAGATCTCTTCAAGAAAATTAGAGATACCAAGAAAACATTTCATGAAAAGATGGGCTTGATAAAGGACAGAAATGGTCTGGACCTAACAAACAGAAGTAGAAGATATTAAGAAGAGGTGGAAAGAATACACGGAAGAACAGTACAAAAAAGATCTTCACAACCTAGATAATCATGATGATGTGATGACTAATCCNCACGAAAATGTCAAAGTACTTGGGCATCTCCAAACTTGATTTCTTTCTTATTAAGCTCTATGAGATCTAATACTTTTAATTACACATAGCCCAATATTTCAAGTTTTCCATGCAGACGAAAGATGCGAAGTTACAATCTGTGCAACTTCCGGAATTCTGACATTGAGTTGTTCCTCCAGTCAAACTCAAATAGGCTCTTACTTTCAATTCCATGCAATGATGGAGGTCTAATTAGATTACTCTGCCAATGCCAAGTAACTATTCACAAACAAGCTATTAGTGTGAAATCTGAGAACCAAAGAAGGGTAGAGAACTATTCAGATTATCTGAATTATATTTTACAGCATTAAAATTTCAATTGGTCTATTACAAACCACAGCAAAACTTTCATCTTGAAACAAATATTTATTTGTGATTAGGCTGGACCCAGATGGGGTGTTTCTCTCTTAGGGTGTCTCATGGAATCACAGATGGTAACTGAGGGGTTTCAGTCTTGTGAAGTTTGGCTGAGCTGGACATCCAAGAAGACTCACACTCTTGGCTAGAAGTAGGTACTGGTCATGGGCTGGGAGCTGAGCTGGGACTATTGACTTGTATAGGCTATGCATAGCCTCTGCATGTGGCTTAGACTTCTCAGAACACTAGAATTGGGTCCTAGAGGCGCACTAGAGTGCCCCTAGAGGCTCAGGTAGAAGCTGCTCAGATCTCTCACAACCTAGCCTTGCAAATTTCTCAAGTCACTTTGCTGCATTCTATTGGGCAAGTGGATTCAAGGGGAGAAGAATCAACCTCCATATCTTAATGGGAACGTGGCAGAAATCACACTACAGACACATGTGTGGAAATGGATAATAAGCTATAGCCATTTTAGAAAATGTAATTTGTCATAGTTACTAAGAATCAAGAGTTTGGGGTCCATTTCTGTGTGACTTTAGTTTCAATGTCTTCCCTCTCTGGGTCCCAGAGCTTCAATTCTTAACTGAGAGAATTGAACAAGACACACTTTACAGTTTATTCACACTAAGACATCCAGCGTTTGGCTCCTTGTGAAAGACGACATCTGTATCTCTCTGAAAACCAAGAAATAGTATAAAAGGCACAGCTTAAATTGCCAGCAATTCTCATAATGTAGCTTTTAGACAGAGAATGTAAGAAATTAGATGATTAAAGACTTTTCACAAAAGCACACCATGTTTGAAAGCTGTAGAGCAGCAAAGAAGCATTATAATTCTACTAAATTAAAAAAGCCTCAGTAGAAAAAGGGAGTGTGAAAATGGGGAGTATCCTTTCTCAACAAGAACCACCCTGTGAACATTAATTTTCTCCTGCAAATCTCAAAGCATTTGACACATTCACTAGCCTGAGGTTTTACTATTTTCTTTTTATTGGACAGGCACCACTGGCACAAAGAATGTAATTTTATCATAGAAAATTAGAGCTGAAGGGGACCTCAAGGTCATCTTATCCAATGAAGTGATACAGGGCAGAAGAGTACAAATTATATACACCCACTGAGATCGTAATCTAGAGATTAGATGATTTCCTCAGCATCAAACAATGAGTCAGTGGCTGAGTTGTGTCAAGAAGGTAAAGTTCCCAGCTTCTCAGCAACAGACTAGCAGAAGTCCCTTACTTAGCCCCTGACATTCAAAAAATGCTTTATGATTTTAAGACGTTTTTATTTCCTCCCTCTCTTTTTCCTTTCCTTCCTTGTCTTTCCTTCCTTCCTATTTTTCTCTATTCTTTCTTATTGATATATTATGTATCAGAAAGTGCTACCTAAATTATTTCATTTTATCCTTACACCAACTGCGATGGTGCTAAATACTACTGTCCACATTTTACAGCTGAGGGAAATGGGTACTTGTAAGTGAAGAGACTTGCCAAAACCACAGAGCTAGTAACCAGCAAAGTGTTTCAGGTGAGGGAGTGACGTATTGACTTCTATCCCAGCTCACTTTCTCTTTCCTTTTAGTCCTAAGTATTTTTCTAATCACCAAGATTTTCTAAGTCTTTTCTATGTGTTGGGTTTGGTATTATTTTATTTTTATAGTTTATTTAATCCTACACATAATTTCATATCTTATATAGGACTTTCTGTTCTTACCCCAAAGAACTGAGGTCAATGGCATAGATGAAAGTTAACTTTTCACATCAAAACTTAGATATTTATTGGTAAGTTGGAGCTTTGCCCACTGCTCAAATGACTCAGTACAGACCACTGCTAGATGGTATAATAGAAAAAGAAAATATATGCAAAATACACCTCTGACAGAGTGTTAATATCTAAAATATACAAGGAACACATGTATCTCAATAACAAGAAGACAAATAACCTGATTTTAAAATGGGCAAAGATCTTGAGTAGACATTTCTCCAAAAAAGATATAAAAGTGACCGACAGATATGTGAAGAAAAAGAGTCAACATCATTAATCATCAGAGAAATACAAATCTAAAC
This sequence comes from Aepyceros melampus, assembly GCA_006408695.1. NCBI lineage: Eukaryota > Metazoa > Chordata > Mammalia > Artiodactyla > Bovidae > Aepyceros > Aepyceros melampus. The sequence continues at coordinate 12,451 of SJXQ01009461.1, read as the reverse complement.
CACAAGGAGATATTACCTGACATCCATAAGGATGGCCATTATCAAAACAAAAAAGAAAACAAAGCAAAAGCAGAAAACAAAGTTGGCAAGAAAATGGAGAACTAGAACCCTGGTGGGCTGCCATCTATGGGGTCACACAGAGTCGGACACTACTGAAGCGACTTAGCAGAAGTAGCAGCAGCAGCAGCAGAACCCTCATACACTGTTGTTTGGAGTGTAAAATGGTGTGTCATCTATGGAAATTAGTGGGGAAATTCATAAAGAAATTAAAAATAGAGCAATCATATGTTCCAGCAATCCTACCTCTGGGCATTTATCTTAAAAAAATGAAGTCAGGTTCCCTTAAAGATACTTGCATTTCCATCCTTATTGCAGCATTATTCACCTAGCTGAGAGATGAAAACAACCTTTAATAGCCATTGACAGATGAATGGATTTTAAAAATGTAGTATATACTTACAATGAAATACTATTCAGCCTTAAAAAGGAAGGAAAATCTGACACATGCTACAACATGTATGAAAAGTGAAAGTGAAGTCATGTCCGACTCTTTGCAACCCCATGGACTGTAGCCTACCAGGCTTCTCTGTCCATGGGAGTTTCCAGGAAGAGTACTGGAATGGGTTACCATTTCCTTCTCCAGGGGTTCTTCCCAACTCAAGGTTCAAAGCCAGGTCTCCTACCTGGCAGGCAGACGCTTTACCCTCTGAGCCACCAGGGAAACTTGAGTACATTAAATTAAGTAATATCAGTTATGAAATATGAAAAAAATTTAGAGATGTGCTGTACAGCCCTGTGTTTATCATTAACAGTACTTCAAGGTTTGTTGAGAGGGTAGATCACATATTATATGTTATTTATCACAAATAAAAAAGAAAAACATTTGAATGAATGAATAAATGGATGAATGAATGCCTGCTTCAGATCAGCCTTTGCTCCTCAATTACTGTATGACACTGGACATGATATTAACCTCTCCAAAAGGAGAGTTGGACCATAAAGAAGGCTGAGCACCAAAGAATTGATGCTTTTGAACTTGGTGTTGGAGAAGACTCTTGAGAGTCCTTTGGACTGCAAAGAGATCAAACCAGTTAATCCTAAAGGAAATCAGCTCTGAATATTCATTGGAAGGACTGATGCTGAAGCTGAAGCTCCAATACTTTAGCCACCTGATGCAAAGAACTGACTCACTGGAAAAGACCCTGATGTTGGGAAAGATTGAAGGCAGGAGGAGAAGGGGACGACAGAGGATGAAATGGTTGGATGGCATCACCGACCCAATGGACATGAGTTTGAGCAAACTCTGGGAGATGGTGAAGGACAGAGAAGCCTGTCATGTTGCAGTCCATGAGGTTGCAAAGAGTCAGATATGACTTAACAACTGAATAACAACAACAAATCCTTAGATAGTAACATCTTTTTTAAAAGTGGTGATGTGTTAAAGATTGGACTTGTGGTTGCCAAGAAGGAAAGCAGGGAGGAGAGAGAGGGACTGGGAATTTGGGGTTGGTAAGTGCAAACTATTATATTTAGAATGGATAAGCAGTCAGATCCTACTGTATAACACAGGGAACTATATCTAATCTCCTGAGATACACCATAATGAAAAAAATATATTTTAAAAATGCAATATGTGTAAAACTGAGTCATTTTTCTGTATGGCAGAAATTAGCATTACATTCTAAAGTCAAATATACTTCAATAAAAAATTAAATTAAAATTTTAAAAGTGGTGATATGAAATTGAAATGAAATGATTATTAATTGTAAAGGACTATAAAATGAAAGATAAGTTTATTACTGTTATCACAAATTGTATTAGCATTTCACCACCTGAAGAAGAGATTGTCATGAGGATGAGGTTGATGTTGGCAAAATTTTTCAAGTGTAATCAGTAATAAAAGTATTTAGCATAAAAAATACTCTCTAAGAAAAATCTTCTAGGTCTAATGGCCTACTTGTTTCAAATAATATTCAATTTTTATTATAGAAGCCAAGTTTCAGCTCCATAACATTAATCTTACTAAATGTCACTGAGTAAGGTGTGATTTAGGGGACATATATAAGCCCTGAAAGGGTAAAGTTAGCTCTTGGGTTTCTTCTCAACCAGTTAATATGTCAGGAGACAAAGATGCTGCAGCCTGACCCAAATTTTTGTGTCAGTTACATCTGCAATATTCACATCATTTTAAATTATATCAAAAGAAAATATGTGAAGAATTTGTGACCCCAGTGACTTGATTCCCTCTTTATTCCCCCATTTCCAGGACTTAGTTTTCTTATCTCACATATCAATTCTTGGATGGTTCTTTACCAGGATGGCTTAGCCATATTATTCTATGCAAGCAAAAAGGCAAAATTAAAGTATTGCAAATCAATTGGTGTTGTATTCTAAGAATGGTACAACTCTGTCAAGTAATAATATTCTAGTTAAGCTGAAAATGAAATCAATTTTGATAGTTTGTATGGCCTGAGCAGTACACAAAACTTTGCTCACAAATGTCCACTGAGAGAGATGAAGATGGAAACCCTAGACACTACACAGACACCACTGGAGAGGAGGAGGAGAGATTCCCCAGCAACAGATCGTGCTCAACACTAATGCTGAGCACATAAATGCTGTTGATTGATTTCCTGAACACTATGAACACGTCAGGTTTAATTCCCGTGGCCACATCAAGACTCCAAACAGCAGACCATGAAGAGAAATGATTAGTCTGTGCACGTATTTTTATGTCAGTTTCTCCACCTAAAAGCAATGATGTTTAACTTCTGAAAATAGAAAAGCTGGTAGTTTACAAAAATTTAAAAATTCTTAAATTTGCCTTGTATTATAAACTCGGCATTAGGAAAGCATTGCACTTTGGTATTTAGCACCTACTGAAGGCAATATTCGTTGTATATCTTCATTCTTCTCAGAAAAAAATCAACCTTGAACATTTTATTTGTATTGATATTTGCCTTTTTTTAATAAGTAGACAATATACATCTAATGTATTATTATTAGTGTTAACATCGCATACCAGTATTAGCATAGCTGTACTAGCACATGAATGATTCATTCTTCTCTGTGAGTCGAGGCACCGGGGCCATGGCTGAGGGAGATATTGACTGCACAGAAGAAATGCATTGTGTCTTCACTGAGTTTAGTTCTGGTAACACGTAACTAATCTTACTATTTTTCAAGCAGCATGCAGTTAGTGACCCTGTTAATACCTAACAATAGCAAAATCCAAGAGATGCTGAGGACAGATGATCAAGAGGTAGAATTCTTTAAAGGGATGGATATGTTTTGTTTCAGTTGATACAGAGTCATCCTCAGGAAAACAGACTCAGTAGTCTTCACACTTAAGCAGTTTCAGCAAAAAGAAATGCATTACAGGCCCCATTCCCCTCTTCCTAAAAGATGCTGATACCTTCTTGCAGCCACATCAAATGCCTGCATTCAGAGAAGAGTCATGCTTGCTTTAGCTTCATGTGGGCTATGCAGTTTATGGAGTGTTCCCAGTCTAATAATAAAAATAACAACAATAATAACAGCTACTAACATTTATTCAGTGTTGACTATATGTTGTTTGGTACTGTCCTAAAAGTTATGGGTATAAATGTGTGTGTGTGTGTGTGTGTGTGTGTGTGTGTGTATATACATGTATTTAATGACTATATATATTTTTTGACCATATCATATATTATCATTTTGTTTTTTTCCTTTTTAAAAAGTTGAGCTAGGGAGTATATGCATCTTACAATCAGTAGGGAAGCACAGAGACATGAAATAGAATGTAATCTCCATGAATGCAGGTATTTTTTACTAGTTCACTGCTGTTTCCTATTCTTTTATAATGTTTGAAACCTACCTTGTTGAGTTAATGAATGAATGAATGAATATATTTTGTCTAAGGCTACTATGCCAACAATTATCCAATTATAATTGAAAGCTAAATGTTTAGCAAATTGTAAGACCATTTAATATGAGGATTCTATTTTTAAAAATTTATATTTGAAGATGTATCACAATAATAATCAGTTTCAATGACAAATTCCTTAATTATTTATTCCCATGATATTAATTAAGATTAAATAATGTTTTGAAAGACTCACAACCTTATTCCAGGCCTTCTCAAATGTTTCTACTGAAGAATCCCTACGATCAGATGAGAAGTAAACTTTCTCTTCAAGGGGTCTTGTTGTATATCATGAAAGACCCATTGAAAGTATTAACTATTTTTGGTGAGTCATGTTTTGTCATAAAATTCATGACAGTTTTGTGCAATATCATCCAATAAGTTTTCTCAGAATCCCTAGAGGACAGAGCCTTTAGGCAGGTTCTCTCATGTTAACTCTTCAGTGTTGTTAATGCAATCTCAGGGAGCAAGAGGAAAGGAGAAAGGGCATGAAGCAGAGAAGAGAAAGTAAAATGGGGGACATTGCCAAAGTAGCCATTACCTATAGCAAAGGAAACTAATGTGCTCATCTGACGGAAGTCTTTTTAAAGGCAATATGGCGACTACTGCATTGCAGAAAAGTTCATTGGAAGGGCTGGAGGGAGGGGATAGGGAGGAATTTTATCTACTGGTCCCTTTCCATATTTATTACAATCTGTCCCACTGGGAGTTGACCCCTCTGCACTCTGGATTGGACCGTATAGACCCTGCAAGGAACCATGGAGCAAGCCATATCTCCTATAGGCGTGGTATTCTTTATCTGAGTCCAGAAGTAGGGGGAAGGTCCTGAGATCACTAGTGGGAGCCTCAAACCAAAAAATCTCTAGGATCCTAGAGATCGGTGATCGACTACTGCATTGCAGAAAAGTTCATTGGAAGGGCTGGAGGGAGGGGATAGGGAGGAATTTTATCTACTGGTCCCTTTCCATATTTATTACAATCTGTCCCACTGGGAGTTGACCCCTCTGCACTCTGGATTGGACCGTATAGACCCTGCAAGGAACCATGGAGCAAGCCATATCTCCTATAGGCGTGGTAGTTCTTTATCTGAGTCCAGAAGTAGGGGGAAGGTCCTGAGATCACTAGTGGGAGCCTAAAACCAAAAAATCTCTAGGATCCTAGAGATAGGTGAGGCCCAGAGGGTCTGGGCTGACCCTATGAGGAATCTAATATAACTCATTGAGTAAAAACGGACGTCAGCGAGTGCCACATTCCTGTTATGGCTCTGCATCTGCTTTAGACTCCACTCAACATCTAGGAGAACTAGTAACCAGAGGAAAAGCACAACCTGATTACAGGGAGCAGATCTGAGAATGGGCCAGAAGAAAAGTACATACTTACTGCCACAGAGCCCACCGGAGAACAGGTGGGCTCACAGAGAGGAATAGAAATGACAATATTGGATATTGTTTATTTAAATGAAAATGTGAATGTTTACTCTCAGCCACCGTCCAGATATAAGAAGTGGATGGTACATTGCTGCACAGTGGCAAGATACATTATTAACAGGACTTTAGTCATTTATAATCTACCTGGCTCTCAGGTGGATAAGTCATATTATAAAATCATTTGCAATGGTTCACAAGTAAAATCAAGTCCTGAATTGGGGCCAAAGAGAAAAACTTTCAGTGTTTACATGTTTTAGAAGAGTCATTTCAGTAAGTTCCAACCTTCTGAAACTTTTGAAAGTGCTTCAATGACAGTTTCATCCATAGACATGAAGAATTTATCTAAACATATTTGACTAACTTCAAAAAATTTTCAGAGGGATGATACACATAGATTACATGATATGAGATTCTGAAAAAAATTTATCTCCAAGAGGTTTAGGACATTCAGTAATAATGCATTTACCTGGATTGCTAACATCGTGGACATGTAAAACAGTGAAGAAGTATCACACAGGTTCCCTGTTGCCAAATGTGGTGAGGCCTCAGGGTAGCTCCATTATCATTCTTTTCATCCCCGTGGTCAGTCACCCTCCCAGCCCCCTCCAACTCTCCTTTCACAGTTGTCTCCCGGCTTGTGGTCTCATTGTTATTTCCATATGTGTGCCAAATTTCTCAAATGAACACATAAAAGACAGTCTTTTCAAAACTGTAGGTGACATAACTGAAGTAGTGTTAATATGACAGACAGAACAGCCCAAAAGACTTAAGCAGTGGAACAGACCTAGAAATACCTTTTTTTACAGAGATAAAGTGGAAGCTCCTACACTGGTGAACTTCTACAAATAATTCTGAACATTTGCTATAGGCCTGCCACTGTGTCTATACTATGGATACAGTGACGGGCAAGACTGAGAGTTTCCCTACCCTCAAACATCTTACAGTCCAGGAGAGACTCTGAGCAGGGAAGGAAGATCATTTAGCAGAGCTAAGATGTGTAGCTAAGTGCTATAGGAGTAGAAACAGTGTTGGGATACCTAATTTATCTGGTACATGTCTTTCAAACCCCAAGAAGTGACATTTAGGCTAGAATCTAAGGAAATAATGGGGGTTAGTAGGTAAGGCAGAGCTGTAGAGTGATTCAGAACAGCATGTGTCATGGTTATTCAAAGAACTGGAAAACATAGCAAAAGTCAGATCATGAAAGTCTCTTAAGCCACGATAAGTGATTCCATTTTACTAAAAAAAGCAGTGGGAGCACACTGAACAGTTTTAAGCAAGAGAGTAATATGATCAGATATGAGTCTTGGAAGTATCAACCTGGAAGCATGTGGAAGATAGACAAATGTAGGAGAAATCCACACAGAAGAGTCTGATATAACCAGTAGGAACAGAGAGAAGACATGTCTTAGGTTGAAGCAATTGGATATGTTTGCCAAGTTACTGAATATGAGATATGAGGTGGTGGGGAAACTCATTGATGATTCTGACATTTCCAGGTTGAGTGGGTATGCTTATGCCATTTGGTGAGATGAAAATATTAGAGGGACAGAAGTTTAAGCAGTTTAAGAAAATAATGACTGAAATTTGAGTCATGTGGAATTTGACATTCTTATGGGCCATCCCAGTACAGATGACCAAAGTACAGCGGGACATAAGAATCTGGAGCTCGTGAATGAGGTCTAAGTTCATTGACTGAGCTATGTCTATGAGAGTCAACATATACACGATGACTAAAACTATTGGATTAAATGAGGCCAGGTATTAGAAATAGAATATATAGGAAATAGGGCTTGACTATGCATTCACTCCCACTCCAGTACTCTTGCCTGGAAAACCTCATGGACGGAGGAGCCTGGTAGGCTGCAGTCCATGGGGCCGCACAGAGTCAGACACGACTGAAGCGACTTAGCAGTAGCAGTAGCAATGCATTCACTAAGTTCACACAGTCAACAACACAATGTGGCTAGCAAATGTGAAGTAATGATAGGATGTATAAATGCAACATCTGGCTCCAGAATAAGACAGTGGAGAGCTCTGTTCTTCTTGAGGGTGATCAGGCCATGCTGAGCATCATATTAACTGGTGGGTACCACACTACAAGCAGATTCAGAAGAGATGGTAGTGATGAAGAGATGGAAAACCAAGCTAAAACATAAGAATTACTTATAAGAATAAGAAGCAAGTGTGAATGTTCAGTCTAAATAAAGGATGATTCTTCAAATATTAGAAATCCAATCATATAGAAGCTGAATTAAAATTATTTTAATGATAATGATAAAAATAATATCAGTAAAAATGTTCATCTTTTCCACAATTATTCAATAAAGTCATGGAGAGAGTACACTCCTTGTCACTGGGGACATTTAAACATCAGTTCAGTGAGGACCTGGAAAGGACTTTGTGGCTAGAAGAACAAGATCAGGTAGATGGTAATGATAATGATAAAAATAATATCAGTAAAAATATTCATTTTTTCCACAATTATTCAATAAAATCATAGAGATAGTACACTCCTTGTCACTGGGGACATTTAAACATCAGTTCAGTGAGGAACTGGAAAGGACTTTGTGGCTAGAACGACAAGATCAGGTAGATGGGTAGGTTGCTGCTAAGTTGCTTCAGTTGTATCCAACTCTGTGTGATCCCATAGACGGCAGCTCACCAGGCTCCCCGATCCCTGGGACTCTCCAGGCAAGAATACTGGAGTGGGTTTCCATCTCCTTCCCCAATGCATGGAAGTGAAAAGTGAAAGTGAAGTCACTCAGTCGTGTCCAACTCTTGCGACCTCATGGACTGCAGCCCACCAGGCTCCTCCGTCCATTGGATTTTCCAGGCAAAAGTACTGGAGTGGGGGTGCCATTGCCTTCTCCAAGATGGGTAGGTTAACAACGTTTAATGTGCTTTCCAACCTTGAGATGGTTTACACTGACTTGGGATGGCAGAGAGACATTTAGGAGGCAACATAATTTTAGTGGACAGCCTGAACAAACACTTATTTTCTCATTTTGAGTTGACCATTTAATAGTGTAATCTGTCAGTTTCACCAGGCTGTGCTTGAGTTTCCTCAGTGAATTATGAGAAAGTGACAAAATGTTTGCTAAGACCCTTAAATTCTGTGAAGATTTTGCCTACAGTCCTGGCTACACTTTCTATCCATATGTAACTAATGAGTGTGTGCTCAGTCGCTCAGTTCAACCCTTTGCAATTCCATGGACTATTGCTTGCCAGGCTCCTCTGTCCATGGGATTCTCCAGGAAACAATATTGGAGTGGGTTGCCATTTCCTTCTCTAGGGGATCTTCCAGACCCAAGCATCAAACCCACATCTCATACATCTCCTGCATTGGCAGATGGATTTTTTACCACTGAGCCACCTGGGAAACCCCCATATGTAAGCAGTACCCCTCAGTTATTCACATTTATCACACACGTGTGTTGGTGAGATGAAAGAACTTAAAAAAAGAGGACTTCTGGAGAGGCAAAGGAAATGAGTCTTGGCTGATTATGCACGTTGGCAAACATGGTGTAAACTGATTGAGTCATAGGATAAGCCATTTTGAATTTGTAACAGTTGATTCAAATGTTTTAATGGATTTAATACTGCTCAGAGACCCACCCAGGAAAAGGAAGGGCTCCAATATTGTGGCAAATATCAGCTTAGATTTGACATTGCAAGGTAGATGGATGGTATATGTTCACATTCATCATCCTCAGCAGTTACACTTATATTCAGATTTTTTAAAAGTGTGCTTCTAATTTTAGTCACCCCTTTGCATATCATTTTTTTATGGACAGTTGGAATACTTTAGGCCTGCTGACCTTTCAGAAAAGGCTGAAAACTCGAACATTGCTCTAGGAAGGCAGTCTCAGACAGCATGTGACTGAATTCCATGGTAAAAATTGGTTTGGTTCCTTCCTGAATGAGGATGTAAAATTATACCAATCAGATGGCAACTCCCAGAGAATTTGATCACAAAAAGGCTTAGCCATTTGGTTATATCTTAGAGTGGGGATTCTGGCCTTATAAAGTCAGCTTCTAGTTCAGTGTGGTGATTGGAAAGAACATTAGAAGGTAAGCAGATGGCTGGATTGCTTTCCTTAGTGTCTTTTCCCTAATATCACAATGTAAAGGCTTGCCCTGGGCACTGAATAAAATGAAGAGCCTTCAGTGAAGAACCCCCATCAACACAAAAGCTCTAGCAAAGGGGGAGATATGGCCTCTACAAAGCCTAATTTTCTCTGGTCTCACCACCAACCCACAGGCACTCTGCCAACTTATTTGGGAAGTAGGCTGACTACATATTTCAGAGCAAGGTCCTGACTCCATTCCTGCCCCATCTCCTTGGCAGGCCTCTCCTCAAAGCCTCGGCTTCCACAATGTCTGATGACATGAGCTTGCTGGGGCACACAGCTTCTCTGTATTCATGAATCTGCTCATCATCTCTTTTCTGTTCACAGCTCCTTGGGGGTTTCCTGGGCAGCAGGAGATTTGCTATGGGGCGGGGAAAGCAGGGATTTAGAGCAAAGTGTTTCCCTGAAACATACTGCCTGGGCAGGCTGGTTCTGCTGTTAAAAGCTCCTCTACAGCCATATGCCTCCATTCGGCTATTAAGTGGAGTGTTACTGTCATATAGACAGAGGCGCCGGCTCCCTCCATCACTTACACCCTGTGCTGCCCATCTGCACGCATGGCTTTTTGCCCATTTATGAGTTATAGACCAGCTACAATAGGAAACGACTTCCATCTACTGCAAAGCTCAGAAGCTTCAAAACCTAGGCAGTTCTCCCTTGGGGATATGAAGTCACTGTTTCCAGTGCCTGGCCCTAGTCAAATGATTGTGGACCTGTTCTTGATCTGTTTCAAACTTACTGTGTATGGTGCAGATAGGGAAGGAGTGGCAGCTGAATGAGTCAGTCCTTCATGATGGATGGCAAGAAGAGGAACTGCAGATGTTAGAAATGCTATAGTTGTTACATAGACAGCAGCCACTTCCTAGCTTGATTTCAGGCTTTATCCACATTCCCTGGTGGCTCAGAGGTTAAAGCGTCTGCCTCCAATGCGGGAGACCTGGGTTTGATCCCTGGGTCGGGAAGATCCCCTGGAGAAGGAAATGGCAACCCACTCCAGTATTCTTGCTTGGAGAATCTCATGGACTGAGGAGCCTGGTGGGCTGCAGTCCATGGGGTCACAAAGAGTCGGACACGACTGAGTGACTTTACTTACCACATTCTCCACAAGGAATTCCTCATTTTCCCAAGAATGTCATAGACAGCAGCCACTTCCTAGCTTGATTTCAGGCTTTATCCACATTCCCTGGTGGCTCAGAGGTTAAAGCGTCTGCCTCCAATGCGGGAGACCTGGGTTTGATCCCTGGGTCGGGAAGATCCCCTGGAGAAGGAAATGGCAACCCACTCCAGTATTCTTGCTTGGAGAATCTCATGGACTGAGGAGCCTGGTGGGCTGCAGTCCATGGGGTCACAAAGAGTCGGACACGACTGAGTGACTTTACTTACCACATTCTCCACAAGGAATTCCTCATTTTCCCAAGAATGACAGGGGTGGGATGAGAGTAGGGGAGTCAAAGACTATCCATTTCCATTCATGTGTGTACAGATATCCTGTAGACTCCACAAGTTGTTTCTTTTGATTCCTCCTCCAGGAGGCACAATAATAACAAAACATTTACATGTTACACCTTCAAAATCCACTCAACAGATTTTGGCACTGCAGAGTGAGTCCCAGTGGCACCAAACTTAGAGTTCCCAAATCATAAGCAAACTTTGTTCCAAACACCCTCTGTAGATTTTTGTTTCAGAGTTCAGTTCAGTTTAGTTCAGTTGCTCAGTCATGTCCGACTCTTTGCGACCCCATGAATCGCAGCACGCCAGGACTCCCTGTCCATCACAAACTCCTGGAGTTCACTCAGA
>SJXQ01009460.1:2789-27099 GCA_006408695.1 Aepyceros melampus | reverse complement strand
TTCCTTAGTGAATAAAATGCTTTATTTTTCAAAATAATTCAGCATATAGTCTACAAATCACCTAAATCAAAATCACCTAGGAGGCATATTCACAAATGCAGGTTTCTGGGGCCCATAAACAGTGTGTGAAAGGGAGCTGGAATTTCAATAATCTCCCTAGGTGACTCATGCATTCCAAATTTGGGATTCTCAGTGAAAGGCAGGACAGGGCAGAGTGGCATGCATCAGATCAGTTGAGGACCTTTTACAAGCTATATAACATGGACAGAAAAGTCTGGCAGGCTACATCCATGGGGTTGCAGAGTTGAACACGACTTAGCAACTGAACCATCTATGCTACAACTAAGTCCCAGGTCTCTCTATTGGCTTTCAGCATAAGAAAAACATAACCTATAAGGCTATCTCCTTATCTTCTCAGACCTTACTCTGAACTTGTTTCCCCCTACAATCACTCAGCAAATACTTATTAAATGCTCACTATCGGTCAGGCACTGTGCTTGGTACTTGGGGACAAGGCATACCAACTTGAAGTTGGCAGCCAAACTGTTTTATAATTTTTATAGATTTACTATGTCAAAAACTGTTCAAATAATAGTTTTCATTTAATGAACAGTTATGTGAGGGACATTGTACTTGGTGCTTTACACATATATCTCTAATCCATATTAGTTCTGTCCTATAAGAAAAATGGTATCCTTATTTTACAGATGAGGAAACTGAGGCTCACAACTATAGAACATATAAGGGCTAAAGCTGGGCTTAGAATCCAGTTCTGTCTGACTCCAGTCTGAGCTCTTTCCTCTATGTTATGTTTTCTTCCTAAGGCTTAAAAAAAAAATCTTCCCATCATGAAGATTTTTAAATTCATGTTTTTTGGTAACAGAATATGGCCTGTAGGGCCTAATGCTTCCAACTTAATTAACATACACTGACTCCTTGGATCCAAATTATTCTAGTAAAAGATTCAGCAACCCAACAAATCTTCCCCCAAATAGGATTTTCCTTTTTTAAATACCTGAGGTACCACTCCCACTGCCCTCCGAAGGCTTTAAGCTCTTTCCTCTATGTTATGTTTTCTTCCTAAGGCTTAAAAAAAAAATCTTCCCATCATGAAGATTTTTAAATTCATGTTTTTTGGTAACAGAATATGGCCTGTAGGGCCTAATGCTTCCAACTTAATTAACATACACTGACTCCTTGGATCCAAATTATTCTAGTAAAAGATTCAGCAACCCAACAAATCTTCCCCCAAATAGGATTTTCCTTTTTTAAATACCTGAGGTACCACTCCCACTGCCCTCCGAAGGCTTTCCAGGCTCACATCTTGTATATTTTGACCAGCAAGGTAAATGTTACCCTTTTGAGGCTCATAGAAGCGAAACAATAGCCTCACTATTGTGCTTTTCCTGAAATAGAAAACAAGGAAAGGTTATATAGCTCCAACTGGCATTAAGGAACTCCTATTTTAAACTACAGCAATCATTTTATTATGACAAAGAAAAAATATTACATTGGGAATCATCAATCAATGATGCAAAATTTTATAAACAACTAAATTACTCACCCTGACCCACTACCTCCTACAATGGCCACTTTCTTTCCTGCAGGGACTTCAAAAGATATTCCATTAAGGACTTTCTGCCCCTCAATGTATTCAAAATGCACATTATCAAAGGCCACCGTAGCTGTCTGTGGTGTGATCTGAAGGGGAGATGCCATCGCTTTGTCCTAGTAGGGAAGAAAAAAAAAAGCCACTTTATACACTGCCTAGAGTATTGTTATGCAGATAATTTTCTAATTCACAGAGATAAAAAGGAAAATAATGGGAAAGGAGAAAGTTTATAAGTGGAGTTAGACCACTTCTCAGTGGCACCCCACTCCAGTACTCTTGCCTGGAGAATCCCATGGACAGGGGAGCCTGGTGGGCTGCAGTCCATGGGGTCGCTAAGAGTTGGACACGACTCAGTGACTTCACTTTCACTTTTCACTTTCATGCATTGGAGAAGGAAATGGCAGCCCACTCCAGTGTTCTTGCCTGGAGAATCCCAGGGACGGGAGGAGCCTGGTGGGCTGCCGTCTATGGGATCGCACAGAGTCGGACACGACTGAAGCGACTTAGCAGCAGCAGCAGCAGCATGCATGCTTTTAAAGATCTGTTTTTTCCCCTCACTGCTAAGGGCAAAAATCTTGAATGCTCTGATCTCTGATCAATTTGTTTAGGGAAGGAAGAAAGATGGTGGACAGGGGAGAAAGCAGGTTGAGAATATAAGGAGAAGCAATAACATTTTGTATCATTATTAGCAAAAGTAAGTCAAGTGCAAGTACAAATAATGGAAGTTAACAAAATTTAGTGTCTAGGTATAATATTCTTTGCTAATGTTGTAAGGTTTCTAAACATATAAGTAAAAGCTGTAATAGCCTTTTAATACACATTATAGTCCAAATTCCTGCAAAAGATAAATTAGTTTGCTAACATGGTGATATAAGACTGTTATCCCAGAATAATACCATTATGGGATGATGCTTATATGCTTTTAAAAAAGTATTAAATACATTACTTACTTTAATTCGGGTGTCTACCTTGAGTAGAGTAAACAACGTGTTCATATCTATAAGTGCTTGTCTAGTCTCTCTGTATACAGTTCCCAGAAAGTTAAGAGGTAATGAAAGCTGAAAAAGCAGTCCATTCACCATTACTAAATCTCCAACAGTAAGGGTACCTTAATATGCAGTTGGTAGAGAAAAAAAATACTTTAGATGTCATGAACTTTCCAGTTTAAGAGAAGTTTACAGTTTATTACTGTGGAATACAGTTGAAAACATACATAATCAGCAACTGTAAGGCCTACTCTAATTCCAAAGCATTTTAACCCATAATTTAGGAATACAGGGAACTAGATAAGTACTAAGTGGAATGGGAAAAGCCTACCCATACAATACACATGATATATAAGAAAAAAGAATGGTTTAAAAAACAGAAAGAATGGTTTAACAATGCAGACAGAAGTGGAAGGCTGAAAATCTTTCCTTTCTTCCTAAGATACTAGCATAATATAAAGCAGAATTTTTTTAAAGTATAAATTAAAACACTGGAGCAAATGGATATCATGATTAGGAATGATAAACCATATATTAAGGTCATAGTGAATGAAAGAATTCTAGCTGAGCAAGCAAGTTACATAAAAGAGGTAAGGATATTATTTATTTTTGAAATGTTTTACAAATGAACAGCTAATAGATAAAAGGTTACTAGTAATAAGACTGCTCGCACTTTAGTCCTTTGGACTAAACACTAATTACACTTCCTTCCAGGTCCACAAGAGAAATTAGAAATATTAGATGCTAAAAAGTATGTTACTCCTAAAAGAATCAGATTGTAGCCCCACAAACAGCAATCCCAATCAATGAGAAAATTAGTGCTAAATTTGTAGCGTTAAACAAAAGAAAACAACATACCATCAAGAAAACATATTGTGATACAAAAATGAAAGTACTCCAAGGATGTTATAGTACCTTAATAAATATGCTTTATATTTAAGACTAAAACGCATATTCCTTTCATTAATATTTATTTATAAAGGTTAAGTAAAATACTGACAAACGTGAAAACCACAGATCTATTACCTGCCACAATTCCCTGACTGGCAAGCACCATTATGGCTGTTAAGCCAACACTGAAAATAGCACTTTGACCAAAGTTCAGCATAGCCAGAGTAGAGGTACTTTTCAATGAAGCAGCTTCATATGTCTTCAAAAATCCATCATATCTTTGTGCTTCATAATTTTCATTATTAAAATACTACAAAATACATAAAAATAGTAATTACATACAAGTATAATTGGAATCAGACTTCATCTATGGATATAATTTTGTACTGCACAGGAAATTTTAAAAACTAACTTTCAATACATTGGACTATGGTACACCTACAGTTTTCCACTATGGCCAGTCCATAAAATTCATCCCCGAAATATTTAAAGAAGGCCTAGTTAATTTAAATCCAGATCTATAAAAGCTGGCAAGGGACTTCCTTTACAAAGCCTTCCCTTGATCCCCTGAGACTCTCTAAATTCACAATTTCATTGCCCCCACCACATTATGCCTTCTTGTGTCATCACTTGCATACTTTAACTCTCCCAATGCTTAGCAAATTCTTGGAGGGCAAGGATTAAACAGCAATCATTGATTTTACTGCCCTCCTCATTACAGGACTTAGCATAGTGCTGTGCACACAAGAGGCATTCGGTAATACTTGTTAAATGGAAAAATGAACAAATAAATGAAAGAATTAGTGAAAAGCACTATGCTAGGCACTACGGGGTCACAGAGAGTTGGACATGACTGAAGTGACTTAGCAGCAGCAGGCACTATGAAGGATAGAGTCAAAACTCAGTGTGCATTCTGAATCAAATGCTAACTATACTGTCACCACCACTTATAAATTAATTAAATAAACAACAAAGTACTATTATTTCATCATACCAAGATATCCTATCCTAATCTGCAGCTCTAACTTACAGCACCTATAATATTAAATGGTAGAACAAATCTTAGTACAGTGTGAAAGGAAGAAAAAGTCAAATTAAACATATTACCTTCACAGTTTCATAATTCAGCAGCGAATCTATGGCAGCATTGCCTGCATCATTATCTGCTTTGTTCATTTCTATTCTAAATTTAGTTCTGTAAGACAAAGATGTGCATAGGTATGGAATGTCTGCTATAGAAGCATAACTAATTTCTTCACCTTGACTGACCTCTGAGGAATACCTTACCTCCACTGTGTGATGGCAACTGTGAATGCTGTGTATGCACCAAGTGTCCCAAGGGTCACCAATGCAAACTGGGCACCACATCTATAATACTGGAAAAGACAAAAAGAGAAATGAGCTTAGTCATTATTCCTGTCAAATAGTTTATAATATATAATAGCAAACCTCAAAGATTCTAATTAAAAATATGTTGGTATAAAGTTATATATATGAAAAACTAAGAAAACAAATACCTTAGAAAACCAACTTTAAGTTATACACATACTTTTAATTATAAAATATGAAATGGTGAATCATTATGCCTAAAATGTTATAAATGGTGAATAGCAAGAAACCTAGATAATCTAAGCATACCAGTCCCAAGTCATATACCATAATGTCTGCTAACAACAAAAAAACTGCAAGCATTAGCTAAATGACTGATCTATGTGCAGAACTGAACAACTCTTTACAATAACAACATGATAAAAGACTTTAGGTACAGTCCCTTGAAGCTTGTGGCAAAATAATTAAACTGCATAATCCTTCTGGCATCATGGAATTTTGCTTTAAAATCATCAGCATGCAATAGTACAAAAGCTTCAAGTACTAAACATCTACTAATAAGAATGTATGATAAAAGGTTGTCATGAAAAAAGTTTTACCTACCAAAACACCACTGACAAGAGTCACCTCAAACATGATGGGAAGAAGATTAAATACTAATGCACTCAGGACAAAACTGATACCCCTTGTCCCTCTGTCAATAGCCTTTGATAAAGCTCCTGTCTGTCTGCTCAGGTGGAAAGCCAGATCCAGGTTGTGAAGATGGAGAAAGACATTTTTGGCGATTCTTCGGATTGAATTTTGGGCTACCTTGCCAAATACTGCATTTCGAACTTCATTAAAAAAGGCAGCTCCCGCTCTTGATACACCATCTAACAATACATTCAAGAAAAAATGGGGTGCAAAAACATTAGAATTGTTGCAGTGCAAAAAACAGCAAGGGCTCAGAAAATATTTGTAGAAAGAATGAGCATATCACAGAAAACTTACACTAAAAAAAACCTAGAAAACATCTAGCCTAGTGAGTATTAATTTTTCCACCACTATGAAAATCCTTCATTGTTATTTACCCCCATAAGGTCCCAGATGTTGAAAGATTTTTTTCCAAGTAAATACTTTTACTAAATAGCAACCCAAAAGACCCTGATGCTGGGAAAGATTGAAGGAAGGAGAAGGGGATGACAGAGGATAAGATGGTTGGATGGCATCACTGACTCAATGGACATGAGTTTGAGTAGGCTCTGGGAGTTGGTGATGAACAGGAAGGCCTAGTGTGCTGCAGTCCATGGGGTTGCAGAGAGTTGGACATGACTGAGTGACTGAACTGAACTGAGCCCATAAGGTCTTATTATAGATAAATGCGCAGTATCTGTTGAGGTTTTATGTTCTAATTCAATTCCCCCAAGAAACAAATGATAAAACTGATATCTTGAAAAANTGGGCTGGAAGAAGCACAAGCTGGAATCAAGATCGCCGGGAGAAATATCAGTAACCTCAGATATGCAGATGACACCACCCTTATGGCAGAAAGTGAAGAGGAACTAAAAAGCCTCTTGATGAAAGTGAAAGAGAGTGAAAAAGTTGGCTTAAAGCTCAACATTCAGAAAACGAAGATCAAGGCATCTGGTCCCAGCACTTCATGGGAAATAGATGGGGAAACAGTGGAAATAGTGTCAGACTATTTTTTTGAGTTCCAAAATCAATGCCGATGGTGATTACAGCCATGAAATTAAAAGATGCGTGCTCCTTGGAAGGAAAGTTATGACCAATCTAGATAGCATAGTGAAAAGCAGAGATATTACTTTGCTAACAAAGGTCCGTCTAGTCAAGGCTATGGTTTTTCCAGTGGTCATGTATGGATGTGAGAGTTGGACTGTAAAGAAAGCTGAGCACTGAAGAATTGATGCTTTTGAACTGTGGTGTTGGAGAAGATGCTTGAGTCCCATGGACTGCAAGGAGATCCAACCAGTCCATCCTAAAGGAGATCAGTCCTGGGTGTTTATTGGAAGGATTGATGTTGAAGCTGAAACTCCAATACTTTGGCCACCTCATGTGAAGAGTTCACTCACTGGAAAAGACCCTGATGCTGGGAGGAATTGGGGGCAGGAGGAGAAGGGGACGACAGAGGATGAGATGGCTGGATGGCATCACTGACTCGTTGGACCCAAGTTTGAGTGAACTCTGGGAGTTGGTGATGGACAGGGAGGCCTGGTGTGCTGTGATTAATGGGGTCGCAAAGAATCGGACACAACTGAGTGACTGAACTGAACTGAGTAAGTTATCAGCAAAAAACATAAAGTGAGAGATGTGCATGAATATGATGTATAACATAACCACATTTATTTAAGAATGTGGTTTATTTAAGAATGTATTCCAATATCAAAGGTAAATTTCAACAATGCAAAAACAGCAGTTACTTTTGCACCAACCTAATGAACAATATCCCAAGTAGTGCCAGTGGTAACAAAACCCCTGCCAATGCAGGAGACATGAGTCTCTC
Source organism: Aepyceros melampus (assembly GCA_006408695.1). Taxonomy (NCBI): domain Eukaryota; kingdom Metazoa; phylum Chordata; class Mammalia; order Artiodactyla; family Bovidae; genus Aepyceros; species Aepyceros melampus. Next base: position 19,781 of record SJXQ01009460.1, on the reverse strand, counting down.
AATCCCTGGTTCTAGAGGATGCCCTGGAGGAGGGCATGGCAACCAAGTCCAGTTTTCTTGTTAGAGAACCCAAGTGACAGAACAGCCTGGGGGGCTACAGTCCAAAGGGTTGCAAAGAGTTGAACACGACTGAAGCGACTTAGCATGCACACACAATAAAAAGAAGTGAAGCAACTGAAACTCTCATATATTGCAAGTGGAAAGACAAACATAGCCATTTTACAAACTAAGCTGGCAGTTTCTTATAGAGTTAAAAATACACTTACCATAACCCAGCAATTCCACTCCTAGGTATTTATCCTGGAGAAATGAAAACTCAGATTCACACAAACACCTGTACTTGAGTGTTTACAGCAACTCTAGTTATAATTGCCAAAGAGTGTGGAAAGAAACAAATGTCCATCAGTGGGTAAATGGATCAACAAACTCCAGTATATCCATACTATGGAATACTGTTCATTAATAAAAGATAATGAACTAGTGATAGTATCAGCAACTTGCATGAATGACAAAGACATTACGTTGAATTAGAGAAGCCAGCTCAAAAGCTTATATATTTTATCATTCCATTTTTATGGTATTCTCAAAATGACAAAACTATAGTGATACAGAACAAATGAGTGATAACTGGCAGTAAGGGGTCTAGAGAGGATATATCTACCAATGGGTTGCAAAAAAGGAGCTTTTTTGGAATGATAACACTTTTCTGGAGCCATACTGTGATAGACAGGGAGGCCTGGCGTGCTGCGATTCATGGGGTCGCAAAGAGTTGGACACGACTGAGCGACTAAACTGAACTGAACTGTGACAGTAATTATACAAATATACACCTGGTAAAAATCATAGATCTATAAATCAAACAGAGTATATTTTATTGCGTGTATACTAAAAATAAAGCCAGTATCACAGGTCACACTACATCTAGCTCCCTTAGGGGCTGGAATTATCTAAAAATAATGCTAGATGATATTGTATTTCATAAAAAGTGATTAAATATGAACTTTCATATTAAGAAACTGGTTATTTTTACTAAATTATAATCATATGACAAATGAATATGGAATAACTAAAAAGTATCCATGATTTAAGTTCAAGAGAAATAAAGGAACTTATTCTCACAAAACTTTTTTCTTTCCTAGATGAAAAACTTGAAGTTATATATATATAAATAATCTGCTAAACTCCTGAATTTTCACAGAGACTGGTATATCATTAGGGAATTGAAATCATTTAATTTTAACATCCAAAGGTACAATTTGGGACATGGAAGAACAAAGTTAAGAAAAAAGTAAAATCACCATAAATAATGGTCAAAGGTGCAATGTCAAAGATAACAGATGATCTCTGTTCATTTCCAAGGCAAACCATTCAATATCACAGTAATCCAAGTCTATGACCAAACTACTAATGGCAAAGAAGCTGAAGTTGAACAGTTCTATGAAGACCGACAGCATCTTCTAGAACTAACACCCAAAAAAGGTGTCCTTTTCATCACAGGGAACTGGAATGCAAAAGCAGAAAGTCAAGAGATACCTGGAGTAACAGGCAAACTTAGCCTTGCAGTACAAAACGAAGCAGGGCAAAAGCTAACAGAGTTTTGCCAAGAGAACAGAAAACACTTCAAACAACCTCTTCCAACAATGCAAGAGACAACCCTACACATGGGCATCATTAGATGGTGAATACTAAAATCAGACTGATTATATTCTTTGCATCCAAAGATGGAGAAGCTCTATACAATCAGCAAAAACAAGACCAGGAGCTGACTGTGGCTCAGATCATAAGCTCCTTATTGCCAAATTCAGACCTAAATTGAAGAAAGTAGGGAAAACCACCAGACCATTCAGGTAAGTCCTAAATCAAATCCCTTACAACTATATAGTAGAAGTGACAAATGATTAGATCTGATATTCAGAATGCCTGAAGAACTATGGAGAGAGATTCATGGCATTGTACAGAAGGCGGTTATCAAAACCATTCCCAAGAAAAAGAAATGCAAATAGGCAAAATGGTTGTCTGAGGAGGCCTTACAAATAGCTGAGAAAAGAAGAGAAGCAAAAGGCAAAGGAGAAAAGGAAAGATAATACTTATCTGAATGCAGACTTCAAAGAATAGCAAGGAGAGATGAGAAAGTCTTCTTAAGTGATCAATGCAAAGAAATAGAGGAAAACAATAGAATGGGAAAGACTAGAGATCTATTCAAGAAAATTAGAGATACCAAGAAAACATTTCATGCAAAGATGGGCATAATAAAGGACAGAAATAGTATGAACCTAACAGAAGCAGAAGATATTAAGAAGAGGTGGCAAGAATACACAGAAGAACTGTACAAAAAAGATCTTATTGACCCAGATAACCACGATGGTATACAAAATCAAGTGGGCCTTAGGAAGCATCACACTATGAACAAAGCTAGTGAGGTGATGGAATTGAAGCTGAGCTATTTAAAATCCAAAAAGATGATGCTGTGGAAAGTACGACACTCAATACACCAGCAAATTTGGAAAACGCAGCAGCGGCCATATGACTAGAAGAAGTCAGTATTCATTCCAATCCCAAAGAGAGGCAATGCCAAAGAATGTTCAAACTACCACACAACTGCAGTCATTTCACACGCTAGCAAAGTAATGCTCAAAACTCTCCAAGTGAGGCTTCAACAGTACATGAACCGAGAATTCCCATATGCTCAAGGTGGATTTATAAACGGCAGAGGAACCAGAGATCAAATCACCAACATCCACTAGATTATAGAAAAAGCAGGGGAATTCTAGAAAAACACTGACTTCTGCTTCATTGACTACACTAAAGCCTTTGACTCTGTGGATCAGAACAAACGGTGGAAAATTCTTAAAGAGATGAGAATACCAGACCACCTTAACTGCCTCCTGAGAAACTGATACGCAAGTCAAGAAGGAAAAGTTAGAACTGGACCTGGAATAATAGACTGGTTCAAAACTGGGAAAGGAGTAAGACAAGGCTGTATATTGTCACTGTGCTTATTTAACTTATATGCAGAGTACATCATGCAAAATGCCAGGCTGGATGAAGCACAAGCTGGAATCAAGATTGCCGGGAGAAATATCAACAACTTCAGATATGCAGATGACACCACCCTTATGGCAGAAATGAAAAACTAAAGAGCCTCTTGATGAAAGTCAAAGAGCAGAGTGAAAAAGTTGGCTTAAAACTCAACATTCAAAAAACCAAGATTATGGCCTCTGGTCCTATCATTTCATGGCAAATAGATGGGGAAACAATGGAAACAGTGAGACATTTTATTTTGGGGGGGGCTCCAAAATCACTGCAGATGGTGATTGCAGCCATGAAATTAAGATGCTTGCTCCTTGGAGGAAAAGCTATGAGAAACCTAGACAGCGTATTAAACAGCAGAGACATTGCCTTGCTGACATAGGTCCATCTAGTCAAAGCTATGGTATTTCCAGTAGTCATGTATGGTTGTGAGAGTTGAACCATAAAGAAGGCTGAGGGCCAAAGAAATGATGCTTTTGAACTACTGTGCTAGAGAAGACTTGGATTCCATGGACTGCAAGGTGATCAAACCAGTCTATCCTAAAGGAAATCAACCTTGAATATTCATCAAAAGGACTGATGCTGAAGCTCCAATACTTTGACCACCTACTGCGCAGAGCTGACTCATTAGAAAAGACCCTGAAATTGGAAAAGATTGAAGGCAGGAGGAGAAGGGGACCACAGAGGATGAGATGGGTGGATGGCATCACCAACTCAGTGGACATGAGTTTGAGCAAAACTCTAGGAGATAGTAAAGGACGTGGAAGCCTGACGTGCTGCAGTCATGGGGTTATGAAGAGTCAGACACAAATCAGAGACTAAACAACAAATGACTACTATTGTACCTAAAGATAATAAACTTCACTGAGTTTAAAATCTGAATTAGTTGAAAAGTTTTTCTTAAAAACCCAGTCATTATCCTAACTTTATCCTAACTTTGCCTTATTAAAATGTTTTATTGCACAGTGATGAACTGAAGTGGCTTGCTGTTGTTCATTCACTAAGTCTTGTCCAACTCCTTGCGACCCCATGGACTGTAGCACGCCAGGGTTCCCTGTCCTTCACCATCTCATGGAACTTGCTCAAACTTATGTCCATTGAGTTGGTGATGCCATGCACCATCTCATCCTCTGTTTTCCTCTTTTCCTCCTGCCTTCAATCATTCCTTGCATCAAGGTCTTGTACCAAAGTTTTCCTATTTTTTTTTCCTTTCCCCCCTTCATGTGACACTGCTTTTATCACTTATGACTATCAATGTACCTAAAATGTCTTCATCCTCTTTTCAATTTACTAGGAACTGAGAACTAAGCTTACCAGAAATATGTATCAATAAGAGCCAAAGGACTCTGATGAGCTTCTTTTATAGTTTATTTTGCTATGTTACATCCAATGATCCTGCATCTTACACTGGTTTCAGGAGTGAATTCCATTAAGATGAGGCTGTTAAAAGTCTGATCCATAGATAAATCAGACATTATCATATAATTTTCTGCTGACTGCACAGAAGAGTTACATAAATTAGGGTCCTAAACGTTGAAAATACTACTCCAAAAGTGGCTTATATCAGCCTGAGTTTCATTATTAGAAAATGTCATGGTATTTCATAGCTATAGCAATAAACAAAACATAATTCTTCTTATTCTTACCTTTGCTCCACCTAAAAATCCCAAGGAAATGGCAACTCTAGCTCGTAGATCTGGTCTGTCTTTGGGCCATACATAAGAGAGCATTGCTTTTATGATTTTCCGAGTATCAACATCTTTTAACTGTTGGAAGAGAGAACAAAGCAGAGACTATAACATGTCATTCAAATATTAAGTATAGTTTAGTAATGTAGAATTATATAAATATTTGAGGAAAATACAAAAAAACATTACAAATATAACTTTTATTCTGAATCTAAGGTCAATATCCTTTAAACTGAAACCAATTCAATAGATTTTAAAAAGCTACTTATTTCTCTTTATTTCTTACTTTCAGCTATAGCCATCCTCATATTGCCAGAAAGTTATCTGTGTACTGTAACATTTATTTCTTATCTACTAAGCTATCATAATATTATATAAAATTTAATAAACATTTCTATATGTTCATCTTCATGGTCAAAACCTTATGTATATACACACAAACACACATACACCACACAATCTTTATTATGTTTATATAAAATATTTTAGAACCCTAAGTCCAAACTCATGATAGAGCAGAGTTACAATACAGTGTTTAGTAAAGTACGAGTCTTGGGATTGACTAAATAGAACAGAAGTTGGGTTAGGGTTATTTAAAAAATTCAACAAAACCATATTTTTCCAGTCATACTTAATCTGACTTAAACCTATTGTACATTTTCTTTTTCCCAAGTTCCCAAGGCAACATTCCCATTAATAAATCTTTTTATTTTAGTTTCAGCATTTGGAAACAGAATAAGAATCAAAATCACACTTTCCAAAGCCAAAATAAGATCAGTGTTTAGTTGGTGAAATAATCTCCATTTTAAAACCTGAGGTATCTACTCAATTTCTCAAAAACATATTAAAAAAGAAAAGTAAGTTAATGCTCATTGTTGGTGAAGTGTATGGAAATAGGTACCCAATAACTGTTAATGGGAGAGTGGACTGAAAAAATCTTTCTGCAAAGTAACTTGATATCTGCCATTAAGCTTTGAAAATAATTCTGCCCTTTATGTTAAGAATTCTGGGAACTTAATGCTTTAAAAAAATATATGAATATTCTCCAAGTTGAATCAATCTTACTTCCTGAAAATCTCTTGATTTGTCTAGTTCTTTCTATTTCCACCACAAATGTAATCTATCACCATTTCTCACACAAACCACTGCAACAATCTCCTAATTGATCTCCTCCCATCCACTGTGCTCCTTGTCCAATTAGTTCAGCCTGTAAAGAAATATTCTCTTTCTTTTTTCTTTAATAAATTTTTATTTTTTAGTTTNTGTCTTATAACACAAACTGGGACATTTCAACCACTTTCCCATTTCACAAGTTTCATCTGTTATATTTTTCTCACTGGAATAATGGAAAAAAGGCCTTGTTTCCACATATATTTAGAAACACTCTTTCCTGTCAAAAACCTTCTACAACACACCCCAAAATTTCTTCAATAAGGACACAGAGAAGTTATGGCTAAGAGCAAGAAAATTATCCTAGTTGGCTTCATAGTGCATAAAATGTCACCACTTCATTCAACAAAATGGGTTCTGAAGTTGTGTGATCATGCATTATGAGTCCATTAGGCTATAAGTATATGCCTTTCAGTTGCAGTATAGATAATCAACATACCATATGAGTAGTAATTATAGTATGGGGGAAAAACTCCAATTTTCTTAAGAAAAGAAAATTCTTTCTCAGGGTAAAAATTCCTGAAGTAATCAAAGTAGTTTTTCTTTAAGCCTTGTTTACACATAAACAGAAAATATGAAATTTTATGAAATTCTTTACCTTTTCTGTTTATAATTTTCACAATAAATACAATTTAAAAGTAATTTAAAAAACATAACCATGATAACTACATATCAGACAACAAAAGTTCTCTAAAATGAACGCTATAGAAATATCATTAAAAAGGCCTGTAAAAGTAGCAGTCAATCTGTTTTCCTACCCTGCTAATATATGCAACATGGCCTTCCTGCCATAGCTAGATAGCTTCAGATTCAAAACACAAACCTGATATTTTAAGTTCCATTAAACTAGAAAACTACTACTATATTAGTATGAGGAATAAAAGTTTTTAGAAAGGTCTCAACTATATACTCGGAGAAGGCAATGGCAACCCACTCCAGTACTCTTGCCTGGAAAATCCCATGGGTGGAGGAGCCTAGTAGGCTGCAGTCCTTGGGGTCGTGAAGAGTCGGACACGACTGAGCAACTTCACTTTCACTTTTCACTTTCATGCATTGGAGAAGGAAATGGCAACCCACTCCAGTGTTCTTGCCTGGAGAATCCCAGGGACGGGGGAGCCTGGTGGGCTGCTGTCTATGGGGTAGCACAGAGTCAGACATGACTGAAGTGACTTAGCAGCAGCAGCAATATATACTGAAATTAGCTAGCCATAATAGAGGGAAACAATTAGATTCAGAATAAAACCACAAGAGTAACTAAAAAAGGAATTCAAACTAGCTCACTAAGATCTTTGAATGGTAACAAAATTGTACCTATTTTTTTTCCCTAGAAAGCATTTTTGGAAGAAAAGGTTTGGAGACATCAAAAAGCTGTCAAAGAAGAGATGAAAGTAAGTGAAGACAAGCTGGACAAAAAGAAAACAGCAGGTGTCAGAGAAAGAAGCTTAATTCATAACAGAAACAATGTCCATAAATATTTATATAACTAATGAACTAACTGTTCTTAAACACATGAGGACAAGTTCCAAGAGGAATACCTAAATGTATTCAATTTATCAATATAGTTATCTTTAATATCTGAAAATTCTGAATACCTAAATGCTTGATTTATTAAGTTATCACATCTTTGCACAGATTTATAAATATTTACTTATTTGGTATTAATATACAGTCTAATAAGCTTTATGTGGCTAAACAGATAAGAAAAATAATAAAAGGAGTATCTACTTGTAAAGAGAGAGTTGAAACTGCAATCATAGCATGGTAAGCCAAAAACAAACATGAACATAACATCAGAAGCACCTGACCCAATAGGGTATAACTAGAAAGCCACAAATTGTACTGATTATATGCAGCAGTGCTTAATTCAACACGATGACCTGAGGGAAAGATACAGTTGCTCACAGTCGTAAGTGTTGTAAGTGAATGTTCATGTGCAAAAGTCACTCAGTTGTATCCAACTCTTTGCGAACCCATGGACTACACAGTCCATGGAAATCTTCAGGCCAGAATACTGGAGTGGGTAGCCTTTCCCTTCTCTAGGGAATCTTCCCAACCCAGGGATCAAATCCAGGTCTCCTGCAATGCTGGCAGACTGATTACCAGCTGAGCCACAAGGGAAGCCCAAGAATACTCCAGTGAGTAGACTATCCCTTCTCCAGCAGATCTTCCTGACCCAGGAACTAAACTAGGGTCTCCTGGATTGCAGGAGATTCTTTACCAACTGAGCTATCAAGGAAGCTCTTTTAAGTGAATACCTACAGCTAACAACCATGTAGACAGGACACAGAAAGGACAATTAAAAAAAATTAAAACACACCTGGAGTAGCTCACCTGGAAGAACTTTCAGATATTAGAGATAACTGTATATTGACAAATCGAATACATTTTGCTTCTCAAGTCAGTAACTTCTTATTTCTCACCAGATAAGGTTGTCCAGCACTGAAGCAAGAGCATTTTTTTCTACCAAACTTCCATTCATTTAAAGGGAGTGGAGCAATCTGGTCTTTGATAGGAAAATGAAAGAGTAAGAAAAGAGAAAATTATCTGTTGATAAAGACAGCAGAATGAATTTTTCTTCAGCTGATGAATTTATATACGAATTCTAGTTTTAGAGACATTCCTAAATTTCAATAGCAAGAAATGTTCTTACAGAATCAAGGGCATTTGTTTAGAAGGAAACTAGTTAGGGTAAAATTTATGGAAAGGAAGAAAAATATACCAAAAAATTCTGGATGCTTCTTGTTTTGTATAAATGTGAGTCATAGGCTGAATGTTTTCTCCCTAAAAACTAATTAAGCAGAGACTTTAGAAAGGCCCACAATTTTAAGGATAAGCAAACTGTCCAAAGAACTCTTTTCAATCCAAGCTAAAGATAACTAACTGCAATTAAAGGAATAATTTTAACCACTACTTCAATAATCTCAGGGATAACAGTAGCTTGATAAAAGCCAGGCGAAAGATAAGAAACTTGAGTAGATATTAAACAGAAAAAACTAGAAAGTACATGGAAAACTTTCCCCACATTATTGGAGATATAAGTATAATGAATTTATGGGTGGAGGGGAGAAGATATATTAATTGTCAGGAAAAGCTTTGCATTAACGTTACTTTCTCTACATCTCAAGGTTTGTTTTCTAGGCTCTTTTGGTCTCAAGCTGCAATGAAGAACTTATCTGGAAGTGAAAAGGCCCTAGGAAAAAAATGGCTTATTCTATGAGATAGAGTTGTACGAAGTCAATTTAATAGTTCTAATTAAAAAAACAAAAACCTATGAAGTTGAATTATATTCACAACAGCCAGTCAGTGAAAACTCTATCCAAAAAGGAGGTCAATTTGAGAAATCAAATAAAGATCACAAGGCTGCTTTATGATGGATGTTATCAGAGCTGCAAAACAGCCTCTGCATGTCATCCAGGTATTCCTGTACACTGGTCTATGTGTAAACTCATTTTAACAAGTTTGAGGGCTTACTATTCCAGTCTCTCCCCTATCTTCAATTTTTTAATATCCTAAGTTGCTATTTCACTTGATTATACCAATATTTATATCAAAGCCTCTGACTGCTCTAGTAAATGCTCATCTCTCTTTTAATACTACTAGCTTCTGACAGTATTCAATCAATGAAGATATCTTTACACTTAAAAATGAGATACTGCTTTCACTGTAGGGATAGCAGTAGCTTGATAAAAAGCTAGGTCAGAAGATAAGAAAAAGCTGAGCAGATATCAAATGGAAAAATTTACAAAGTAACTGGAAGACTTTCCCCACATTATTGGGGATAAAATGTCAAGGAAAAACTGGGAAGTAGCCCTTATATTAAGTTCTGTATTACTCATGTATTTATTCACTTCAGTTCAGTTTAGTTGCTCAGTTGTGTCTGACCTTTGTGATTCCATGAACTGCAGCATGCCAGGCCTTGTGGTCCATCACCAACTCCCAGAGTCCATCCAAACTCATGTCCATTGAGTTGGTGATGCCATCCAACCATCTCAACCTCTGTCATCCTCTTCTCCTCCTGCCCTCAATCTTTCCCAGCATCAGGGTCTTTTCAAATGAATCAGCTCTTCACATCAGGTGGCCAAACTATTAGAGTTTTCACCTTCAACATCAGTCCTTCCAATGAACACCCAGGTGTGATCTCCTTTAGGATGGACTGGTTGGATCTCCTTGCAGTCCAAGCGACTCACAAGAGTCTTCTCCAATACCACAGTTCAAAAACATCAAATCTTCAGCATTCAGCTTTCTTTATAGTCAACTGTCACATCCATACATGACCACTGGAAAAACCATAGCCTTGACTAGATGGACCTTTGTTGGCAAAATAATGTCTCTGATTATTAATATGCTGTCTAGGTTGGTCATAACTTTCATTCTAAGGAGTAAGCGTCTTTTAATTTCATGGCTGCAGTAATTATCTGCAGTGATTTTGGAGCCCCCCCAAAATAAAGTCAGCCACTGTTTCCACTGTTTCCCGATCTATCTGCCATGAAGTGATGGGACCAGATGCCATGATCTTCGTTTTCTGAATGTGGAGCTTTAAGCCAACTTTTTCACTCTCCTCTTTCACTTTCATCAAGAGGCTTTTTAGTTCCTCTTCACTTTCTGCCATAAGGGTGGTGTCATCTGAATATCTGAGGTTATTGATATTTCTCCTGACAATCTTGATTCCAGCTTGTGCTTCTTCCAGTCCAGCGTTTCTCATGATGTACTCTGCATATAAGTTGAATAAGCAGAGCAACAATATACAGCTTGAAGTACTCCTTTTCCTATTTGGTACCAGTCTGTTGTTCCATGTCTAGTTCTAACTGTTCCTTCCTGACTTGCAAACAGATTTCTCAAGAGGCAGCTCATGTGGTCTGGTATTCCCATCTCCTTCAGAACTGTCCATTTTATTGTGATCGACACAGTCAAAGGCTTTGGCACAGTCAATAAAGCAGAAATAGATGTTTTTCTGGAACTCTCTTGCTTTTTCAATGATCCAGCAGATGTTGGCAATTTGATCTCTGGTTCCCCTGCCTTTTCTAAAATCAGCTTGAACATCCAGAATTTCATGGTTCACATATTGCTGAAGGCTGGCTTGGAGAATTTTGAGTATGACTTTACTAGCATGTGAGAGATGAGTGCAATTGTATGGTAGTTTGAGCAGCCGAGAGGAGCTACCCTGTGTTCGAGGTCAGGGGCGGCAGGCGAGAGGAGCTACCCTGCGTCCGAGGTCAGTGGCAGCTGGGAGGAGCTACCCTGCGTCCAAGGTCAGGGGCAGCAGCCAGGAGGAGAACCCTGCATCCGAGGTCAGGGGTGGCGGCCGAGAGGAGCTACCCCACGTCTGAGGTCAGTGGTAGCCTGTAGGAGACACCCCACATCTGAGGTCTGGGGTGACAGCTGGGAGGAGCCACCCACGCCCAAGGCCAGGGCCGGCAGCTGGGAGGAGCAACCAGAGGAGTGGTGGCTGGGAAGGCACAGGAGGGCCTAGAAGAGGTATCCCACATTGAAGGTCAGGATGGTGGCGGTAAGGAGATACCCCTCGTCCAAGGTAAGGAGCAGTGGCTGTGCTTTGCTGGAGAAGCCGTGAAGAGATAGGCCCCCGCCCAAGGTAAGAGTAACCCATGTAAGATGGTAGGTGTTGCAAGAGGGCATCAGAGGGCAGACANTAGTGATGCTTCCTAAGGCCCACTTGACTTCACATTCCAGGATGTCTGGCTTAGGTGAGTATTCACACCATCATGATTATCTTGCGTCGGGAGCCATGTTAGGCATTACTGACAAAATGGAGGCATGGCCCCAACCCCCTCTCTGTCCCTCAGGTATGGACCTGGGATGAAAGAGTTAGGCCTTGTGATTCTGACTTGTTTTTTCCTCTCTTCGGCTGAGTTGACTGAAAAGGAATATTATGGTGCTTATTGTTCTTGAGAGGAACATGAGAAGGCACAAAGTCTTCTGTAGCTGTGCTCAGAGAAAAACTCATAAAGTTAATCACTGACATTTGTTCATGGGCTTTTACAAAAGAGTGTTGCAGGAGGAGAACATAGACCACAGCTTTAGGCTATAGGAGGAATTGCTATCTGAAGCCTATTTGTGAGGAAAATGTTTATGGCAAAGGAATTTACTGAATTTAGGGCTCAGAAATAATTAAAATAGAAGTTAAAGATTTAAGGAATGTTGTAATGTTAGCATATTTTACTATAGCTTATAGAGGTTAGGAATTTTAGAGATACTAATAGCTAGAAGCCTTTTTAAGAGATAGTGAGCTCAGGATGTTAGGGCAAACAGGATTTAGAAAGATAAGAAATAAACTGAGGAATAGACCACAGCTTTAGGCTATAGGAGGAATTGCTATCTGAAGCCTATTTGTGAGGAAAATGTTTATGGCAAAGGAATTTACTGAATTTAGGGCTCAGAAATAATTAAAATAGAAGTTAAAGATTTAAGGAATGTTGTAATGTTAGCATATTTTACTATAGCTTATAGAGGTTAGGAATTTTAGAGATACTAATAGCTAGAAGCCTTTTTAAGAGATAGTGAGCTCAGGATGTTAGGGCAAACAGGATTTAGAAAGATAAGAAATAAACTGAGGAATGTAGCATGAGTTACAATGTAATCACAAGTTAACTATAGGACACATAAGAGGAGGTAGATAATAGATGGTAAAGCTGATTCTGAGAGAATCACTGAAGGAGGAAGTCTGTTTGAGGGGCAACAATGATTTATGGAGATAATAAATCTGAGTGAGGGAGAACTGAAAATGTCAAACCTCTGACCTAATGCTTTTGTAAAAGTATGAAAGAAAATCTTAAACTTGAAATAAACGCGCAGTCCAAGAAAACTGAGAGGCTGTGTCATTACTCGCCGACACCATCCCTCCCTTCAGGTTGAATCCCTGGCTGCTGGAGCTGGACTCAAGCAATGTGGGTCATGAAGATCTTTTTTGTACAGTTCTTCTCTGTATTCTTGACACCTCTTCTTAGTATCTCCTGCTTCTGTTAGGTCCATACCATTTCTGTCCTTTATCGAGCCCATCTTGCGTGAAATGTTCCCTTGGTATCTCTAATTTTCTTGAAAATATCTCTAGTCTTTCCCATTCTGTTGTTTTCCTCTATTTCTTTGCATTGATTGCTGAGGAAGGCTTTCTTATCTCTCTTTGCTATTCTTTGGAACTCTGCATTCAGATGCTTATATCTTTCCTTTTCTCCTTTGCTTTTCGCTTCTGCATTGATTGCTGAGGAAGGCTTTCTTATCTCTCCTTGCTATTCTTTGGAACTCTGCATTCAAATGGGTATATCTTTCCTCTTCTCCTTTGCTTTTCACTTCTCTTCTTTTCACAGTTATTTGTAAGGCCTCCTCAGACAACCATTTTGCTTTTCTGCATTTCTTTTACTTGAGGATGTATGTATTAGTACAGGATTATCTTCCTGGAGTAGAAATGGCAACCCACTCTAGTATTCTTGCCTGGAGAATCCCATGGACAGAGGAGCCTGGCAGGCTATAGTCCACAGGGTCGCAAAGAGTTGTACATGACTGAGCATGAATGCACAGGATTATAAAAATAAATATACTAATAGATGCTTCTTTATCTAAATATACTAATATCTAGTATATATCTAAATATACTAATTTAGATACCTGAATTCGTATGGTGGTTTAGTTGCTAAGTCATGTCCAACTCTTGCGACTCCATGGACTGTAGCTCGCCAGGCTCCTCTGTCCATGGGATTTTCCAGGCAAGAATATTGGAAATGGAGTGGATTGCCATTTCCTTCTCCAAGGGATCTTCCTGACTCCGGAATTGAACCCAGGTCTCCTGTATTGCAGGCAGATTCTTACCGACTAAGCTATGAGGGAAGCCCCTAAATTAGTATAGGATTATCTAAATATGCTAATAATCTAAATGCTATCTAAATACACTAATTATCTAAACATACTATTAAGAGTATCTAAATATACTAATAGATGCTTCTTTAAAAGAGAGACATAAAAAAGTTTAAATGCAGAGGTTAAGTCCCAAAAATCCTTTAAAAATTTGAACATTCTATTATAAAACAAGAATTCTTTAATTCATCTATTTTAAAAAGAGGAGCTTCCAAATAGTGAAACTGCCACTCTTTTTTTCACCACCCCTTTACTATAGCCACAATGGGTAAACAAATGATTTAAATGCCTTCTGAGAAGAATTATTAATGCTTATTAAAAGTTTGGAACATACAAGTACAAATGCACAGAAAGTAAAGTGATAAAAATTTCAGTTGGTTATAAGGTAAAATCTATAATTTGTAGAGTGATAAAATTTGTATATGGTACTTTAGATATTTTGCCATCTAAACTGTTAAGTTTCTGGGGACTTCCCTGGTGGTCCAGTGGTTAAGAATCCATCTGCCAATGCAGGGGATACAGGTTCAATCCCTGGTTCCACAGGCTATGGCATAGCTGAGCCCGTGTGCAACAACTACTGAAGCCCTCACACCCTACAGCCCATGCTCCGCAACAAGAGAAGCCATTGCAACGAGAAGCCTATGCAACACAACTAGAGAGTAGCCGCTGCTTGTTGGAACCAGAGAAAGCCAGCAAGCAGCAACGAAGAGCCCATGTACCACAATGAAGACCAAGCACAGACAAAAATAAATATATAATAAATTAAAAAATAAACTGTTGAGTTTCTCAATAGCAGGGACTATGTCTTCTTCATTATTGTATCTCCAGTTACTTAACATAGTTATGTACAAGGTAGGTATTCAATAATACATACATCTAAAATGAATGGGTAATAGTAGAGTATAGGACTTATAATAATCTCACATTGTAGTAACAGCAGGTAATATTTACTGAACATTTCCTGTGATAGGCACTATTCAAGAGCTTTGAATGGTGTGAATCATTCAAATTCCCTTTGCTGTGCTTATCATCCCCATTTTAAAGATGAAGAAACTGATACATACAGAGATTAAGTAACTTGCTCAAAGTCTTTCCAGTAGGAAGTGATGGAGCCAAGATTCAAATCTAGGCAGTCAGTCTCCACAGCTCACGCTGTTAAGTAAAACTCCATGCCACCTCTTCCGACATGAATTTGAAAAGCTCTGAGAGATAGTGAAGGACAGGGGAGCCTGGTGAGCTGCAGTCTATGGGGTTGCAGAGTCAGACACAACTTACTTTCTGATCAAAACAATAACACTGCCTCTTTTCTGGTGTGCCTTCATGCTTTATTGTTCTCTGATTACTTTAAGCTAATGAGGCTAAAGTAACACAAAGATGGCAGGGAACAAAGGAAAAAGAGACCAAATATAAAGATTTACAATGAGTTTTGCTTTGCTTTTATTTTATTGGAGAATAAAGAATCTATCTTGAAGTCTATATTGCTTGAGTCTAAGAGACATGACTGCTTTTCCTGCATTATTCAACATATTTTTGGTATGTTTAGAGCATTACTTATGAACTATCTTTAAGAGGCCTTGCTGACCATCCTGAAAGCTGACAGACTAATGCAAACAATATGGTGTCATGCCACATCCATATATCAATAATATGTGTTAAACAAATTTCAGTATTTAGATTATTTTTTAAAATTCTAAATGGCATTGAAACATGTATAATATCATACGTGAAACGAATCACCAGTCCAGGTTCAATGCATGATATAGGATGCTCAGGGCTGGTGCACTGGGATGACCCAGAAGGATGATATGGGGAGGGAGGTGGGAGGGGGGTTCAGGATGGGGAACACGTGTACACCTGTGGCAGATTCATGCTGATGTATGGCAAAACCAATACAATATTGTAATTAGCCTCCAATTAAATAAATTTATATTAAAAAAAAGACAATCAGGACAAATGTTAATATGTAAAAATGGGAAAGAAACATGAATGTGAGGTGTTTTAAATTCTGTGAGAGAAGCTACATGGGGGATTAAAGAAACAGGGAGAAAAGCACCAGAAAGGTTTTCTTAGCAATCACCTCCCACCAATAAAATACTAAAATTTATTTATCTCTCTGAAATTTAGAGAGCACTTTTACATAAAATTTGTTCACTTGCCACTAACCCTGAAAATATAATTTCTACTTAGAGATACCATGTATATACTGGTTGGGTGAACTTGAGGAAGAAAATAAAGGCAAACTTAAGAGAAAGAAGGTCAGATGGAGAATTGTATAAGAGTATTCCAATGACAGTTCCACTCACTTAGAAAAAGTGTAGTGCACTTTCAATCTTTTGATTTCAGTGACCCTACTGTTTAATCTTGTTTGTATGATGATAATGATAAAGAATATGGATAATTAAATGGATCCTGTAAATGGAGTATTTACCATGAAGCTAGGGGATATTCTAGAATCTTTCTAAACCAAGAATATAGAAGGAAAATGTTATCATTAACACACACACACAACTTGTAAGAGCTAAACATAATTTACCTTATAAGGATAGATGATAATAACAAATAACCTCAACAAATACTACTTAAAATAAAGAACGAAAATGTTTAGGTTGGTAACTAACTTTTTTATTTTTTAGTAAATCATGACATTTTTTTGTCTTAAGCCTGAGAAAAACTCATCTACATAACCATATGGTTTTGCATTAGAAAATCTGCAGTTACATGAGTCAATCAAAATATTCTGGAATATAATAATTATATATATATATATAGCTATCTTCCAATCAGCTATAAGAATTTTCAGGTACTTGTTATTGTCTCTTACCCCTTCTTTCGGGTCTGTGTGGAGTCCTCCTCCTGCATGACCATGCCAACATGTCCTCTTTTCTATCAGTGGCCATGACGGGAGAGCCTAGTTGAAGATAATACCCAGCCATCCATTAGCTATTAAAGAATCTCAGATCTTTAAAAATTTGACTTAGGCAGTCTAATCTGATGAATGTCCCCCCAACAAATTCAGAGGCATAGCTTTGAGCCTAGCATAGCTAAGTAAAATACCTTCATAATAAGCTTACAGATACACTTACACAAAGAATATTGAGACATAACAAATTACTCATACAGAAGTTACTTTCTCTAAATAGTTTTTGAAATTAATATTTAAAAGATTTAACTTGTGCTTCTATTTGATTTATACCAGCTTTCTTATTGTCATTTGCTACTAAGTACTGTGTAATCCTTAACT
>SJXQ01009459.1:0-26456 GCA_006408695.1 Aepyceros melampus | reverse complement strand
ACTGTCCGCCTTCCTGTCGAGTTGACACAGGGATCTGTGGCTTTCCCTCGAGATGCCACCCGGGATGTCACACGTGCCACCATGGGGTGAGTCGATCCTCGGTGTGACAGTCGAGGCAGTGCAGGGAAATCAGGATCACCTGGAGTAGATTGAGACTCTGGTTACTTGTGGCATGATGGTACGATCCCTGGAGTTCCTCTTGACTCTCCTGTGGAGAGCACCTCCTCCTGAGATGCCATGGGAATGCCGGGAATCCCTTGCCGACGAAGCAGGGAAAGGAATCCTCATCTCATGCTGAGGAGGGAACAACGGGGCTTCTCTTGAGTTGTGGCGGGAACCTCGATGTTCCTCTCGAGTGGAGGCGCGTGTGTCGGGGAACTTCTTGAGTCACAGCAAGGGAGTGGAGGACCCTTTCGAGGTCCAAAAGGAAAGGTGTGGTTTCCCTCGATATGCGCCAGCGGAAAAGGGCCTCAACGAGCCTGGAAGGGAGAACCTCCTGGTTTTTCTCGAATTGTGACAGGTCCCTCTTGAGCTACGACAGGGACCACAGGGACCCGCTCGTGTGGCCTCAGGAGAGGCCAGTCTCCGTGCAAATGGCGAGGGACCTCTCGGGATTCCTCTGCAGTGGGTGTCAGGTCGTAAGTCCTCATCTGGAGCTGCTGCCGGGCACTGAGGTTTCCTCAATAGTGCTGACATGGGACTTGGCTCCCTCTGGAGTGTCCACAATGGAGTCAGGCCTCGTCTCGAGTGGAGACATGCACGTCTGCTCTTCTCCAAAGCTGTAGCAGCACTGTCAGCTTCCTGTCGCATTGACACAGGGATCTGTGGCTTTCCCTCAATGGCCACCAGGGCTGGGATATGTGCCACCATGGGGTGAGTCAATCCTCGGGGTGACAGTCGAGGCAGAGAAGGGAGAACTTCCTGGTGTTTCCCAAGTTGCGGCAGGTCCCTCTAGAGTTACGACTGCGACCTCAGGGACCCGCTCTTGGGGCCTCAGGAGAGGCCAGTCTCCTTGCGAATGGGGAGGGACTTCTCGGAATTCCTCTCCAGTCAGTGGCGGGTCCTAAGTCCTCGTCTGGAGCTGTGGCCAGACCCTGGGGTTTCCTCGAAAGTGCTGACATGGGACTTCGGTCCCTCTGGAGTGTCCACAGGTGAGTCACGCCTTGCCTCGAGTGGAGACATGCATATCCGCTCTCCTCCTGAGCTGTAGTAACACTGTAGGTCTTCCTGCCAAGGTGACACAGGTATCTGTGTCTTTTCCTCGAGGTGCCACCACGGATGTCACAAGTGCCACCATGGGGTGAGTCAATCCTCGGCATGACAGTAGTCCAGTCAGGGCGGGTCCTAAGTCCTCGTCTGGAGCTGTGGCCAGACCCTGGGGTTTCCTCGAAAGTGCTGACATGGGACTTCGGTCCCTCTGGAGTGTCCACAGGTGAGTCACGCCTTGCCTCGAGTGGAGACATGCATATCCGCTCTCCTCCTGAGCTGTAGTAACACTGTAGGTCTTCCTGCCAAGGTGACACAGGTATCTGTGTCTTTTCCTCGAGGTGCCACCACGGATGTCACAAGTGCCACCATGGGGTGAGTCAATCCTCGGCATGACAGTAGAGGCAGTCCAAGGAAATCAGGTTCACCTAGAGTGGACTGAGACTTCTGGGAACTTGTGGCCTTTTGGCATGATCCCTGGAGTTCCTCTCGACTCTCCTGTGGAGATCACCTCCTTCTGTGATGCAACCGGAACCCCGGGAATCCATTCCCAATGATGCAGGGAAAGGAACCCTAATATTGAGCTCTGGAGGGGACTACGGGGCTCCTCTTGAGTTCTGGCTGGACCCTCGGGGTTCCTCTCGAGGGGAGCCACATTTGTCAGGGAACTTCTTGAGTCGCAGCAAGG
Source organism: Aepyceros melampus (assembly GCA_006408695.1). Taxonomy (NCBI): domain Eukaryota; kingdom Metazoa; phylum Chordata; class Mammalia; order Artiodactyla; family Bovidae; genus Aepyceros; species Aepyceros melampus. The sequence continues at coordinate 24,562 of SJXQ01009459.1, read as the reverse complement.
GACTGAAGCACCCTTTCGAGGTCAAAGACGGAAAGTGTGATTTCCCTCGACATGCGGCCATGGAAAAGGGCCTCAACGCACCTGGAAGGGAGAACCTCCTGGTGTTTCTCGAGTTGTGGCAGGTCCCTCTCGAGTTACGACGGGGACTTCAGCGAACCGCTGGTGTGGCTTCAGGAGAGGCCAGTCTCCGTGCGAATGGCGAGGGACCTCTGGGGATGCCTCTCCAGTCGGTGGTGGGTCCTATGTCCTCGTCTGGAGCTGCGGCTGGACCCTGAGGTTTCCTTGAAAGTGCTGACATGGGTCTTGGGTACTTCTGGAGTGTCCACAGGGGTATCAGGCATCATCTCAAGTGGAAACATGCACACCCGCTCTCCTCCTGAGCTGTAGCAGCACTGTCAGGCTTCCTGTCGCGTTGACACAGGGATCTGTGGCTTTCCCTCGAGGTGCCACCAGGGCTGTCACACGTGCCACCATGGGGTGAGTAGATCCTCGGTGTGACATTCGAGGCAGTGCAGGGAAATCAGGTTCATCTGGAGTGGATTGAGATTTCTGGGTACTTGTGGCATGATAGCACGATCCCTGGTGTTCCTCTCGACTCTTGAGTCAGGCCTCGTCTCGGTGGAGACATGCACGCCCGCTCTCCTCCTGAGCTGTAGCAGCACTGTCAGGCTTCCTGTCGCGTTGACACAGGGATCTGTGGCTTTCCCTCGAGGTGCCACCAGGGCTGTCACACGTGCCACCATGGGGTGAGTAGATCCTCGGTGTGACATTCGAGGCAGTGCAGGGAAATCAGGTTCATCTGGAGTGGATTGAGATTTCTGGGTACTTGTGGCATGATAGCACGATCCCTGGTGTTCCTCTCGACTCTCCTGTGGAGAGCACCTCCTCCTGAGATGCGACGGGAACGCCAGGAATCCATTCCGGACGAAGCAGGGAAAGGAACCCTCATCTCAAGCTGAGGAGGGGACAACGGGGCTCCTCTTGAGTTGTGGCGGGACCCTTGGTGTTCCTCTCGAGTGGAGGCGCGTGTGTCGGGGAACTGCTTGAGTAGCAGCAAGGGAGTGAAGGACCCTTTCGAGGTCCAAGAGGGAAGGTGTGATTTCCCTCGACATGCAGCAGGGGAAAAGGGCCTCAACGCCCCTGGAAAGGAGAACCTCCTGGTGTTTCTCGAGTTGCGACAGGTCCCTCTTGAGTTACGACGGGGACATCAGGGACCGCTCGTGTGGCCTCAGGAGAGGCCAGTCTCTCTTGAATGGCGAGAGACCTCTCGGGATTCCTCTCCAGTTGGTGGCGGGTCCTAAGTCCTCGTCAGCAGCTGTGGCCAGACCCTAAGGTTTCCTCGAAAGTGCTGACATGGGACTTGGGTCCCGCTCGAGTGTCCACAAGGGAGTCAGGCCTCATCTCGATGGGAGACATGCACGCCCGCTCTCCTGAGCTGTAGCAGCACTGTCAGGCTTCCTGTCGAGTAAACACAGGGATCTGTGTCTTTCCTTCTAGGTGGACCAGGGCTGTCACACGTGCCACCATGGGGTGAGTCGATCCTCGGGGTGGCAGTCGAGACAGTGCAGGGAAATCAGGTTCATCTGGAGTTGACTAAGTCTTCTGGGGGTCTTTTTGCCTGGTGGGATGAACCCTGGAGTCCTCTAGACTGGCCTGTGGAAAGCACCTCCTCCTGAATTGCAACGGAAAAGCTGGCAAACCGTTCCTGACGAAGTAGGGAAAGGAACCGTCATCTCGAGCTGTGGATGGGACAACAGGGCTCCTCTTGAGTTGTGTCGGGACCCTCGGGGTTCCTCTCGAGTGGAGACACATGTGTCAGGGAACCTCTTGAGTCGCAGCAAGGGAGTGAAGGACCCATTCGAGGTCCAAGAGGGAAGGTGTGATTTCCCTCGTCATGCCACAGCCTAAAAGGTCATCATGGCGCCTGGAAGGGAGAACCTCCTGGTGTTTCTCGAGTTGCAGCAGGTCTCTCTCGAGTTACAACGGAGACCTCAGGGAGCTGGTCGTGTGGCCTCAGGAGAGGACAGTCTCCATGCGACTGACCAGGGACCTCTCGGGATTCTTCTCCAGTCATTTCCGGGTCCTAAGTCCCAGTCTGAAGTGGTGGCCGGACCCTGAGTTTTCCTCGAAAATGCTGACATGGGTCTTGGTTACCTCTCGAGTGTCCACGGGGGAATCAGGCCTCGTCTCGAGTGGAGCCATGCATTTCCGCTCTTCTCCTGAGCTGTAACAGCACTGTCAGGCTTCCCATCGAGGTGACAGAGGGATCTGTGGCTTTCCCTCGAGGTGCCCCCAGGGATGTCAGATGAGTCACCATGGGGTGAGTCGACCCTCGGGGTGATGATCGAGGCAGTGCAGGGAAATCAGCTTCATCTTGAGTGGACTGAGAGTTCTAGGGGTCCTTTGGCCTGGTGGCATGACCTCTGGAGTTCCTCTCGATTGTCCTGTGGAGAGCACCTTCTCCTGAGATGCGACAGGAGCAGCGGGAATCCATTCGCGACGAAGCAGGGAAAGGAACCCTCATCTTGAGCAGAGGAGGGGACAGCGGGGCTCCTTGTGAGTTGTGGCGGGACCCTCGGGGTTCCTCTCGAGTGGAGACGCGTGTGTCGGCGACCTTCTTGAGTAGCAGCAAGGGAGTGAAGGACCCTTTCTACGTCCAAGAAGAAGGTGTGATGTCCCTCGACATGCCCCAGCGGAAAATGGCCTCATGGCACCTGGAAGGGAGAACCTCCTGGTGTTTCTCGAGTTGCGGCCGCTCCCTCTCGAGTTACGACGAGGACCTCAGAGACCCGCTCGTTTGGCCTCTGGAGAGGCCAGTATCCTTGCGAATGGCGAGGGACCTCTCAGGATTCCTCTCCAGTCGTTGCCGGGTCCTAAGTCCAAGTCTGGAGCTGTGTCCGGACCCTTAGGTTTCCTCAAAAGTGTTGACATGGGTCTTGGGTCCCTCTGGAGTGTCAACAAGGGAGTAAAGGCCTCGTCTCGAGTGGAGCCATGCATGCCTGCTCTCCTCCTGAGCTGTAGCAGCACTGTCAGTCTGCCCGTCGAGTTGACTCAGGGATCTTTGGCTTTCCTACGAGGTGCCACCAGGGCCATCAGTCATGCCACTTTGGGGTGAGTCAACTCTTGGGGTGATGATTGAGGCAGTGCAGGGATATCAGTTTCATCTGGAGTTTACTGCTACTTTTTCAGGTCCTTTGGCCTGGTGGCATGACACCTGGAGTTCCTCTCTATTGTCCTGTGGAGAGTACCTGCTCTTGAGATGCAACGGGAATGCAGGGAATCCGTACCCGATGAAGAAGTGAAAGGAACCCTCATCTTGTGCAGCGGAGGTGACAACGGGGCTCCTCTTGAGTTGTGGCGGGACCCAAGGGGTTGCTCGCGAGTGCAGATGCGTCTGTCAGTTAACTTCTTGAGTAGCAATAAGGGAGTGAAGGACTCATTCGAGGTCCAAGAGTGAAGGTGTGATTTCCCTCGTCATGCCGCAGCATAAAAGGGCACATTGGGGCCTGGAAGCGAGAACCTCCTGGTTTTTCTCGAGTTGTGGCAGGTCCCTCTCGAGTTGCGACAGGACCTCAGGGACCCACTCATTTGGCCTCAGGAGAGGCCAGTCTCCGTGTGAATGGCGAGGGGCCTCTCGGGATTTCTCTCCAGTCATTGCTGGGTACTAAGTCCAAGTATGGAGCATGGCTGGACCCTGAGGTTTCCTCGAAAGTGCTGTCATGGGTCTTGGGTCACTCTGGAGTGTCCACAGGGGAGTCAGGCCTCGTCTCGAGTGGAGCCATGGACGCCTGCACTCCTCCTGAGCTGTAGCAGCACTATCAGGCTGCCCATCGAGTTGACACAGTGATCTGTGGCTTTCCCTCGAGGTGCCACCAGGGCTGTCACACGTGCCACCATGGGGCGAGTCGATTCTCGGGGTGATGACCAAGGCAGTGCAGGGACATCAGCTTCATCTGGAGTGGATGGAGAATAGAGAATACCGGGGGTCTTTTGGCCTGGTGACACGATCCCTGGAGATCCTCTCGGACCTCCTGTGGAGAGCCCCTCCTCCTGAGATGCGACAGGAATGCCGGGAATCCGTTCCCGACAAAGCAGGGAAAGGAACCTTCATCGCGAACTTCAGAGGGGACAACGGGGCTCCTCTAGAGTTGTGGCGGGACTCTCGGGGTTCCTTTCGAGGGGAGGTGCATGTGTAAGGGAACTTCTTGAGTCGCAGCAAGGGAGTTAAGGACCCTATCGAGGTCCAAGAGGGAAAGTGTGATTACCCTCGACATGCCGCTGTGGAAAAGGGCCTCATCGTGCCTGGATGGGAGAACCTCCTGGTGTTTCTCGAGTTGCAGCAGGTCCTTCTCGAGTTACGACGGGGACCTCAGGTACCCGCTCTTGTAGTCTCAGGAGAGGCCAGTCTCCGTGCGAATGGCAAGGGCCCTCTCGGGATTCTTCTCCAGTCGGTGGCAGGACCTAAGTCCTCGTCTGGAGCTGCAGCCGGACCCTGAGATTTCCTCAAAAGTGCTGACGTGGGACTTGGGTCCCTCTGGAGTGTCCCCAGGGGAGTCAGGCCTCGTCTCGAGTGGAGACATGCACGCCCGCTCTCCTCCTGAGCTGTAGCAGCATTGTCAGGCTTCCTGTCGAGTTGACACAGGGATCTGTAAGTTTCCCTCCAGATGACACCAGGGCTGTCACACGTGCCACCATGGGGTGAGTCATCCTCGGTGTGACATTCGAGGCAGTGCAGGGAAATCAGGTTCATCTGGAGTGGACTGAGACTTCTGGGGGTCTTTTGGCCTGATGGCACGACCCCTGGAGTTCCTCTCAACTCTTCTGTGGAGAGCACCTCCTCCTGAGATGCTAAGGAAACGCTGGGAATCCGTTCCCGACGAAGCAGGGAAATGAACCCTCATCTCGAGCTTAGGAGGGGACAATGGGGCTCCTCTTTAGTTGTGGCGGGACCCTCGGGATTCCTTTCCAGTGGAGGCGTGTGTGTCAGGGAACTTCTTGAGTAGCAGCAAGGGAGTGAATGACCCTTTCGAGGTCCAAGAGGGAAGGTGTGATTTCCCTCGACACACCACAGCGGAAAAGGGCCTCATCACGCCTGGAAGGGAGAACCTCCTGGTGTTTCTCGAGTTGTGGTAGGTCCCTCTCGAGTTACTATGGGGACTTCAGGGACCCGCTCATGTGACCTCAGATGAGGCCAGTCTCCTTGAGAATGGCGAGGGACCTCTCAGGATTCCTCTCCAGTCGGTTGTGGGTCCTAAGTCCTCGTCTGGAGCTGCGGCCGGACCCTGAGGTTTCCTTGAAAGTGCTGACATGGGACTTGGGTCCCGTTTGAGTGTCCACAGGGTAGTCAGGCCTCGTCTCGAGTGGAGACATGCACGCCCGCTCTTCTCCTGAGCTGTAGCAGCACTGTCAGGCTTCCTGTCGAGTTGACACAGGGATCTGTGGCTTTCCCTCGAGGTGCCACCAGGGTTGTCACACATGCCACTGCCGGGGGCCAGCGTGCGGAATTCCGCCCATGGCAAAGGTCATGTGGAAGGAGGCTTGGCATACGCAAAGGGGTGATCAAGTCTCAGGAAACCCCCTGTTCCCGAGTATCTACCCCCAAAACCAAGAGTCTGTTTTATGCTCTCACCTACACCTCTGACTTTACGGGGGGCTCTCCCCCATAATCATTTCTCTCGGAGAAAGAGTTAACTTGCAGCTTCATTTCATAAAATTCCTTCGTGTGACGTCAAAGGTCATGAGGAAGGAGGCTTGGCATACGCAAAGGCGTGATCAAGTCTCAGGAAACCCCCTGTTCCCGAGCATCTACCCCCAAAACCAAGAGTCTGTTTTATGCTCTCACCTACACCTCTGACTTTACGGGGGGCTCTCCCCCATAATCATTTCTCTCGGAGAAAGAGTTAACTTGCAGCTTCATTTCATAAAATTCCTTCGTGTGACGAGAGTGTTTCAGCTTACGAACTCCTCTGAAGGTTATCTAGCTTGCTTGAATAGGTTCCTCGGTCAAAGGTGATTATTTACAGCCTCCCAACAGTGAGAGGCATGAGATGTTTTGGACTTACTAAAGGCAGATTCTTTTGGGAAGTTAGAATTTATTAGTATAGTGGGTTGATTAGGAATTGTATTGGTGAAAGGATTTCACTTGTTGGGCTGATGTTTTGTTGCTAAATCTTCATATTCCCTGCCCTTATAATGAATATAACTAGCATATAAGAGAAATAAGTATTAACCTTTAAGATTAATCATGTTAACCTTGGGTTAGATAAATTCCTTTCTTGATTGTAACTCATTACACCCTTACCCTATATGAATGTACCTTTATCTGGAGGGTGGTGCTTGGTTTAAGAAAAAACACCCTTGGAAAAAATGAGTTTTTTGGTTATCGGAAAGAGAGGGTCATGAAGTGGCAGCAGGCCTCATAGCCAGATGATGATGTAAAACCCCTAAGAACTTTTTTTATGTAAAGCACCTGATTTTGATAAAGGTCAGGACTGCTGACCCCCACGTGACTCTGTATTCATCCCTATGTGTAAAAAAGTTATATAAGCAAACCTGAAAATAATGAAAAGAGGATCAGTTTCTAGAAAGACTGATTCCCCCCGTGTCGTTCTTTCTCATCCACTGTATTTCTGGCTGAATTCCCATCTGTAGCACGTGTGTCCGCCAGGTCTGCTTACTTGACCCAGCTTTCAAGTCCACGCGAAAAAGGTGCCCAAGGAGGGGGGGCACATTTCAATGTTCAAGTGGTGCCGGTGGCCAAACATAGATGGTGCAAATTCCTTGACTTGGAATTTTATTGGTATCCCACATAAACCAAGTTATTCAGCCTTTTTCTCGCATCTAATATCACTTACTATTTTCTGGCTGAATTCCCATCTGGCACTTGGATCCTCACCAAGCCTACTAATTCTGCCTGGGCTACTAAGATTGGACCGGGGAGGCCTCAGTGCCTCCTCTCCTTTGGGAGAATGGAAAGACACCTGTGGCCTATGTAGATGGTGATTGGCATTCAATGTAAGCAAGTTATTCAGCTCCTTTTTTCTGCTAATTTCCTAATCTCTCTCTATCTGTAATTGAATAAGTTCCTTCCTAGTACGCCGACTCTGTCTCCACCTTCGAATCACCCTGGACCCACAGGGGCAGGACCCCGGTATGCCACAGTGGGGTGAGTCGATCCTCGGGGTAATACTCGAGGCATTGCAGGGACATCAAGTTTATCTGGAGTGGACTGAGACTTCTGGTGGTCTTCTGGCCTGGTGGCACGACCCCTGGAGATACTCTCGACTCTGCTGTGGAGAGCACCTCCTCCTGAGATGCGACGGGAATGCTGGGAATCCGTTCCTGAGGAAGCAGGGAAAGGAACCCTCAACTCAAGCTGAGGAGGGGACAACAAGGTTCTTCTTGAGTTGTGGCGGGACCCTCAGCATTCCTCTCGAGTGGAGGTGTGTTTGTCGGGGAACTTTTTGAGTCACAGCAAGGGAGTGAAAGACCCTTTCGAGGTCCAAGTGGGAAGGTGTGATTTCCCAAGACATGCCGCAGCAGGAAAGGGCCTAATCGCGCCTGGAAGGGAGAACCTCCTGCTGTTTCTCGAGTTGTGGCAGCTCCCTCTCGAGTTACGACGGGGACCTCAGGGACCCGCTCGCGTGGCCTCAGGAGAGGCCAGTCTCCATGTGAATGGCGAGGGACCTCTCAGGATTCCTCTCCAGTCGGTGGCGGGTCCTAAGTCCTCGTCAGCAGCTGCGGCCGGACCCTGAGGTTTCCTCAAAAGTGTTGACAGGGGACTTGGGTCCCTCTGGAGTGTCCACAGCGGAGTCAGGCCTCGTCTCGAGTGGAGACATGCATGCCCGCTCTCCTCATGAGCTGAAGCAGCACTGTCAGGCTTCCTGTAGAGTTGACACAGGGATCTGTGGCTTTCCCTCGAGGTGCCACCAGGGCTGTCAGAAGTGCCACCATGGGGTGAGTCGATCATTGGGGTGACAGCCGAGACAGTGCAGGGACATCAGGTTCATCTGGAGTGGACTGAGACTTCTGGGAGTTTTTGGCCGGTGGCACAACCCCTGGAGTTCCTCTCGACTCTACTGTGGAGAGCACCTCTTCCTGAGAAGCGATGGGAATGCTGGGAATCAGTTCCCGATGAAGCAGGACATGGAACCATCATCTCGAGCTGAGGAGGAGACAACGGGGCTCCTTTTGAGTTGTGGCAGGGCCCTCGGGGTTCCCCTCAAGTGGAGACGAGTGTTTCGGGGAACTTTTTGAGTCACAGCAAGGGAGTGAAGACCCTTCGAGTTCCACGAGGGAAGGTGTGATTTCTCTTGACATGTCGCAGTGGAAAAGGGCCTCATCACGTCTGGAAGGGAGAACCTCCAGGTGTTTCTCGAGTTCAGAGGGTCCCTCTCGAGTTTTGACGGGAACCTCAGGGATTCGCTCGTGTGGCCTCAGGAGAGGCAGTAACCGTGCGAATGTCGAGGGACTCCTTGGGATTCCTCTCCAGGTGTTGGCGAGTCCTAAGTCCTCGTCTGGAGCTGCGGCCGGACTCTGAGGTTTCCTCGAGAGTGCTGACATGGGACTTGGGTCCCTCTGGAGTGTCCACAGCAGAGTCAGGCCTCGTCTCCAGTGGAGACATGCACGCCCACTCTCCTCCTGAGCTGTAGCAGCACTGTCAGGCTTCCTGTCGAGTTGACACACGGATCTGTGGCTTTCCCTCGAGGTGCCACCAGGGCAGTCACACGTGCCACCATGGGGTGAGTCGATACTCGGGGTGACAGTCGAGGCAGTGCAGGGATATCAGGTTCATCTGGAGTGGACTGAGACTTCTGGGCGTCTTTTGGCCTGGTGGCACGAACCCTGGAGTTCCTCTGGACAATCCAGTGTAGAGCATCTCCTCCTGATATGTGAGGGGAATGCCAGGAATCCGTTCCCAACGAGGCAGGGAAAGGATCCCTCATCTTGAGCTGAGGAGGGGACAACGGGGCTCCTCTTGAATTGTGGTGGGACCGTGGGGGTTCATCTCAAGTGGAGGTGCATGTGTCAGGGAACTTCCTAAGCCACAGCAAGGGAATGAAGGACCTTTCGAGGTCCTAGAGGGAAGATATGATTTCCTTCAACATGCCACAGCGGAAAAGGGCCTCATCGCGCCTGGAAGGGTGAACCTCCTGGTGTTTCTCGAGTTGCGGCAGGTCCCTGTTGAGTTATAAATGGGACCTCAGGGAACCGCTCGTGTGGCCTCAGGAGAGGCCAGTCTCTGTCTGAATGGCGAGAGACCTCTCGGGATTCCTCTCCAGTTGGTGACGGGTCCTAAGTCTTCGTCTGAAGCTGCGGCTGGACCCTGACGTTCCTCGAAAGTGCTGACCTGGGACTTGGGTCCCGCTCGAGTGTCCACAGGGGAGTCAGGGCTCGTCTCGAGTGGAGACATGCACGACCGCTCTCCTCCTGAGATGTAGCAGCACTGTCAGGCTTCCTGTCGAGTTGACACAGGGATCTGTGGCTTTCCGTTGAGGTGCCACCAGGGCTGTCACACATGCCACCATGGGGTGAGTCGATCATTAGGGTGACAGCCGAGACAGTGCAGGGACATCAGGTTCATCTGGAGTGGACTGAGACTTCTGGGGGTCTTTTGGCCTGGTGGCACGACCCCTGGAGCTCCTCTCCACTCTACTGTGGAGAGCACCTCTTCCTGAGATGTGATGCGAATGCCAGGAATCCATTCCCGACGAAGCAGGACATAGAACCCTCATCTCGAGCTGAGGATGGGACAACGGGGCTCCTCTTCCATTGTGATGGGACCCTCTGGGTTCCTCTCGTGTGGAGATGCGTGTGTCGGGGAACTTTTTGAGTTGCATCAAGGGAGTGAAGGACCCTTTCGAGATCCAGCAAAGAAGGTGTGATTTCTCTCGACATTCCACAGAGGATAATGGCCTCATGGCGCCTGGAAGGGAGAAATTCTTGCTGTTTCTCGAGTTGCGGCAGGTCCCTCTCGAGTTACGATGGGGACTTCTGGGACCCGCTCGTGGGGCCTCAGGAGAGGCCAGTCTCCATGTGAATGGGGAGGGACCTCTCGGGATTCCTCTCCAGTCGGTGGCGGGTACTAATCCTCGTCTGGAGCTGCGACCAGACCTGACGTTTCCTCAAAAGTGTTGACATGTGACTTGGGTTCCTCTGGAGTTTCCACAGGAGAGTCAGGCCTCGTCTGGAGTGGAGACATGTACGCCCTCTCTCCTCCTGAGCTGTAGCAGCACTGTCAGTCTTCCCATCGTGTTGACACAGGGATCTGTGGCTTTCCCTCGAGGTGGCATCAGAGCTGTCACACGTGCCATGATGGGGTGAGTTGATCCTTAGGGTGACAGTCGAGGCAGTGTAGGGACATCCGGCTCATCTGTTGTGGACTGAAATTTCTGGGAGTCTTTTGGCATGGTGGCACGACCCCTGGAGCTCCTTTCGACTCTCCTTTGGAGAGCACCTCCTCTGGAGATGACAGGAATGGCGGGAATCCATTTCCGACAAGGCAGGGAAATGAACCCTCAACTCAAGCTGAGGAGGGGACAACGGGGCTCCTCTTTATTTGTGGCGGAACCCACGGGGTTCCTCTCGTGTGGAGACGCGTTTGTCGGGGAACTTCTTGAATCGCAGCAAGGGAGTGAAGGATCCTTTCGAGTTCCAAGAGGGAAGGTGTGATGTCCCTCGACATTCCACAGCGGAAAAGGACCTCATCGTGCCTGGAAAGAGAATCTCCTGGTGTTTCTCGAGGTGTGGGAGGTCCCTCTCGAGTTAAGACAGGGACATCCGGGAAGCGCTCGTGTGGCCTCAAAAGACGCCAGTCTCCGTGCGATTGGCAAGGGAACTCTTGGATTCCTCTCCAGTCCTTGCTGAATCCTAAGGCCTCATCTGGAGCTTCAGCCAGACCCTGAGCTTTCCTCGAAAGTGCTGACATGGGACATGGGTCCATCTGGAGTGTCCACAGGGTAGTCAGGCCTCGTCTCGAGTGGAGACATGCACGCCCGCTCTCCTCCTGAGCTGTAGCAGCATTGTCAGGCTTCCTGTCGAGTTGACACAGGGATCTGTGGCTTTCCCTCGAGGTGCAACCAGGGCTGTCACACGTGCCACCATGGGGTGATCGATCCTCGGGGTGACAGTCGAGGCAGTGCAGGGACATCAGATTCATCTGGAGTGGATTGAGAATTCTGGGGGTCTTTGGCCTGGTGGCACGACCCCTGGAGTTCCTCTCGACTCTCCTGTGGAGAGCACCTCCTCCTGAGATGTGACGGGAACACCGGGAATCCGTTTCCGGCAAAGCAGGGAAAGGAACCGTCATCTCAAGCTGAGGAGGGGACAACCGGGCTCCTCTTGAGTTGTGGCGGGACCCTAGGGGTTCCTCTCAAGTGCAGGCAGTGTGTCGGGGACCTTCTTGAGTCGAAACCAGGGAGTGAAGGACTCTTTTGATGTCCAAGAGGGAAGGTGTGATTTCCCTCAACACGCTACAGATGAAAAGGGCCTCATGAGGCCTGGAAGGGAGAACCTCCTCCTGTTTCTTGAGTTGCGGCAGGTCCCTCTTGAGTTATGACAGGGACCTCAGAGACCCACTCGTGTAGCCTCAGGAGAGGCCAGTCTCTGTGCAAATGGCGAGGGACCTCTCGGCATTCCTCTCCAGTCGGTGGTGGGTCCTAAGTCCTGATCTGAAGCTGCGGTCGGACCATGAGGTTCCCTTGAAAGTGCTGACGTGGGACTTGGGTCCCTCTGGAGTATCCACATGAGGAGTCAGGCCTCGTCTCCATTGGAGTCATGCATGCCTGCACTCTTCCTGAGCTTTAGCAGCCCTGTCAGGCTTCCCGTTTAGTTTACACAGGGATCTGTGGCTTTCCCTCGAGGTACTTGCAGGGCTGTCACACGTGCCATCATGGGGTGAGTCGATCCTCGGGGTGACAGTCGAGGCAGTGCATGGACATCAGGTACAGCTGGGGTGGACTGAGACTTCTGGGGGTCTTTTGGCCTGGTGGCACGACCCCTGGAGTTCCTCTCGACACTCCTGTGGAGAGAACTTCCTTCTGAGATGCGACAGGAATGCCAGGATTCCATTCCCGTTGAAGGAGGGAAAGGAACCCTCATCTCGAGTTGAGTAGGGGACACCGGGGCTCCTTTGAGTTTAGTGGGACCCTCTGGGTTCCTCTCGAGTGGAGATGCTTGTTTCTGGGAACTTCTTGAGTCACAGCAAGGGAGTGAAGGACCCTTTCAAGGTCCAATAGTGAAGGTGTGATTTCCCTCGACATGCCTCAGAGGAAAAGGGCCTCATCACGCCTGGAAGGGAGCTGCGACCGAAACCTGAGATTTACTCGAAAGTGCTGACATGGGACTTGGGTCCCTCTGGAGTGTCCACAGGGCAGTCAGCCCTCGTCTCTAGAGGAGACATGCACGCCCATTTGTCTGGGGCCAGCGTGAGAAATCCCACCCGTGACAGGGTCATGTGGTAGGCTCAGAGGACAGGGCAATTTGAGTCATCGGATTTCTCCCTGGTTTTTCCTGAGCATCTACCCAAAAAAATAAGAATTTGTCTGTATTTGTCTGTTTTCCCACAGGTCTCTGCCAGTTTCTCAGAAACAGTTAATTCAAAGCTTTAGCTTTCTGCATTTGAAAGGAGTGTTTCAGCCCACCTCCCCTTTGATAATACTCCAGCCTGCCTAAACAGCATTCCCTGACCTTTTGCAAGCTTGTGAATTGCTCGCAACCCCCAACTGAGAGGGGCAAAAAGGCCTTGAACTGTTTTAAAGTTACAAACCCTTTCTAAGAGCCAAAGCCTTAATAGTGATATAGACTTCACTGTTGCCTCAATGATTTCTGCGAGACCTCCTTATCTGCACCTGGAAGTTTCTGCTACACAAACAATATTTGGAAATAGATATGTAGTAGTTTTTTGATGTTAGCAACACTAGGCCTTTGAGTCAATTGCTTTCTTTTATAAATCATTGTACTCCCTCTTGCTTGCTGTTTCCTTGCTATGTGAGAATGCAACTTTGTTTAGTGCCTCCTGAGAATGGCGCCAGACCTTGGAAAAAATAACACTCATCAGAAAAGAGCTGTAAATTGTCGAATTGGCCTTTTGGCTGGAAGATGATGTAAATTACCTAACACTTGTGAATACAACTAGGTATGCAGAGACTAACCCTCTCTCATTAAGAGTCAGGGCTGCTGTCATTGCCAAAATTTGTGAAACCCATTGATCTTCATTGTATAAAAAGGACATGTGAAAAATAAATTTGGGACCTGTTTCCTCGGGAACAGTTTCTCAGAGCAGTTTTTCCGGACCAGTTTCCTTGGGAACAGTTTTTCAGAGCAATTTTTCCACACCAGATCTTCTCAGACCTGTTCTGCAGGCCAGTTTCTCAGACGACTCACTCTCCTAGACTCGTTCTTTAAGAACATCTGGCTCCCACACCTCTCCTTCTGTCTCTCTCTCTCTATCTCTCTGTCCTCTCATACTTTAACTCCAGGCTGTATTCCCATCTGGAGCGGGAGGCTCACCAAGTCTACTCACTTGCCCTGGCTCTAAGTTCTGCAAGAAAAAGGGACCCATGGTGAGGCCCCTTTAGAGATTCAAGTGGACGCCGGTGGCCCACGTAGATGGTGCAAATCTCTTGTCTTGAGATTTTATTGGCTTTCCCTGTAAACCAAGTTATTCAGCCTCCTATTTTTCTTTTAATTTCCTACTATTCTATCCTGTCCTGAGCTATCCTGTCCTATCCTGTCCTATCGTTTCCTATCTGCCTGCTCCGTCCCACCTTTGAATATCCCTAGATCCACTGGGGCTGGACCCTGGCGAGTGGCACCTGGAACAGGCTGTTCAAAGGTAAGTCTTTCATTGTGTTCAGGATGGATGGTACCCCACTCAGGGTGCCGCGGACCCACCTGCAGTAAGCAGGGAAAGAGGGGTGGGAAGTGAGTTGAAAGAAACTCGGGTGAGAGATTCAAAGAAATATATTTTCTATAGGTTGGAACAAACTTTTCCACGTCGAAATAAACCTTTTCCAGGTTGTAACAAAGCTTTTTCTAGGGTTGAGACACACCCACTCTTGGGGGCTGCAAAGAAGCCCATTTCTTAAAGGTTGGAACAAAACCTCCTTCACAAAACTTAAGTCTTTCTCTATATAAATCTCTGACATGGGTAACAGTGAGTCACACGAAAGAGAGCTTTACTGGAGTAATCTTGCAATTGCTGAATAAAAGGGAAGTTATAGTTTTTTAAAAAAAAGGCTAGTGTTACAAGAACAATGTCCTTGGTTTCCAGAAATAAGTACTCTTAATTTAAATACTTGGGTGATAACTTAGTGAAAATACTTGGGTGAAAACAGCTAAAAACTTATTATGCTTTTGCTCTGTGGAACATGATTAAATGTTCTGGACCCCTGTCATGAGGCTGTTGGACTATAGGGGAGGCTATGGCGGTGGATGGCAGTGGGTCTCCACCTTCTACGCAGATCATATTTTCTGCTATTGGCAAAGAAAAGAGGGGGACTGTATTCTTCCTCCTGAGGAAGGAGAGTGCTTGCAGGACGCAGCAGCCAAGTGCCCTGGCGGGCCTCCTCCCCCTCTACACAAACCAAACCTTTAAAAATTTATCTTATTTAAGGCGACCACTGCAACCTCCGTTTGCACCTCCCCAGGGCTTAAGAACTCCCCACTTTGCCTCCAAAACCTCCCAGAACATTGTTTAAGGTTGAAAAAGATAGGGACAATATTGTTGAGCAAAAGAGCTTTTAAAACAGAGCCTGCTCCTTGCAAAAACTCCCCTCAGGAGGGCCTCACCCAAACAGAAAAAGAGAAAAAGACAGAAAAAGAAGAGAAAAAGAGAAAAACAAACAAAAATACTCGTAATGAGAAGGATTTTACAAATAAAAACGTTTCTCTTGTGGCCAAATAAAACAACTTTGTTGACAATGTCCTGCTAAACAGACAAAAAGCCACGCCAATTAACCCCAGGACTTAGCAGTAGCAGTGGCAGCAGCAGCAGAGGTGAAAAAGAGACTTGGCAACAATATTAACCCCTGATGTGCCAGTTACACCGGTTCCAACGGGAGTGGCTAGCCCCTTGCCTGAGGGCATTTTAAGTCTTTTGCTAAGGGGTAGCTTGCTTGCTTTTCAAGAAATTTCAGTGGTATGTGGTGTAGTAGATTCTGATTACTGGACAAATTAAAGTTTTGATCCTGCCGCCTGCTAAAACTGTGCAAATTAATAAAGATCAAGGAATTACACAGTAAAAAAAAGGGAATATACATAATTAAATTTATAGATCTATACTTAATTCGTATGTAAATCAATGTGTATACTATATATATGCATATTGAATATATACTGTATAATTATAATATACATAGTGTGTATATTGCAGTAGTATAATATGTTTGTGGCTGATATTGACTGGTATAGATTGGTGTGCTGTGATGGCATATGTTATATATACTCTATAATTGTATTGTGTGTGTGACGTGTGTTATTATGGTGCATTGGTTTGTGTTGGTTGGTATTGGTTGTGCACGTGTTGTATTGCTGCAATATATATATTGGTTCATATATTAATTATAAAGATTAATTCAAGTATAATGTTTAGTAAAGAGCCATCAAAAATTGTAATTCCATATAACAGAGAACAACCTGATGCTCTTCTAATGTTTAATGATTGGCAGATTGCTATAGGAAATTATTGTGGTCAAATCTTGCATCATTACCCTCACATGCTTTGTTAATTCAAAAATTAAGAGATGAGAATTTAAATATAGTTCCCTCCATCAGATTTTGCAACATGCTCTTTTCGTCATAAATAAATACTGATTCATCCGGAAACACTGCAATGCTTTGCCATTGGTGCCTGGAGTAATCGAATGCAAAACCATTAGTAAAGTAGAAGGACCTCATCTCCAAATAATAGAAAGGTCCTGACCCATTAACTGAGGCTCGAGGAAGTGCTTGTATTTTTTTCCACAGGATGCAGATTTGCCAATTTGGATCCAGGACAGGCTGATTCGTCATGTTGCAGTCCCCCAGGCACCTGATTCCTCCACCGCGGAGACCACAGAAAAAAAAAGGAGAGAGAGAGAGAGAGAGAGAGAGAAAGGGCACTCTGCCGCCACCGCCGCTGCAAGAAACAGCCACTCTCTGGGAGCCGTGGCCGGGGCCAGCCTGATTGATGGGACCCAGTGTGCCTAGCTCGTGGACCACCTGAAGCCGTTGCAGGGAAGGGCGGGGCAAGGGCCGCCGCTTGTGCCAGCAGGAGAGGCAAGATAAACACCGAGATTCTGGCGGGACTGACAGCTGACAGCTGCTGCAGCGCAAACTCTGATCAAAAAATAACTCAGTTTATTCTGTATTAGCATGTTTGCCCTCTCCTTATGCTTTTCTTTTCACTAATGACTCTGGAAAATTTAACATATAATTGAATTATACAGGTGGACCTAAGGTAGTGTCTTGTGAACAATGTATGCTTTCATCCTGTTTAACTTCTCAATATAATGCATGCTCTTTTGTGGTTCTAAAGCGCCCACCTTATCTCATGGTGCCTGTAACTGTAACTACGTATTGGTATGATAACCATGGCCTTGCTGTGCTACGACTGCAGGATTTAATTCGGACGCGACGGTTTGTGGACATGCTTGTTTTGGGAATATCAGCTTTGATAACTGTGATTACTTCCATTTCTGTGGAAGCTTTGTCATTGACTCAACAGGTGCACACAGCCCAGTATGTTGATACTGTGTTGCTTTCATCCTGTTTAACTTCTCAATATAATGCATGCTCTTTTGTGGTTCTAAAGCGCCCACCTTATCTCATGGTGCCTGTAACTGTAACTACGTATTGGTATGATAACCATGGCCTTGCTGTGCTACGACTGCAGGATTTAATTCGGACGCGACGGTTTGTGGACATGCTTGTTTTGGGAATATCAGCTTTGATAACTGTGATTACTTCCATTTCTGTGGAAGCTTTGTCATTGACTCAACAGGTGCACACAGCCCAGTATGTTGATACTGTGTCCAAAAATGTTTCTTTAATGCTGGCAACACAAGAATTAATAGACAGGAAATTGAAGATGAGGATAGATGCCCTAGAAGAGGCAATAATGCATATTGGGACTGAATTATGGAGTTTAAAAGTAAAAATGGCTCTTTCATGCCATGCTGATTACCGGTGAGTATGTGTTAGACCTCTGAAAGTAAATGAGACAGATTTTGATTGGGAAAAAAATTAAAAATCATATTTTGGGTGTTTGGAACAGTTCTGAAATTAGTTTAGACTTATGGGAACTTCATAATCAGATTCAAACCTTAGAACACTACCGATTGCATTTTACTGCTGCAGGAGAAGCTAATGACTTTTTCCACACTTTCTCTAATTTTATTTCTGGAAAAACTATTCTGTCTACTGTCTCCACCTATGTTAGAATAGGTATTATAATTCTGTTTCTTATAATCTTTCTTTCTTGTATTGTCAGGATTCTTTGGCAAAGCAACTGAATTACACTTCTTGATTCTAAAAAACAAAGAAGGGGGAAATGTTGGGGGCCAGTGTGAGGAATCCCACCCGTGACAGGGTCACGTGGTAGGCTCAGATGGCAGGGCAATTTGAGTCATCAGATTTCTCCCTGGTTTTTCCTGAGCATGTACCCAAAAAAATGAGAATTTGTCTGTATTTGTCTGTATCCCCACAGGTCTCTGCCAGTTTCTCGGAAACAGTTAATTCAAAGCTTTAGCTTCCTGCATTGGAAAGGAGTGTTTCAGCCCACCTCCCCTTTGATAACACTCTAGCCTGCATAAACAGCATTCCCTGACCTTTTGCAAGCTTGTGAATTGCTCGCAACCCCCAACTGAGAGGGGCAAAAAGGCCTTGAACTGTTTTAAAGTTACAAACCCTTTCTAAGAGCCAAAGCCTTAATAGTGATATAGACTTCACTGTTGCCTCAATGATTTCTGCGAGACCTCCTTATCTGCACCTGGAAGTTTCTGCTACACAAACAATATTTGGAAATAGATATGTAGTAGTTTTTTGATGTTAGCAACACTAGGCCTTTGAGTCAAATGCTTTCTTTTATAAATCATTGTACTCCCTCTCGCTTGCTGTGTGGTAGGCTCAGATGGCAGGGCAATTTGAGTCATCGGATTTCTC
The DNA here is from genome assembly GCA_006408695.1 of Aepyceros melampus. NCBI lineage: Eukaryota > Metazoa > Chordata > Mammalia > Artiodactyla > Bovidae > Aepyceros > Aepyceros melampus. Next base: position 6,421 of record SJXQ01009459.1, on the reverse strand, counting down.
CCTGGTTTTTCCTGAGCATGTACCCAAAAAAATGAGAATTTGTCTGTATTTGTCTGTATCCCCACAGGTCTCTGCCAGTTTCTCGGAAACAGTTAATTCAAAGCTTTAGCTTCCTGCATTGGAAAGGAGTGTTTCAGCCCACCTCCCCTTTGATAACACTCTAGCCTGCATAAACAGCATTCCCTGACCTTTTGCAAGCTTGTGAATTGCTCGCAACCCCCAACTGAGAGGGGCAAAAAGGCCTTGAACTGTTTTAAAGTTACAAACCCTTTCTAAGAGCCAAAGCCTTAATAGTGATATAGACTTCACTGTTGCCTCAATGATTTCTGCGAGACCTCCTTATCTGCACCTGGAAGTTTCTGCTACACAAACAATATTTGGAAATAGATATGTAGTAGTTTTTTGATGTTAGTAACACTAGGCCTTTGAGTCAAATGCTTTCTTTTATAAATCATTGTACTCCCTCTCGCTTGCTGTTTCCTTGCTATGTGAGAATGCAAGCTTATTTAGTGCCTTCTGAGAATGGCGCCAGACCTTGGAAAAAATAACACTCATCAGAAAAGAGCTGTAAATTGTCGAATTGGCCTTTTGGCTGGAAGATGATGTAAATTACCTAACACTTGTGTATACAATTAGGTATGCAGAGACTATGCCTGCCCTCGATAAGAGTCAGGGCTGCTGTCATTGCCAAAATTTGTGAAACCCATTGATTTTCATTATATAAAAAGGACATGTGAAAAATAAAGTTTGGACCAGTTTCCTCGGGAATAGTTTCTCAGAGCAGTTTTTCTAGACCAGTTTCCTCAGGAACAGTTTTTCAGAGCAGTTTTTCCGCACCAGATCTTCTCACCGACTCTGCAGGCCAGTTTCTTGGATGACTCACTCTCCTAGACTCGTTCTTTAAGGACATCTGGCTCCCACACCTCTCTCTCTCTCTCTCTCTCTCTCTCTCTCTCTCTCTCTCCTCTTGTACTTTAACTCCAGGATGAATTCTCATCTGCAGCGGGAGGCTCACCACGTCTACTTACTTGCCCTGGCTCTAAGTTCTGCAAGAAAACGGAACCCACGGTGGGGCCCATTTAGAGATTCAAGCGGATGGCGGTGGCCAATGTAGATGGTTCAAAACACTTCTCTTGAGATTTTATTGCCTTTCCCCGTAAACCAAGTTATTCAGGCTTCTATTTTTCTTTAAATTTCCTAATATTCTATCCTGTCCTGAGCTATCCTGTCCTAACCTGTCCTATAGTTTCCTATAAGCCAGCTCCGTCCCACATTTGAATATCCCTGGATCCACCTGGGCTGGACCCCAGCACCTGCTCTCCTCCTGAGCTGTAGCAGCACTGTCAGGCTTCCCATTGAGCTGACACAGGGAACTGTGGCTTTCCCTCGAGGTGCCACCAGGGCTGTCACACGTGCGGCCACAGGGGTGAGTCGATCCTCGGGGTGACAGTCGAGGCAGTGCAGGGAAATCAGGTTCATCTGGAGTGGATTGAGACTTCTGAGTACTTGTGGCCTGATGGCACGATCCCTGGAGTTCCTCTAGACTCCTGTGGAGAGCACCTCCTCCTGAGATGCCATGGGAATTACCCCAGCACCTGCTCTCCTCCTGAGCTGTAGCAGCACTGTCAGGCTTCCCATTGAGCTGACACAGGGAACTGTGGCTTTCCCTCGAGGTGCCACCAGGGCTGTCACACGTGCGGCCACAGGGGTGAGTCGATCCTCGGGGTGACAGTCGAGGCAGTGCAGGGAAATCAGGTTCATCTGGAGTGGATTGAGACTTCTGAGTACTTGTGGCCTGATGGCACGATCCCTGGAGTTCCTCTAGACTCCTGTGGAGAGCACCTCCTCCTGAGATGCCATGGGAATGCCGGGAATCCCTTCGCGATGAAGCAGGGAAAGGAACCCTCATCTCGAGCTGAGGAGGAGACAACGGGACTCCTCTTGAGTTGTGGCGGGACCCTCAGGGTTCCTCTCGAGTGGAGGCGCGTGTGTCGGGGAACTTCTTGAGTCACAGCAAGGGAGTGAAGGTCCCTTTCGAGGTCCAAGAGGGAAGGTGTGATTTCCCTCAATATGCGGCAGCGGAAAAGGGCCTCATCGCACCTGGAAGGAAGAACCTCCTGGTGTTTCTCGAGTTGCGTCAGGTCCCTCTCGGGTTACGACGCGGACCTCAGGGACCCGCTCGTGTGGCCTCAGGAGAGGCCAGTCTCCGTGCGAATGGTGAGGGACCTCTCGGGATTCCTCTACAGTCGGTGGTAGGTCCTAAGTACTCGTCTGGAGCTGCGGCCAGACGCTGAGGTTTCCTCGAAAGTACTGACATGGGACTTGGGTCCCTCTGGAGTGTCCACAGGGCAGTCAGCCCTCGTCTCTAGTGGAGACATGCACGCCCGTTTGTTGGTTCACTTGTGTATACAATTAGGTATGCAGAGACTATGCCTGCCCTCGATAAGAGTCAGGGCTGCTGTCATTGCCAAAATTTTTGAAACCCATTGATCTTCATTGTATAAAAAGGACATGTGAAAAATAAAGTTTGGACCAGTTTCCTCGGGAACAATTTCTCAGAGCAGGTTTTCAGGACCAGTTTCCTAGGGAACAGTTTTTCAGAGCAGTTTTTCTGGACCAGATAGTCTCAGACCGGTTCTGCAGGCTGGTTTCTCAGACAACTAGATCTCCTAGACTCATTCTTTAAGGACATCTGGCTCCCACACCTCTCTCTCTCTCTAACTCTCTGTCCTCTTGTACTTTAACTCCAGGCAGAATTCCCATCTGGAGCAGGAGGCTCACCACGGCTAATTACTTGCCCTGGCTCTAAGTTCTGCAAGAAAAGGGGACCCACGGTGGGGCCCCTTTAGAGATTCAAGCAGACACTGCTTGCCCACGTAGATGGTGCATATCTCTTGTCTTTAGATTTTATTGGCTTTCCCCAAAAACCAAGTCATTCAGCCTTCTATTTTTCTTTTCATTCCCTACTATTCTATCCTGTCCTGAGCTATCCTTTCTTAACCTGTCCTATACTTTCCTATCCGCGTCCAAACTTTGAATATCCCTGGAGTCACCTGGGCTGGACCCCAGCACCTGTTTTCCTCCTCAGCTGTAGCAGCACTATAGGCTTCCTGTCAAGTTGACACAGAGTTATGTGACTTTCCCTCGAGTTGCCACCAGGGCTGTCACACGCACCACCATAGGGTGAGTCGATCCTCGCAGTGACAGTCGAGGCAGTGCAGGGACATCAGGTTCATCTGGAGTGGACTGAGACTGCTGGGGGTCTTTTGGCCTGGTGGCACGACCCCTGGAGTTCCGCTTGACTCTCCTGTGGAGAGCAGCTCCTCCTGAGATGCGACGGGAACGCCGAAAATCTGATCCCAACGAAGCAGGGAAAGGAACCCTCATCTCGAGTTGAGGAGGGGACATCGGGGCTCCTCTGAGTTGTGGAGGGATGCTCAGGGTTCCTCCCGAGTGGAGACACAACTGTCAGGGAACTTCTTTAGTCGCAGCAAGGGGGTGAAAGACCCTTTCAAGGTCCAAGAGGGATGCTGTGATTTCCCTTGGCATGCCCCAGCCGAAAAGGGCCTCATCGCGCCTGGAAGGGAGAACTTCTTGCTATTTCTCGAGTTGCGGCAGGTCCCTCTCGAATTAAGACAGGGACATCAGTGACCCGCTCTTGTGGCCTCTGGAGAGGCCAGTCTCTGTGCGAATGGCGAGGGAACTCGCGGGATTCCTCTTCAGTCAGTGGCAGATCCTAAGTCCTCGTCTGGAGCTGCAGTCGGACATTGAGGTTTCCTCGAAAGTGCTAACATGGGACTTGGGTCCCATCAGAGTGCCCACAGGGCAGTCAGGCCTCTTCTCGAATGGAGACATGCACGCCCGCTCTCCTCCTGAGCTGAAGCAGCACTGTCAGGCTTCCCATTAAGTTGACACAGGGATCTGTGTCTTTTCCTCGAGATGCCACCAGGGCTGTCACACATGCCACCATGGAGTGAGTCGATCCTCAAGGTGACAGTACAGGCAGTGCAGGGACATCATCTTCAACTGGAGTGGACTGAGATTTCTGGGGTTATTTTGGCCTGGTGGCATGGCCCGTGAAGTGCCTCTCGACTCTCCTGTGGAGAGCACCTCCTCCTGAGATGCGACGGGAACGCCGGGAATCCGATCCCAACTAAGCAGGGAAAGGAACCCTCACCTCGAGCTGAGGAGGGGACAACGGGGCTCCTCTTGAGTTGTGGCAGGATGCTCGGGGTTCCTCTCGAGTGGAGATGCATGTGTCGGGGAACTTCTTGAGTCGCAGCAAGGGAGTGAAGGACCCTTTCAAGGTCCAAGAGGGAAGGTGTCATTTCCCTCGACATGAACCAGAGGAAAAGGGAATCATCGCGCCTGGAAGGGAGAACCTCATGGTGTTTCTCGAGTTGCGGCAGGTCCCTCTCCAGTTACAATGGGGACCTCAGGGCCCGCTTGTGTGGCCTCAGGAGAGGCTAGTCTCCGTGCAAATGGCAAGGGTCCTCTCGGGATTCCTTTCCAGTCGGTGGTGGGTCCTATGTCAGATCTGGAGCTGCAGCCGAACCCTGAGGTTTCCTCGAAAGTGCTGACATGGGACTTGGGTCTCTCTGGAGTGTCCACAGGGGAGTCAGGCCTCGTCTCGAGTGGAGACACGCCTGCCTGTTCTCCTCCTGTGCTGTAACAGCACTGTCAGGATTCCTTTTGAGTTGACACATGGATCTGTGGCTTTCCCTCAAGGTGCCACCAGAGCTGACACATGTGCCACCTTGGGGTGAGTCGATCCTCAGGGTGACAGTCGGGGCAGTACAGGGACTTCAGGTTCTTCTGAAGTGGACTGAGACTTCTGGGGGTCTCTTGGCCTGGTGTTTCGACCCCTGGAGTTTCTCTCCACTCTCCTGGGGAGAGCACCTCCTTCTGAGATGCGATGGGAACGCCGGGAATCCCTTCCTGACGAAGCAGGGAAAGGAACCCTCATCTCGAGCTGAGGAGAGGACAACGGGGCTCATTTTGAGATGTGGTTGGACCCTCAGGGTTCCTCTCGAGTGGAGGCGTGTGTGTTGGGGAACTTCTTGTGTCGCAACAAGGGAGTGAAGGATCGTTTCGAGGTCCAAGAGGGAAGATGTTATTTCCTTCGACAAGCCACAGAGGAAAACAGCCTCATCGCGCCTGGAACAGAGAACCTCCTGGTGTTTCTCGAGTTGCGGCAGGTACCTTTTGGGTTATGACGGGGACCTCAGGGACCTACTAGTGCGGCCTCAGGTAAGGCCAGTCTCCCTGCGAATGCCGAGGGACCTCTCGGGATTCCTCTCCAGTCGGTGGCGGGTCCTAAGTCCTCGTCTGGAGCTGCGGCTGGACCCTGGGATTTCCTCGAAAGTGCTGACATGGGACTTGGGTCCCTCTGGAGTGTCCACAGGGGAGTCAGGCCTCGTCTCGAGTGGAGACATGCACGCCTGCTCTCCTCCTGTGCTGTAGCAACTGGAGAAACAGTTGGAGGTTCTCCCTTCCAGGCGCCATGTGGCCCTTTTCCACTGCTGCATGTCGAGGGAAATCACACTTTCCCTCTTGGACCTCGACAGGGTCCTTCACTCCCTTGCTGGGACTCAAGAAGTTTCCCGACACACACGTCTCCAGTCGAGAGGAACCCCCAGGGTCCCACCACCATTAAAGAGGAGCCCTGTTGTCCCCTCCTCAGCTCGAGATGAGGGTTCCTTTCCCTTCTTCATCCGGAAAGGATTCCTGGCGCCATGTGGCCCTTTTCCACTGCTGCATGTCGAGGGAAATCACACTTTCCCTCTTGGACCTCGACAGGGTCCTTCACTCCCTTGCTGGGACTCAAGAAGTTTCCCGACACACACGTCTCCAGTCGAGAGGAACCCCCAGGGTCCCACCACCATTAAAGAGGAGCCCTGTTGTCCCCTCCTCAGCTCGAGATGAGGGTTCCTTTCCCTTCTTCATCCGGAAAGGATTCCTGGTGTTCCCGTCACATCTCAGGAGGAGGTGCTCTCACCAGGAGAGTTGAGACGAACTCCAGGGGTCGTGCCACCAGGCCAAAAGACCCCCAGAAGTCTTAGTCCACTCCAGATGAACCTGATGTCCCTGCACTGCCTTGACTGTCACCCTGAGTATTGACCTACTCAATGATGGCAGGTGTGACAGTCCTGGTGGCATCTCAAGGGAAAGCCACAGATCCCTGTGTCAACTCGATGGGAAGCCTGACAGTGCTGCTACAGCTCAGGAGGAAAGCGGGCGTGCATGTCACCACTCGAGACGAGGCCTGACTCCCCTGTGGACACTCCAGAGGGACCCGATGCCCATGTCAGCACTTTGGAGGAAACCTCAGGTCTGGCCTCAGCTCCAAACGAGGACGTCGGTCCAGGCACCGATTGGAGCTATCCTACATTGAAAGTTAGGAACGGTGGCGGTAAGGAGT
>SJXQ01009457.1:0-40877 GCA_006408695.1 Aepyceros melampus | reverse complement strand
CAACTGAGCGGAGAAAGATTTTTACCAAAATATGGAGACTTGAGTTAAAGAGGAATTACATGGAGCACTTGTCAAAAATGGAAAGACAGATTAATGAGCTACTATGGTATGGGAGAGAGACTTTAATATAGAATTTAACTCAATATCACTGAAGCAAAGGCAGGAGAGTTTTCAAGTGCAGAACTAAGATGATATTAATAGAAAATTACCTGAGCATATTAGTTAATGTGTTTAGTTCATCTGTGTTTGCTAACTGGTGCTGACTAAAGAGGTCCCTTTCTTCCCACAGAAGGAAACAAGGGTTCTACTTTTCTTACTATATTAAGGGATAGTTCCCTGTCTTTGGGAAAGGAATTCCTGGGTCGTACAATTGGCCCAAAGCCAGGAGAAAATTTACATCTCAAAGGGTGGAAAAACAATTTACAATGGCAAACTTTTTAAAGTAAACATTCTGAGAAAAAATGAAGTCAAAAACAAAAGAAACCTATCCAAACTGGAGTAAAGATGGGAGGGGAATGCTAAGATTGCCTTGGTCCCTTGTACTTGGAGGTATGTCTCATTAAAGGCACTATTCTCAAGGGGAGAGTGAGAGAGCAGGGAGCTTCTTTCCCAAACTGAGTTCTCTCACAGCCTTTATGGGCTTCCCAGGCGGTGCTAGCGGTAAAGAATTCAGCTGCCAATGCAGGAAACTGGGTTCGATCCCTGGGTGGGGAAGATAATTTGGAGTAGGTAACGACAACCTGCTCCAGTATTCTTGCCTGGAGAATCCGCTGGGCAAAGGAGTCTGGCAGGCTAAGGTCCTACGGTGGTAGAGTCAGCAACTTAACACACACACACACGCACAAACGCATCTTGATTTTGTTCATTTCTGGCTTAGTTTTTGACAGTTTTTCTTTCTGTGCTTTAATGAATAGAAGAAAATGCACAAATAAATATGTGTTGAGCACATTCTATGTGCAGATCTTAAAAGACAGAGATGATTCTCATTTCAAAGGATAGAAAATAGAATATAGGAGTAGAAATGAGTTGTTAATGTTTATCCGCAGAAAAGAATTTTTTAATAGCCGTCCTCAATGAAAGAGTATTCTGAGCATTTCTGCATCTATTCTGCAAGCAAACCCACATGCAAATAAGTTTAGTTCAGATGAAATCATAAGGGATGACCTCTCAACTCTGAAATGTTCAGTTACAAGAACTATGAAAGGGTATCCAAACAGGATCCTGCTATTAGAGATCAGTAAATCATCTGGTTGAGATACTTATCTGCTCATTTTAAAAAATGAGACAACCAAAGAGTTTGAAATGGTGAGAGCAAAATTGCAAGGCAATGTCTATTATTGAAGATTTTTCAGATTGCTGAATTAAAGTGATTACTTAAGGAGCAGAGGGATTTAACCGCCAACATCACACTCAATCATGCATTAAAAGAGCCACCCTTTAAAAATGGCTGAAAAAGCCATTTACACAATTTTAAAGGATTTCCTTGTTTAAAGTGACTGACTCAAACTTTGGAGAACTAAGTTAGAATTTTGTAAAATGAACAGCCTCAATCCAACTAATCCAAGTATAGAGTGGCCTTTATAATTTAAAAAGTAATACTAGGATGTGAACAATTACACTGTAGTGAATAATGTTTTACCATGCAGTATAGAATGATTTAAAATTCTTTTGACATTTAGAAGAGAATATCTCAAATAGCAAAAATGGGTAGAGTGGAGGAAACTGATACTTGATCTACCTGCTGAACTTCAATATTTTCTTACAATGTGCTCATCATCCCTTATGCACATTCTTCACACAGATAAAATGAAAGGTTTCCCATAGGCAAATGATGGTACCTTGATATTTGGCACAGGTGGTACTTATAAATGACTCACAGCTTGACACCACTTATGAGGTTGATATAAAGGGCAAATTCATATCTAAAGACTGTACTCAGTAACATTTTCAATGTTCTTTTTAGAGTTAAATTCAGAGAAAGTACAGGGGTATAAAGTATGAGTCACAAGAAAAGTTGACATGTTAGTCAGATGATGCTTAGAAATGCAGAATAATGAAGGGGAAAAACTATAAATTATCACTATAAATAAAAATATCATCATTACAGTCATTAATTGACATATATTTAATATGGATTTATAATTCACATTTATGTATGTACTATAAAAGCATGTGGGGGTTGTTACAAGTTCTTTTATGTGTATTTGTAGTCTATATCATTTCCTTTTTGGCTAAAAATAAATATTTTTCTTTTACATTTGATTCATTCAAAGATTTGGGACAAAATGGCAGTGTAGAAGGACCTGAGCTTACCGCTTCTCTCAAGAATATCAACATCACAACTAACTGTTGAACAACCTGTGTTACAAAGGACTGGAACCTACCAAAAAGATATTCTACTTCCAAAGACAAAGAAGCCACAATGATATGATAGGAGAGGTGCATTCACAATACAATCAAATCCTATACCCACCAGGCACTGATGGTACTAATAAATGCCTTACAGTGTGGCATCCACTTATGGGGTTGATACATAGGGCAAATTTTTATCTAGAGAGTATACTAAGTAAGATATTAAATGTTCTTTTCAAAGTTAAACTCAGGAAAAGTACAAAGGTATAAAGTACGAGGCACACAAAAAGTTAATATAAGTGACCTAAATGATGCTTAGGAATGAAAAATATTGAAGGGTAAAAATTATACATTACCACTATAAATAAAATACAATTGTTATAGTCTTTAATTGACATTATCTTAAATTAATACAAATTTAAATTCATATTTATATGTGTACTCAATTTGTACATAAGAGGGTATTTTTACAAGTTCTTTTATGTGTATTATCCAGTTTCTATTATATCTTTTTTTGACTAAAAATAAAAAAATGATTCTTTTACCCTCTGGTTCATTCAGTGAATGAGTTTACAAATTAAAGTTTTCAATAGTTTTTTATTGAAATATTTTTTACTTCAATTTATAAAATAAAACAATATAGGCTGAGAGCTCTTTATATTTTAATTCCATCATAATTACTTACATTTGCAAATACATTAAAAAAAAAAAAGTTTAGTCACACAGTTAGGCAGCTAATTGTGTTAAAAATACAATTGCATGCTCACAAAGTTAATCATGCCCCTAGGGTGTACACTTCTGTTTGAGAACTATTTTTAGGCCCTTAGGAACTTTAGGGCCACCTCTTGATTCTGGAAAATAATGCCAAAATATAACTCACTAAATGTTGCCTCGCATTTATTTCAAACCACAAGCCTAAACTTGATTGCAAAATAACAGTAAGAAATTAGAAGTTTAAAAGCTGTCAACTGTGAACATGACAAATAGGGATGCTTCACCATCAATTTTCTCTGTATACAATGAATAATTATGTTACATAAGGAACTGATGCTCTTCACAGTAGGAAAAGAGTCGTGTATTGCAAATCTTAAACTTGATAGGAAAATTTGCTTTCTATTCTCATTCTTTGTGAGAAAAAATTTGGCATATTTAAAGGACTCTGAGATTTCAATTGTTTTATCTAATATCCATGCTAACATCGATACATTAAAGTGTTAAGAACCTAAAGGATTTGAGACTGCTCTTCATCAGGAAAAAAAAATTCTGAAATTTCTCTACACATATGGCATGTATTTCTTCACTATTCTAATTCAAACATATTCTAGAATCAATTTTCTTATAATATCAATTTTCTCTTAACAACATTCTCAAATTTTATAAACCTTTTAAAAGTTCTCAAAGTACCTATTAAACTATATTGAATTTTTTTAAAAAGGGTCTCTTGTGTGTATTAATAGTTAGAAAGAAAAAGTGGAGAATTAAATTAGCTTTTAAATATAAATTAGCTGAAACCTTATCAAGAATAACTTGCCCATCAAAAATGAAGGGACATATGTATACCTACAGCTGATTCATGTTGAGGTTTGACAGAAAACAAAATTCTGTAATGCAATTATCCTTCAATTTAAAAAAAATTAAAAAATAACATGCCCATATTTTATATTCTGTATATTAATATATAAATGCTATTTTATTGTGCTATCTTGTACTACAAGATTATAAGATTTTCTGTCTAAAAGCATCTCTGAGCACATCAATAGAATTAAATTAGCTTTTAAATATAAATTAGCTGAAACCTTATCAAGAATAACTTGCCCATCAAAAATGAAGGGACATATGTATACCTACAGCTGATTCATGTTGAGGTTTGACAGAAAACAAAATTCTGTAATGCAATTATCCTTCAATTTAAAAAAAATTAAAAAATAACATGCCCATATTTTATATTCTGTATATTAATATATAAATGCTATTTTATTGTGCTATCTTGTACTACAAGATTATAAGATTTTCTGTCTAAAAGCATCTCTGAGCACATCAATATTTCATAATTTTGATCTGTGAATTTTATAACATATAAAATATGCCTCAATAAAGAGGTTTTAAAAAAGAGAGACGTTGCATAGGTTTGTTTGTGTATTAGTTGCTCAGTCATGTCCAACTGGAGAAGGCAATGGCAACCCACTCCAGTACTCTTGCCTGGAAAATCCCATGGATGGAGGAGCCTGGTGGGCTGCCGTTCCTGGGGTCGCACAGAGTCGGACACGACTGAAGTGATTTAGCAGCAGCAGCAGCATGTCCAACGCTTTGCAACTCCATGGACTGTAGCACACCAGGCTCCTGTGTCCATGAGATTCTCCAGGCAAGACATTGGAGTGGGTTGCCATTTGTTTCTCCAGTGCATAGGTTACTGACATCTATTTGAAAATGTCTCCTATTACAAATTACTAAAGAAATTTATGGTAAAGAAATATCAGCCCAGTAACTATGCCAAAGACTTTGACTGTGTGGATCACAATAAACTGTGGAAAATTCTGAAAGAGATGGGAATATCAGACCACCTGACCTGCCTCTTGAGAAACCTATATGCATGTCAGGAAGCAACAGTTAGAACTTGACATGGAACAATAGACTGGTTCCAAATAGGTGTCACCCTGCTTATTTAACTTATATGCATAGTACATTTTAAGAAATGATGGACTGGAAGAAGCACAAGCTGGAATCAAGATTCCCGGGAGAAATATCAATAACCTCAGATATGCAGATGATATCACCCTTATGGCAGAAAGTGAAGAGGAACTAAAAAGTCTCTTGATGAAAGTGAAAGAGAAGAGTGAAAAGTTGGCTTAAAGCTCAGCATTCAGAAAACAAAGATCATGGCATCTGGTCCCATCACTTCAATGGAAATAGATGGGGAAACAGAGGAAACAGTATCAGACTTTATTTTTTTGGGCTCCAAAATCACTGCAGATGGTGACTGCAGCCATGAAATTAAAAGACGCTTACTCCTTGGAAGGAAAGTTATGACCAATCTAGATGGCATATTAGAAAGCAGAGATATTACTTTGCCAACAAAGTTCCATCTATGAAAAAGGCTATGGTTTTTCCACTGGTCATGTATGGATATGAGAGTTGGACTGTGAAGAAAGCTGAGTGCTGAAGAATTGATGCTTTTGAATTGAAGTGTTGGAGACAACTCTTGAGAGTCCCTTGGACTGCAAGGAGATCCAACCAGTCCATCCTAAAGGAGATCAGTCCTGGGTGTTCATTGGAAGGACTGATGCTGAGGCTCAAACTCCAATACTTTGGCCACCTCATGTGAAGAGCTGACTCACTGGAAAAGACCCTGATGCTGGGAGGGATTGGGGGCAGGAGGAGGGGGGACGACAAGGATGAGATGGATGGATGGCATCACCAACTCAATGCACATGAGTTTCAGTGAACTCCAGGAGTTGGTGATGGACAAGGAGGCCTGGTGTGCTGTGATTCATTAGGTCGCAAAGAGTTAGACACGACTGAGTGACTGAACTGAACTGACATATATATAAATAGAATGGATAAACAACAAAGTCCTAAGGTATAGCATAGAGAAATATATTCAATATCCAATGATAAACCACAGGACTTGCCAGGTGGCTCAGTGGTAACAAACCTGACTGCCAAGTAAGAGATGCAAGAGATTCAGGTTTGATTCCTGGATCTGGAAGATGTCCTTCAGTAGGAAATGGCAACCCACTCCAGTATTCTTACCCAGAAAATCCACGAACAGAGGAGCCTGATGGGCTACAGTCCATGGGGTCACCAAGAGTCGGACATGACTAAGCAGCTTTCGCTTTTATATATATACACATGTATATATATATATATATATATATATATATATATATACACACACACACATACAAACACACACACACACAAATATAAATACATATACACCAGAAATTAAAACAACATTGTAAATCAACTACACTTCAGTTTAAAAAATCATTTTATGAAAGAGATGCCATAGTTACTTGCTCAGGAAAGAAGAGTTACAAATATGGAAAAGGAGATTATTTTCACTAAGAAAAGATCAAAGATTGGAATTTAAGGTCATCTTCTCTGTCAACCATTCTCCCAGTACTGGCTTTGTACCATGTCAACAGCATTTCTAAGTTTGATTTCTGCCAGAAGATATGTATCTGGAGGATGAGAATTCATAACAACAGCAATCATTTATTTGTGGGCTTCCTAGAGGTCTGACAGTGTGCCAAGTCCTTTCCACCTATTTATGTCTTCCATATAATAAAGCTGTGAAATAAGCATTATTCTTATTTTATATATGGCAAGCCAAGTCTTACATAATTTCCCTGAGTTATAAAGCTGGTTAGTAGTGAAAGTGATATTTCAACCTAAGAATCCATTGTCTTGCTCCTAGGTGGTGTCAAGTGAGAGCTGAAACAGAAGACTTGAGCATGAAGAAGGGGAAGTAAATGTGATGTCATGGTACTTTCCTACCATTTTCAGATATTATGAATCCATGGGAATCCAAACTCTTTACTCACTAGGGAAAAAATAATCTCACTTTTCCTTTATAATTAGTGCAGTCAGATTTATTCTCTATAGAGAAATCTTTTGATGATCACAAGATTCTTTTTCTGCAGTGCCAAGGTCTATTTTGCATAAGCTGTAATAAAATATAATGTGTGGTAGTGTATACCCTTAGTCTTCACCTATTCCTTAGAGAACCTAGAGTTTGATCATATTTCAGAAAATAAATATAAAGTACTGATAATAACACAATAATAAGATAAAAATCAAAGAATGAATGAGCAGATAAATGAAAGAGTGAATGTGCAACATATCCAGTTTAATAAAAATGGTTTAATAATTTTTTCCAAAGGATGAGTGCTATTTCAAATATGCTTAGAAACTTTCTAATGTTTCCAAAGTCAAAAATTAATTTTGAAGAAACTACATTTAGTTTAACATCCTTGAGGCACTGAGCCCAACTAATGTGACTGCTACATTAAAATAATAGGTTACTTGAACTCATAGCATACAAGTTATTTCTCATGCCATGGTTCATCAGAAACTCACATATGATATTCTAGGAATTTATTTATCATTAAATAACTATTTCATGCCTGGTAAAACAGAACATGATTTTAAGCGCAAAAATTATAGAATAGTCACTTCATTGGTTGGTTGCAAGATATGGAAACTAAATGAACAGATGAATACATCTTCCCAATTTCTGACTATCCAAACTTTGGCAATGTTTTATTTGTCCAGCCATTCATCAATAACTTTGGAACTCTTTTTTATATAAAGAAAATGTAAAGAGTTAAAAATCTATGAAACCATCTCTAATATCCCAGGAATTGTCATATAACTTTAAGACATTACTCAATAATACCTCACAATCATTTCCCAGTTGCCCAAATAGTCTCTCCCCACAACAATATTTGGTAATGTTGTCTATTTATACAAGTCACTGATTTTAAAAATTTTATGCTTCATTTCCAAAAATAGATTAAGTTCTTCAAAAAGTAAATACAATTCAACTATAATTTGCATCGTGCTGTGTGCTCAGTACCTCAGTTGTTTCTGACTCTTTGCAACACTATGGACTGTAGTCCACCAGGGTCCTGTGTCCATGGGATTCTCCAGGCAAGAATGCTGGAATGGGTTGCCATTTCCTCCTCCAGAGTGTGCATAGTGGAGGGTCTAATTAATTGGGTTAGAAACCTCCTTATATCCCTTTACCACTGTTGCTCAAATTGTGATCTAGGACTTCCTTGAGAACCCATCTAAAGATCTGTAAAGTCAAACTATTTCAAAATAATACCAAGACTTTATCTGCCTTTTTCATTCTCATTCTCTCCTAAGTTTACTAAGCATTTTTTTTCCAGAGTCTATATGCATTGATAATACAATAGCCTGAATCCAGGAGATTTGAGAACCCAGCTGTCATCTATTAAGGCTAATACTGAATAGATTTCCAAAAAAGCAAAACAATGCCACTCTTCTCACTTGATTATTCTTTTTATGAAAATATATTTATTTTCCATAAAATACTATTCATTGACTTATAATAGTTTTCTAGTTATTTCAAAAATAAGTAAATAAGCATTTTGGAGTTTTTTCAGCTTTAGTTTGCAATATAATAAATAAGAAATATAACGCATATAGAACAAACTCTTTGCAGCTTTCAATAATTTTTAAGAGTCTAAATAAGTTCTGAGCCTCTAAAGTTTTTACTGCTTTTAAGGGTTTCTCAAAAGGATAAATATTGATAAAGTTATTAACAGGAAGAGTAACTACCATTTATTTTTTTCCAATCAGCTAGCCATTTTATACATATTATAGCATTTAATCCTCCACAGCATTAGAATCGACATACTGCTCTCCTATTTTTATGGGAAAGAAGTCTGCAGCTCAGGATGGTCAGGATGTTTATTTACAGATGAAAGAGGAAGTACTTAGCTTTAAAATGTGTCTGATTAAATTTAAATTAAAATTCTTAACCATTACACTAGTCAACTTCAAGAAAGAGTCATAAACTTGTTGCATAAGCACACAAAAAGTTCTCTATCATGTCATTCAGTTCAGTTCAGTCACTCAGTCATGTCTGACTCTTTGCGACCCCATGAATCACAGCATGTCAGGCCTCCCTGTCCATCACCAACTCCTAGAGTTCACTCAGACTCACGTCCATCAAGTCAGTGATGCCATCCAGCCATCTCATCCTCTGTCGGCCCCTTCTCCTCCTGCCCCCAATCCCTCTGGGAAATGCAAATTAAAATCCCAAGAAGATGCCACTATAATGACCATAATAAATAAGTCAGACTATAACAAATATTGGTGAAGATATAAAGAACTGAAGAGCCCTCATATATTGCTAGTGGGAATGTAAAATGGTACAGCGACTTTGTGAAATAGTCTGATAGTTTCTTAGGCAGTTATTTATAGGAATTATGACCCAGCTATGCCATTCCTTCCCTATATGTATAGAGAAGACAAATGAAACATATATCCATGTAAAAACTTGTACAGAAATGTTGATAGCAGCATTATTCATAATAGCCCATAAGTAGAAACAAACTCAAATGTGCATCACTTGATAAATGAATAAATAAAATGCGGCACATTCATAAAATTAAATATTATTCAATCCTATAAAGGAATGAAGTTCTGATACAAGTGACGAGTAAGTGATGCCATCCAGCCATCTCATCCTCTGTCATTCCCTTCTCCTCCTGCCCCCAATCCCTCCGAGCATCAGAGTCTTTTCCAATAAGTGAACTCTTCGCATCAGGTGGACCAAGTATTGGAGTTTCAGCCTCAGCATCACTGCTTCTAAAGAACACCCAGGACTGATCTTCAGAATGGACTGGTTGGAGCTCCTTGCAATCCAAGGGACTCTCAAGAGTCTTCTCCAACACCACAGTTCAAAGGCATCAATTCTTCAGTGCTCAGCTTTCTTCACAGTCCAACTCTCACATCCATACATAATTACTGGAAAAACCATAGCCTTGACTAGACAGACCTTTGTTGGCAAAGTAATATCTCTGCTTTCTAATATGCCATCTAGGTTGGTCATAACTTTTCTTCCAAGGAGTAAGCATTGTTTAATTTCATGGCTGCAATCACCATCTGCAGTGATTCTGGAGCCCCAAAATATAAAGTCTGACAGTTTCCACTGTTTCCCCATCTATTTCCATTGAAGTGATGGGACCAGATGCCATGATCTTCGTTTTCTGAATGTTGAGCTTTAAGCCAACTTTTTCACTCTCCCTTTTCATTTTCATCAAGAGGCTTTTTAGTTCCTCTTCACTTTCTACCATCAGGGTGGTGTCATCTGCATATCTGAGGTTATTGATATTTCTCCCGGCAATCTTGATTCCAGCTTGTACTTCTTCCAGCCCAGCGTTTCTCATGATGGACTCTGCATATAAGTTAAATAATTAGGGTGACAATATGTAGCCTTGATGTACTTCTTTTCCTATTTGGAACCAATCTGTTGCTCCATGTCCAGTTCTAACTGTTGCTTCCTGACCTGCACACAGGTTTCTCAAGAGGCAGGTCAGGTGGTCTGGTATTCCCATCTCTTTCAGAATTTTTCACAGTTTACTGTAATCCACACAGTCAAAGGCTTTGGCATAGTCAATAAAACAGAAATAGATATTTTTCTGGAACTCTCTTGCTTTTTCCATGATCCAGCAGATGTTGGCAATTTGATCTCTGGTTCCTCTGCCTTTTCTAAAACCAGCTTGAACATCAGGAAGTTCACAGTTCATNTTTTCACAGTTTACTGTAATCCACACAGTCAAAGGCTTTGGCATAGTCAATAAAACAGAAATAGATATTTTTCTGGAACTCTCTTGCTTTTTCCATGATCCAGCAGATGTTGGCAATTTGATCTCTGGTTCCTCTGCCTTTTCTAAAACCAGCTTGAACATCAGGAAGTTCACAGTTCATGTATTGCTGAAGCCTGGCTTGGAGAATTTTGAGCACTACTTTACTAGCTTGTGAGATGAGTGCAATTGTGTGGTAGTTTGATCATTCTTTGGGATTACCTTTCTTTGGGACTGGAATGAAAACTGAACTTTTCCAGTCCTGTGGCCACTACTGAGTTTTCCAAACTTGCTCACATATTGAGTACAGCACTTTCAGATCATCATCTTTTAGGATTTGAAATAACTCCACTGGAATTCCATCACCTCCACTAGCTTTGTTTGTAGTGATGCTTTCTAAGGCCCATTTGTCTTCACATTCCAGGATGTCTGGCTCTAGGTGAGTGATCACACCGCCATGATTATCTTGATCAGGAATATCTTTTTTGTACAGTTCTTCTTGTATTCTTGCCAACTCTTCTCAATATATTAAATACCACTGAATTGTATACTTGAAATGGGTGAATTTTATAACATATAAAATATGCTTCAATAAAGAGGTTTAAAAAAAGAGAGATGTTGCATAGGTTTGTTTGTGTATTAGTTACTTAGTCATGTCCAGCTCTTTGCAACTCCATGGACTGTAGCCCACCAGGCTCCTCTTTCCATGGGATTCTCCAGGCAAGAACATTGGAGTGGGTTGCCATTCGCTTCTCCAGTGCATAGGTTACTGACATCTATTTGAAAATGTCTCCTATTACCAATTACTAAAGAAATTTATAGTAAAGAAATATCAGCCCAGTAACTATGCTTAAGACTTTGACTGTGTGTATCACAATAAACTGTGAAAAATTCTGAAAGAGATGGGAATACCAGACCACCTGACCTGCCTCTTGAGAAACCTATATGCATGTCAGGAAGCAACAGTTAGAACTGGACATGGAACAACAGACTGGTTCCAAATAGGAAAAGGAGTACGTCACGGCTGCATATTGTCACCCTGCTTATTTAACTTATATGCATAGTACATTTTAAGAAATGATGGACTGGAAGAAGCACGAGCAGGAATCAAAATTGCAGGGAGAAATATCAATTGCCTCAGATATGCAGATGACACCACCTTTATGGCAGAAAGTGAAGAGGAACTAAAAAGCCTCTTGATGAAAGTGAAAGAGGAGAGTGAGAAACTTGGCTTAAAGCTCAACATTCAGAAAACGAAGATCATGGCATCTGATCTCATCACTTCAATGGAAATAGATGGAGAAACAGTGGAAACAGTTGCAGACTTTATATTTTGGGGCTCCAGAATCACTGCAGATGGTGATTGCAGCCATGAAATTAAACAATGCTTACTCCTTGGAAGAAAAGTTATGACCAACCTAGATGGCATATTAGAAAGCAGAGATATTACTTTGCCAACAAAGGTCCATCTATGAAAAAGGCTATGGTTTCCAGTGGTCATGTATGGATCTGAGAGTTGCACTGTGAAGAAAGCTGAGCACCGAAGCACTGATGCTTTGAACTGAAGTGTTGGAGAAGACTCTTGAGAGTCCCTTGGACTGCAAGGAGATCCAACCAGTCCATCTTAAAGGAGATCAGTCCTGGGTGTTTATCGGAAGGACTGATGCCGAGGCTGAAACTCCAATACTTTGGCCACCTAATACGAAGAGTTGACTCATTGGAAAAGACTCTGATGCTGGGAGGGATTGGGGGCAGGAGGAGAAGGGGACGATGCTGGGAACAATTGAGAGTAGAAGGTGAAGGGGATGACAGAGGATGAAATAGTTTGATGGCATCACCAACTGAAAGAACATGAGTTTGGGTAAATTCCCAGATTTGGTGATGTATACGGAGGCATGGCGTGCTGCAGTCCATGGCGTTGCAAAGAGTAGGAGACGACTGAGTGACTTAACTGAACTGAACTTACTCCACAGAAAAGTTGATCAAAATTTGGAAACGAGTAATAAAGGAGTTAAAGAAATGATTATTCATGAAGGTATCTTAAAGACTGTTTAAGTTAGCTAATAACTTATTTTAAGGTAGGGAGAGAATGCTTTCTCTGGAATTGAATGACTGCTGTACAGCCTGAGGTTTTTACCTACCCTTTACTAATGCTCAGTGTCTTTATCTATAAAATAGATAATACTAGAGTTTGTCTTTACCAATGAAAATTATGCTTAAGATATGCTTAAATTATATATGGATCTAATACATGAAACATGCAATTTTAAACACTGTGAGTAACATGTTAAGTGATCATTTAAACCTAACCATTGTTATTAAATAAGATATATTGACTCACAGGAGAGTCAAAGAGGAATAAGAAGTAAAATAGAAATTTAATTTAGTTAAGTATTAAGAAACCAGCATTTTTCTAAACCATATTTATTTCAAAGCAAATGACAGGAGAAAATAAGCACTGATATGATCATTATTTAAATTAAACTTAATTTCTGGAATAAGAACATGAAAACTGATTGTCATAGCTTAGAAATCTTTTAATGGGTCAGCAGGAATCTTGAGTTCATCAGTTTTGATTTCTTTCTTTTATAAGAAAAGAAAGATTAGGAAAGAAAAGAAAGAGAAAGAAATATAAGCTAAAATAAAAAAAGATAGATGAAGATAGTAAAGGAAAGCTACATCAGGAAAGATGATCATATTTTACTTAGTTTCTTAACCTCTGAATTTATTTTTACCTTCACAAATAGTACCATAGACAGCTTCTTGATGGTTGAGTTCAATCTAATGTCCCAACACTTATCCTTTCTTTAGTGAAAAAGCGATTAAAAAAAAAAATCAATGCTCAGAAAAGTCAGAATCCATTGTATCTTAATAGTACAGCTCTGACTTTGGGCTAATTCTAGTAACTGGACTTCTGGTTTACCTATAAGAGTAATGCAGTACTTTTTACTTTATTTCAATAAGTTGAATTCTTCATTGCCAGAGTACTTTGGTGGATACTCTGCTCAATGTACTGGTCTTTTGCTGGATCTGTCTTATTAGAACTCATGGATTTTACTCTTGAAATCATATCACAGCCTAATGGCCAGAACCTTGTAGACTTCCCTTATGCTGACTGCCCAGTTTACTTCATAGCTAATATTCCATGTACCAATAATGTCAATGATTGTGCAAACCTGATGCATGTTAATTATACAGGGTAGGGTTATATTTGTGTGTCTTGGTTAATGTTAACTGCTTGCATAAATTGTCACATATTAACTGTCATCACATGCTCAAAAATCTCAACTTCCCTTGCTTGACTGGCTTTCTTGACTTGTGACATTGGTTGTTATATCTGTTTCTCCAAATACAAATACTCATAGCATCCAAAAACCTCATGCCCAGTATATAAAGCTTTTACTCCATTCAGGAATTTTTTCATTGTAGAATAAGTCCATGTCTGACAAGTTTCAGAGATATGTATTAGATTTAGAGAGGCAGAGAGGCTAAGGGTATACAATAAGTCCTTTAGGTAATTATACTTAAAGACCTTTAAAATCTGTAATCTAATTTTTCCAAGAAATTATGCTACTTCCTCCGTAACATGTTTGTATCAATTAATCACTTTTTGGTTGACTGGGTCATCACTGCTGCCTAGGCTTTCTCTAGTTGTGGGGAGTGAGGGCTGCTCTTCACTGTGGTGCTCAGGCTTCTCACTGGCGTGGCTTCTCTTGTTACAGAGCATGGGCTCTAGGTACACAGGGCTCCAGGAACAGTGGCACACTGACTTAGCTGCTCTGTAACATGTGGAATCTTCTGGACCAGTGGTTGAACCCATGTTCCCTGCATTGGCAGATGGATTCCTATCCAATATACGACCAGGGAAATCCTATAATGTGTTGGAGAAGACTCTTGAGATTCCCTTGGACTGCAAGGAGATCCAACCAGTCCATTCTGAAGGAGATCAGCCCTAGGATTTCTTTGGAAGGAATGATGCTAGAGCTGAAACTCCAGTACTTTGGCCACCTCATGCGAAGAGTTGACTCATTGGAAAAGTCCCTGATGCTGGGAGGGATTGGGGGCAGGAGGAGAAGGCGATGACAGAGGATGAGATGGCTGGATGGCATCACTGACTCAATGGACGTGGGTCTGAGTGAACTCTGGGAGTTGGTGATGGACAGGGAGGCCTGGCGTGCTGCGATTCATGGGGTTTGCAAAGAGTCAGACACGACTGAGTGACGGAACTGAACTGAATAGACAATTGAGCTAAAGCTAAATGTAACCAACTTAGGAAGTATGATCTGTTATTGAAATGGACTCCAGATTTCTTTGTAATGGGCAAGTTGAGGAACATTAAATGCCACCAAGAATATGAATTTTGAGTCCTCCTAGAATTGTATCTGTTCTCATGGTTATTGTCAGAGATATTTTTTTTTTCCCTGAAACAAATGTGCTCACTCATGAAGTAGATGAAAGTAGATGAAAACAATATGATAAAACCAGACCCCCTTTAGGAAACTACAAACACCTCAGCAACCATCAAATTCCTTATGCCCTCATTCCAGTAAATTATGATCTACCAAAACTGCACACATTATGAAATGTGAATAAAGTAATCAAGTTGCTGTGCTGTAACTTGAGATAATAAGGGACATAAAAATAAACTCAGTGGAAGCAAAGCCTGATATCTTTGGGTGTCAAAGGCTACTTTGACTAAGTTCATTTCAAACTGTAACACCAGTAAAATTAAGCTATTAAAAGTACAAATAAGAAAGTAATGTTGGTTCTAAGAAGAAATAGGACTAATCAGGTACTCATGTGCCTCTTAGGCTATAAATGTATGGCTTAGCAGTAGTTGTTGTTGATCAGTCAGTAACTCATGTCCAACTTTTGTGACCCCATAGACAGCAGTCTGCAAAGCTACCCCGTCTTTTACTATCTCCAGGAGTTTCCTCAAACTCATGTCCATTGAGTCGGTGATGCCATCCAACATTCTCATCTTCTGTCACCCCCTTTTCTTCCTGCCCTCAATATTTCCATCATAAAGGTCTTTTCCAATGGGTCAGCTCTTTGCATCTGGTGGCCAAAGTGTTGGAGCTTCAGCTTCAGCATCAGTCCTTCCAGTGAATATTCATGGTTGATTTCCTTCAGGATTGATTGATTTTATTTCCTTGATGCCCAAGGGATTCTCAAGAGTCTTCTCCATTACCACAATTTGAAACATCAATTATTTGGGGCTCAGCTTTCTTTATGGTCCAGCTCTCACATGTGTACATGACTAGCGAAAAAAAAAACAACATAGTTTTGACTATATGGACCT
Organism: Aepyceros melampus; assembly: GCA_006408695.1. NCBI lineage: Eukaryota > Metazoa > Chordata > Mammalia > Artiodactyla > Bovidae > Aepyceros > Aepyceros melampus. The sequence goes on along the minus strand of SJXQ01009457.1, from coordinate 24,881 downwards.
TTGTCAGCAAAGTGATCTCTCTTTTTCTTAATACATTGACTAGGTTTGTCACAGCTCTCCTTCCAAAGAGCAAGCATCTTTTAATATTGTGGCTGCAGTCACCATCCATAGTGATTTTGGAGCCCAAGAAAATAAAATCTGTCACTGTTTCTACTCCCGGCTCATCAGTAGTTATTACTAAAGTTGACAGAAATAATGGATAAAGCAAATTACATATCAAAACTTTTTATGCAAAATGTTTGAGGACATCTTCCTATGCGAGTTCCTGAAAAAAAAAATCTAATAAGATGTAAACACACAATGTGAAAATGCATCATTACTTTTGCCTTTCAGTTCACTTCAGTTGCTCAGTCGTGTCCACTCTTTGTGACCCCATGAATCGCAGCACGCCAGGCCTCCCTATCCATCACCAACTCCCAGAGTTCACTCAGATCCACATCCATCGAGTCAGTGATGCCATCCAGCCATCTCATCCTCGGTCGTCCCCTTCTCCTCCTGCCCCCAATCCTTCCCAGCATCAGAGTCTTTCCCAATGAGTCAACTCTTCGCATGAGGTGGCCAAAGTCCTGGAGTTTCAGCTTTAGCATCATTCCTTCCAAAGAAATCCCAGGGCTGATCTCCTTCAGAATGGATTGGTTGTATCTCCTTGCAGTCCAAGGAACTCTCAAGACTCTTCTCCAACACCACATTTCAAAAGCATCAATTCTTCGGCGCTCAGTCTTCTTCACAGTCCAACTCTCACATCTATACATGACCACAGGAAAAACCATTGCCTTGACTAGATGGACCTTAGTTGGCAATTAATGTCTCTGCTTTTGAATAAGCTATCTAGGTTGCTCATAACTTTTCTTCCAAGCAGTAAGCGTCTTTTAATTTCACGGCTGCAGTCACCATCTGCAGTGATTTTGGAGCCCAAAAAAATACCAGACCACCTGACCTGCCTCTTGAGAAATCTGTATGCAGGTCAGGAAGCAACAGTTAGAACTGAACATGGAACAACAGACTGGTTCCAAATAGGAAAAGGAATACGTCAAGGCTGTATATTGTCACCCTGCTTATTTAACTTATATGCAGAGTACATCATGAGAAAGGCTGGACTAGAAAAAACACAAGCTGGAATCAAGATTGTTGGGAGAAATATCAATAACCTCAGATATGCAGATGACATCACCCTAATGGCAGAAAGCGAAGAGGAGCTAAAAAGCCTCTTGATGAAAGTGAAAGAGGAGAGTGAAAAGTTGGCTTAAAGTTCAACATTCAGAAAATGAAGATCATGGCATCCGGTCCCATCACTTCATGGGAAATAGATGGGAAAGAGTGGAAACAGTGTCAGACTTTTGCCTTTACCTTTTCATAATTGTTTCTGCAATGATGCATGGTTCATGAGCCTCATATATTAAAATTCCAATAGAAAACATACACTTTCTAGGAACTAATGACTTGGTTGAAAAAAATAATAATACAAATAATAAACAAACTCTTAAAAAAATTTGAGGGAAATTGAGAATGGCTGCTGAGTCTGCTCATCAGGGGGTGCTTCCTACCACTGATATTATGTTAAGAGGGGAACAAATTGTGGAAATTTAATAGAATGATAAGTCTTCAGAAATCATAGCAGTAATATCAATACTCCCATCACCTTTAAGGAGTAGGCATCTGTGTGTGTGACAAATTATTTCAAAATAATGACCTTGAGGATAAGAATAATTTATAAATCATTTAAGATTTCAAAGACATCAAAAGCAAAGACAAGGTTCTAATTCAAATCTATTTGATTCTTAGGTGCAGGTGGTAATTTTCATCTAGGTCATAGATTGCATTTCATTCTTGAAACACTTTAACAATATAATGTTTAGAAAGGTTTTAGACTAAATCAATGACATATGCTGTCTTTGAAGATCATGTCTTCACTTCTGCTTTCCCAGAAGTCAGAAAAATGCCTGGCATGGATTAGTCATTTAATAGAACAACAGTAAATGAACAAATATTTCAGCAAATGAAAAGTGCATTCATTTATTTATTTAAGAAATTGCATATTTTATAAACACTAGAATTCCAAATCAAATATTTTCAAACCTACAAAATCTCTAGTTGGCTAAATCCATAATTAATGTAGAAATGGGAGAAGAGAGGGAAAGAAATTTATTTAAGAAAATATTATGCTCTTCCATAGAGTCAATAGAATTTTAGAGAACAATGTACAAAATTTATGAAATAATTAATTGTTAACTCTGATCATTAATAAAGAGACCATCTACTTAACAATACGTTTTAAAATACCTATATATAGAAGGAAAGAAATAGGTTCTATCTTATAAATATTGGTCATATAATTTATTAATTCCTTGATATATCCACCAAGAGATAAGGACTATTTCAGATACTATTATGAGCTATATCATAGATCTTTGTTCTCTATTTCTCAATATTCAATAATATTTGGAAATTAATACACTGGTTAAACTCTTTGTTAAGTGGCCGCTAATTCCAAATAATTATTTGAATGATTTATTGATTGAAAACTGTGTGCAAAATGCATCAAGCCTTTCACTGTATTACTTAACTTTCACAACAAAGGTATCCTGAGTTCACCTTTTTACACATATGAATATTATATTTCAGAAAGCTTACACACATCTCTAAGGACACAAAAGCAATGAAAAAGCCTTAAGACAAGCACTTGTAATCTTCAAAGTCAGTTATTCTACTGTGCCATGATGCTTTCATAAAATAATACATTGTGTATTTTTGTAAGTTCAAATTTAAAAACAATCAAAAATAAAAATTGTTTTTTGCCATTGTTTAATGACATATAAGCAGTAGTTATGAGAAATGCTGGACTGGAAGAAACAAGCTGGAATCAAGATTGCCGGGAGAAATATCAATAACCTAAGAGATGCAGATGACACCACCCTTATGGCAGAAAATGAAGAGGAACTAAAAAGCCTCTTGATGAAAGTGAAAGAGGAGAGTGAAAAAGTTGGCTTAAAGCTCAACATTCAGAAAACGAAGATCATGGCATCTGGCCCCATCACTTCATGGGAAATAGACGGGGAAACAGTAGAAACAGTGTCAGACTTTATCTTTTTGGGCTCCAAAATCACTGCAGATGGTGACTGCAGCCGTGAAATTAAAAGACACTCCTTGGAAGAAAAGTTATGACCAACCTAGATAGCATATTCAAAAGCAGAGACATTACTTTGCCGACTAAAGTCTATCTAGTCAAGGCTATAGTTTTTCCACTGGTCATGTATGGATGTGAGAGTTGGACTGTGAAGAAGGCTGAGTGCTGAAGAATTGATGCTTTTGAACTGTGGTGTTGGGGAAGACTCTTGAGAGTCCCTTGGACTGCAAGGAGATCCAACCAGTCCATTCTGAAGGAGATCAGCCCTGGGATTTCTTTGGAAGGAATGATGCTAAAGCTGAACTCCAGTACTTTGGCCACCTCATGTGAAGAGTTGACTCATTGGAAAAGACCCTGATGCTGGGAGGGATTGGAGGCAGGAGGAGAAGGGGACGACCGAGGATGAGATGGCTGGATGGCATCACTGACTCGATGGACGTGAGTATGAGTGAACCCCGGGAGTTGGTGATGGACAGGGAGGCCTGGCGTGCTGTGATTGATGGGCTCGCAGAGTCGGACACGAGCGACTGAACTGAACTGAATGACGTATAAATATAAGTTTAGATATCACTATCCTCTTTGTCTAAAGTCTTCTCTCTATGGTTCTAAAACCAGTTTCTCTCTCTCTTTTTTAAGTTTATGATTTTTTTGTAAAAGGAAATATTTTTCAACAGACCAATGATGCTGGCAATGGACAGAAGCCATCTAGTTTGAAAGCCAGTTGGTATGACCAGTCTCCTCATATTCTACCCCTCCTGGTTTTAGGATTTTCAGAGTCTCTAAACATAAATACAGATGCTTTCTTGTCCACAAGTATATAACAAATTGTGTTCTTTTAGTAGAAACCTGAAACATTGAAAATAATTTACTCCTACATTAACTGTACTTAAGGGATGTTATAGGAAGTATATTCAAGGTAATTCACAACTAAACTTCAAAATATAGAAGGAGTATAGTGAAGTTAAAGGAGAAGACAGGATAAAGGGCTGAAGATTTTTTATAACTTTAAAAAGTATATAGGTGTGATCTTCATATTTTAAGGTAGCATTTCAATTTCAATTTCAATGCTATAACAATTTTTATAGCATTTCCAATCACAAATGCTGCTTTGAGATAATATTGTCACTAAATAACAATATGTGATGGGAACAAAAGCAAAATGCCAGATGACACAATAAAGGCTAGAAATGTTGTTTAAAGGCAATTTGGTCCACTGCAGTGGAATATGTGAATGGCTTCTGGAAAATCTGTAGCATCATAAAAACCCAAAAGCCACTTTCCCTCTGAAAAATATTAACCAAAGTTATCAAATGTAAAAATGTTACTTATATACTGACTGATGACTAAGTTTAGATCAAGAAGCTATTAACGACTGATGGACTCTACTCCTCCATGTCATTATTTCTACCACTTCATTCTGAGATGAATTATTGTGTCCTTGGCAGTTAGAAACCATTTTCAAGCCTCCAGGAGAATTTTTTTTCCTATAAATAACTATGAGAATTGCCTATTTTTGAGAAAAAATTTAAAAGCGCACTCAAAAAAAAGCTGTACGTTTGGGAATTTGGTATGGTCTTTAAAACAAAGATGTGATTTCACTTTAATAAGTACCATTTGGTTGAATTTTTCATGAAATAGTAAAGACTAATTTTGGGATTTCCATTATATAATGACAAGCTATGTACTGAAATAAAAAGTAAAACAGAAGAAAGCTTCTGAATCATATTGAAATATGTAACATCTAAACTAAATTCTGAACAATACTCAATTTGAAACCATAGTTTCCTATCCTCTTATTAGAAAAAAATGTAAGAAATATACTCCAATTTGTTGTAACAAATTAGATTGGATAGTAAGCAAATTTATAACAACCGAAAATTCTTTGGTAACTTTATGTGATAGTTTGTATGACTGGTAATGACAAGATTAGAGATTTTGTTTGCAGTTTTATGGTAGAATAAACAATTTGAATTACTTGAGCACCATATAATAACTTACAAAAACCCACTTTTTCACATTTCCAGGATCTAAATAAGAAAGAAGACTTATTCTATTGATAAATTAATGGATAAAGAAGAGATGATACATTCATATAATAGAAAACTATTCAGCCATAAAGAAGAATGGAATAATACCATTTGCAGCAACATAGACAGAATTAGAGATTACCATATTAAGTGAAGTAAGTCTGAAAGACAAATACCATATGATATCAATTACATGTGGATCTAAAATCTGAGACAAACAAACTTACCTATGAAACAGAAACAGACTCACAAATACAGAGAACACTTGTGGTTGTCAAGAGGGAAGGAGGCGGGAAGGGGTGAAGTGGGAATTTGGGATAACAGATACAAACTATTATAGATATTATGTATAAAAACAAGTCCTAATGTATAGCACAGGGAACTAATTTAAATATATTGTAATAAACCAGAATGTAATAGAATATGTGTGTGTGTGTATATACACATTTACATATATATATATATATATATATATATATATATATATATAAAACTAAATCACTTTGGTACAGAAACTAACACAACATTGTAAATCAACATGTATTTCAACAAAATATATCTTTTAAAGAAACAAAAAGGGGACATATTGAAAGGTAAAAAGAAAGGGCCATAACCGAATATGAAATAATTCACTTTCAGCGCAAGCACTGTGATGGGCATTTAGACTTAGGTAGCAGGGAAATGAGGAGAAGGCAATGACAACCCACTCCAGTACTCTTGCCTGAAAAATCCCATGGATGGAGGAGCCTGGTGGGCTGCAGTCCATGGCATCTCTAAGAATCAGATACTACTGAGTGACTTCACTTTCACTTTTCACTTTCATGCATTGGAGAAGGAAATGGCAACCCACTCCAGTGTTCTTGCCTGGAGAACCCCAGGGACGGGCGGAGCCTGGTGGGCTGCTGTCTATGGGATTGCACAGAGTCAGACATGACTGAAACAACTTAGTAGCAGCAGCAGCAGCAACAGTAGGGAAATGGAGGTGCTGAAACAAATAATTTTAATTATACAGAACTGTGGGTTGAGGTTAATGTGTTCTGAGATATGAAGAAGAAAATTTGTATCTTCTCTGGAAAAAAAATTCTCCCTAAGCATTTACAGAATAGCAAATATCAGATTTAGATTGTCAAGGATTTTAGGTGCTGGAATTATAGTACTTGTATCACTTACAATAGACCAGGAACTATTTACAAGCAGCTTTAAATATATTAAATGATTAAACTATCCATCTACTGTCTGAGATTGAAACAATTTTTATATTTCTATTTAACATATGAAAAGAGCAAAATACAAGGAAGTTTTCTATTTGTTCAAAGCCAAACATCAAGAATCTACCTGTAGGGGGAGTGGTGGGAAGGGGGTTTGGGATTGGGAACACGTGTACACTCATGGTGTATTCATGTTTGTGTGGCAAAACCAATACAATATTGTAAAGTAAAATATATGTATCTATATATAAATATAGATAGATATGATATAGATGTGTGTGTGTGTGTGTGTGTGTTTAAAAAACCCAAAGAATGGATTAGCCATGCTACTACATATAACTGAAGAGAGAATTAAGAGCATAAACAGACTCAACTGACCCTTGACAAAGGAGAAAGGGAATACTGTAAATAAAAGATAATCTCTTCAACAATTGGTGCTGGAACGTGTGGACATCTACATTAGAAAGGAAAAAAAAAAGAAGAATCTAGGCACAGCCTTACATCTTTCAAAAAAATTAATTCAAAATGAATCATAGACCTAAGTTTAAAATAAAAAACTGTAACTCTCCTAGAAAATAACATAGGAGAAAAGATAGATGATTGGGCGTGGTAATGACTTTTTAGATACAATACCAAAGGCACAATCCATTAAATAAATAATTAATAAACTGTACTTTATTAATACAAAAAATCTTCTGTGAAAGACAATGCCAAGAGGACGAGAAAAGAAGTCATAGACAGGGGGAAAATAGACACATCTGATGAACTGTTATACAAAATATAAATATAACTCTTAAAACTCAGTAATAAAAAAATAGCTCAAATAAAGAAAAAAAGAAGAAGAAAAAAAGGCCAAAGACTTGAACAGAAATCTCACTAAGGATATACAATGGAAAATAAGCATAGGAAATGATGTTCTACACCGTATGTCATCAGAGAAAGGCAAGTCAAAACAATGAGACTCCACTACACACCTTTTAGAAGAGCCAAAATCCAGAATACTGACAACACTAAATGATAGTGAACATGTGGAGCTACAGGAACTCGCATTAATTGCTAGTTGGAATGAGTGCAGAATAACACAGCCACTTTGGAAGGCAGTTTGGCAGTTTCTTTCAAAACTAAACATACTCTCAGCACACGATTTATGTTTATGCTCTTTGGTATTTACATAAGGGAATTTAAAAAATGTATGTCCACATAAAAACCTGCACATGAATGTTTATAACAGCTTGATTCACAATGGCGAAACTTGGAAGCAACCAAGACACCCTACAGTAGGTGAAGGATCGGTAAACTGTGGTACATCCGGGCAATGGAATATGATTCAACACTGAAAAGAAATGAGTTAAGACATCACAAGCAAGACATGGAGGAAACTTAAATGCATATTGCTAAGAGAAAGCAGCCATCTGAAAAGGCTGTAAAATGTATGATTCAACTATATAACATTCTGGAAAAGGTAAAATGGAGACAGTAAAAGATCAGTGGCTGTTCCGCGGAAAGGCAGAGACAAATAGGCAGAACACAGAATACTTTCAGCGCAGTGAAACTACTCTGTATACTATACTGGTGGATTCATATCTTTATATTTGTTCAAATCCATAAAATGTGCAACACCAAGTGTGAACCCTAATGTAAATTCTGTTCTTTAGGTGATAATGATGTGTCAATGTAGTTTCATTAGTTACAACAAATGTATTCAATACTTCTGTGACAGGGGATACTGATATTGGGGGAAGCTATGCATGTGCTGGGCAGAGAGTATTTTTTAAAAAAACTCTGTACTTTCCTCTTAGTTTTGCTATAAAACTAAAACTGCTCTTAAAAATAACAACAAAAAGAAAACTAATGAATCAGAAACATGACATAAAGAAATTATTTGATTTTTAGCACAGAGAATGAAGCAAGTATGATAATCTATAAATCTGAGTTTAAGAATATAATGGGTTGGGTGAGAACAAACAACATGCATACTATCAGTCTCAACACAAAAATAATAGAGAGACTGGAAGAAATAACAAATTTACAAAGAGGATAGCTATTAATTTTCTAAAACTGTTAAAGACATGATTTCACAGATAGGCAAAATGTATACCAAACAATATAAATAAAATCTATATCCACATTTAAGCACATCATAGTGAAACAGCAAAATGCCAAAGACAGAAAGCAAACTTAAAAGTACCTAAAGATTAAAGGCAACTAGATGAGGAGCAGACTCAGAAAAGCACTGTCTCTATTCCCTACTTCTACTCTTTCTTCAATGCTGTTTACAAAAACTAACAACATACCTTCATTTTAGGTAAAAGTGCCTGATAGAAATAATTATTATTCAGTCAATTAATTTATTTTTAAAAATAAGTCTTTGAAAGATGATTAAAAGTACAGGCTTTGACTAATAGACTTGTATTTCTCTACTGATTTAATCTCTTACTTAGCTGTTTACTATAAATTTAGGCTGGTCACATAATCCCAGTGAACTTCACTTTCTTCATTTATTCAGTGTATATTATTCCATAATAGTATTATTTCCAGGGATTTTCCCTGTAATGTAGAAAACAAAATATGTAGGACGTTTCAGGTTGACCCATATAAAATTATGATATAGGTCAAAACAATTGAAAATTAGTTATTATATTTAGGCCACCTTAATATTTATAGTAAATCTGGTTTTGATTAGAGAAAGAATCAAGTTTACTTTTTGTGTGTTTTTAATATTTATTTATTTGACTGCTCTGGGTCTTAGTTGCAACATGCAGGATATTTAGTTGCAGCATATGAGATCTAGTTCCCTAACCAGGAATCAAACAGGCCCCCTAGATTGAAAACCCACAGTCTTAGCCACTGGACCACCAGGAAAGTCCCAAACTTACTTCTAAATTCCTATACATTGAAGATAAAAATTGTTTTCAAAAGAAGAATCTAGTTCAGAATCAACATTGCTTTCTACTCCATTAAAATCTCTAGGAATTAATTACTTCAGGCCTGTCAACTTGTTTCACTAAGTTCAGGTAAGCATCTTACTAAAAGTTAAAAAGTATTTCCCTGGTATGTCCAACAGAGGTTTAAGTTTTCCACTAAAATACTCTTACCTTGAGTTTATGCAGGAACTGTGGAAAATTCTGAAAGAGATGAGAAGACCAGAGCATCTGACCTGCCTCTTGAGAAACCTATATGCAGGTCAGGAAGCAACAGTTAGAACTGGACATGGAACAACAGACTGGTTCCAAATAGGAAAAGGAGGACGTCAAGGCTGTCACCCTGCTTATTTAACTTCTATATAGAGTACATCAGGAGAAATACTGGGCTGGATGAAGCACAAGCTGGATCAAGATTGCCGGGAGAAATATCAATAACCTCAGATATACAGGTGACACCACCCTTATGGCAGAAAGTGAAGAGGAAAGAAAAAGCCTCTTGATGAAGGAGGAGAGTGAAAAAGTTGGCTTAAAGCTCAACATTCAGAAAACTAAGATCACGGCATCTGGTCTCATCACTTCATGGGAAATAGATGGGGAAACAGTGGAAACAATGTCAGACTTTATTTCTTTGGGCTCCAAAATCACTGCAGATGGTGATTGCAGCCATGAAATTAAAAGACGCTTACTCCTTGGAAGAAAAGTTATGACCAACTTAGCATATTCAAAAGCAGAGACATTACTTTGCCGAATAAGGTCTGTCTAGTCAAGGCTACGGTTTTTCCTGCGGTCATGTGTGGATGTGAGAATTGGACTGTGAAGAAAGCTGAGCGCTGAAGAATTGATACTTTTGAACTGTGGTGTTGGAGAAGACTCTTGAGAGTTCCTTGGACTGCAAGGAGATCCAACCAGTCCATCCTAAAGGAGCTTGGTTCTGGGTGTTCTTTGGAAGGAATGATGCTAAAGCTGGAACTCCAATACTTTGGCCACTTCAGGCGAAGAGTTGACTCATTGGGAAAGACTCTGATGCTGGGAGGGATTGGGGGCAGGAGGAGAAGGGGACGACAGAGGATGAGATGGCTGGATGGCGTCACTGACTCAATGGACATGGGTCTGAGTGAACTCCAGGAGTTGGTGATGGACAGGGAGGCCTGGCACGCTGCGATTTATGGAGTTGCAAAGAGTCAGATGCAACTGAGTGACTGAACTGAACTGATGACTTGCTTATAACCAATAAAATGAGGAAATTGATGGAACATATGTGATTATGTACACATGATTATGAAATTATAATAAATAAGATTATAGCACTTGCCTTGCTGACTGTCCTTTTCTTTCTGACTTTGAGAAGATAAGCACCTATTGTGGAGAATTCCATAGTAAGAACTGTGGGAAGTTCCTGGGAGCTAAGAGTGTCCTCTGGTAGATAGCCAGAAAAAGAAATTGAAGCTCTCAGTTCTACAACCATGAGGAACTGAATTCTACCAATAGCATGAATGAATTTGAAAGAGGATTTTTACCTAGTCAAGCCTGAGATGAGGCCATAACCCTGTCTGACACCTTGATTTGTATTTTAATATAATATTCTAAGCAAAGGATCCAGTTAAGTCTTGCCTGGATATATGCCCCACAAAAAATGTGAGGTCCTAAACTGTACTGTCTTAAGCTGATAATGTTTTAATATTTTTACTTAGTGATAGATAATAAATATGCCTAGGACGAGAAAGATAAACCATCAGATAGAGGCTCATGACAGAAAATAAAAGGCAGGTTATTCCTTCCAGAGCCATTCACAAATTCCACAATCATACTAACTGCTGTTTTTCAATAGTTGTGATCTTTAAAAATTTCCATTATCAAAATAATCTCTAAAAGTAATCTTTCCATAGAAATCATTTCCACACTGCTAATGGCCAAAAGAAGAGGCCCTGAGTGGACAATTACTGATACTCTTCAACCTCCCAGGAAGTCACATTTCCTCTTCTATGGTAATATATGACACTGGTGGTATAGAATTGTGACATTCAGTGTATAGAATAACACTCTTTTTACTGTAATTTGCTCTGGCTAGAAGACATAAATCAGGTATATTTTTGACACTGTAATGTCTGAGTAACTGCAATACACTCTTTCTTGTGCTATACTTCCAAGTGCCTTAATTGGCTCTGTTGTGAGCATTTGCAGCTGTTCCAGTGAAAGAACCTTAAGATTGCACATGGAGAGAAGAATCATGGGGAAAATATTTGGGGCAGAGAGATGGTAGGGAGCTTGTTCTCTTTTGGCTGTTATTCTTAAGCAAATAATAGGAGCATTCAATTTTTTCTGAGAAAGAGAAAAACTTTGATTATAGTGCCTAGCTTTTGCCCACAAACAAAAGGTGAAGCTTAGACATGACGTCTTTTTCCCATCAAGGAATTGAGTGTTGAACAAATTTATTTAGGTGAGGACAAGAGAAAAATTCCTGTTTCTGTATCAATGAATAGAAAATGACTCCAAAAGCAATTCTAGGGGAAAAAATTTATATATATATATATATATATATATATATATATATATATGAAGAGATTCCTGCTCACATCGATAGAGGATGGGAAATGGGAAAGGAACCACTGAGGGGAAAAAAAAAAGTGTGGTGGAGAAATTGTTTAAGGATCAATCAGAAGATGTTTATTTTCCCTCTGCTTCAGGGCAATAAAGGAAAAAATCAATGTCAACTCAGGAGATTTTAGTGACTGGATGCTTTATTTATAATATATATATATGAAGAGATTCCTGCTCACATCGATAGAGGATGGGAAATGGGAAAGGAACCACTGAGGGGAAAAAAAAAAGTGTGGTGGAGAAATTGTTTAAGGATCAATCAGAAGATGTTTATTTTCCCTCTGCTTCAGGGCAATAAAGGAAAAAATCAATGTCAACTCAGGAGATTTTAGTGACTGGATGCTTTATTTATTAAACACAAGTTGGAGGAATTTGTTTGGTGTTTGAGTATACTGAATTCTACACTATTTACACAGTTCCCCTTTTGAGATTTTACTTAGTGTACTCTAGAAGAAAACAAAGCCTGTCTATCCACAGAAGGGCTCTTCAAGACTCTGTGGGAAAGATTCAGAATTTTCATTAAAAATAAAATAGTCTTTAGATAACAATCCTCTGCTAACTCGACAGTAAACAGCCATTCTTTAGTGATTTCCCAAGTAAACATGAATTAATATACTATACCAGATTCTTTGTAAAGGACTAATATTTTCTCTGAAAATAAAACAAAAACAGAAAATATATTGTTTATGATTTTGTACACAGTTCCAACAATCTCATCTGCTATTTATATCAGAATTCAATGGATTTTCTACAAGTCACACATCTGAAAATTTACTCTCCCTGAGGATTCCATGATCATGACTGCCCCAATGCCAATAATTGTTTATGGAGAATTTACTATGTGCCAAGCATCCTGCTATATCCCATTCAATATATACACACTATTACAATTCCTGAGGTTTGTACTCTTATTTCCTCCAATTTTTCAGATAAAAAAAGTGTGACTGAGAAATAAAATGTAACTTGTCCAAAGTGGCAGAACAGAATAAAGTAGAGTTTGGGATCTGAATGCAGGAAATATGATTCCTGAGCTCTTATAGTTAAGTAACAAAAATTATTTTATATCCTTCTCTACGTTTGCATCCTACTTTCTGCCTCTCATCATATATTCTGAAAACATGCTAATAACATTAAAAATCCCTCAGAAAAGTATTTTTGATGATTGAAAATATCTTATTTTAAGGCTCATGCTATATATTTTGTAGTAGTTTCCTAATTGTGATTTCTATGAGACAAGACTCATTTTCTTCGTAAAACCAGTGACTGTCTTAGGGCTCACAAAAATGAGTACAATTACAAATTTGTAGGTTCAAATACATATTTTGAAATACAATATTTGTAAGTCTTCCTTAAGCTGTTGGCTGCACAGTACACTCTGTTGAAGCAAACATCTATTGGTTTGCACAAAAATAAAATATCGTTGTCTCATTTTTGTCTTTTTCATACCCAGAGAATTGAGTTACAGCTTTTGCCTGAGGGATAATGAAGTAGTGTGACACATTATTCTGCCTAGCAGAAAAGGAACGAAAGTAGAGTTACCCACATAAATTGGGACAGAAGGCAGGTCAGAGTCTGCCCACTCATCCTGCGAGGGGAACGACCAAGCAAAAGTAAAATATCCTACTTGTTTTTACTTTGTTTCCCTCTGGATTGCATAAGTTGATGAGAAAAGAAAAGGAGTCAGGGAGGAGGAAGGAGGAATTGGCAAAGAGTCAACCCATAGATAGTTTCTGTAACAGGGGAAAATGGTAACTGAAGGTCAATCTCAGGAGTTAAAACTTGGTTGCAGAAGAATACTTCAGGAAACTTTGGGTTTTGTTTGTTTAGGCAGTTGAAAAGAGAAAAAAGGAGTAAAAAGAAAAATTAAAGGCTTAAACTTGGCCTTGGTTTGTGAATGTACTCCTGATTATATACTAAAGTAATCCTGTTATTAATATTTCCCAACCATACTTGAACACCTGGATGATGTGGCTCAAGCTCTCCTTTCCAGCAGTTAGCTTAATGCTATACTCAAAGTGTGTAAAAAGCAAAGAAGTTTTGACTGAAAAAGCAAGCAAAAGAAGCTTAATCCTTCCTTATATTCTGGCCATAAAAAGCAGAGGGGATTGTATTATCTTCAGGCACTTATACGCCAAAAAGCTACAGACAGTTTTATAGGCTCTGTATAGACATACACTGATAAATAAGAGGTAGAAAGAAGGAACAGAAGAGGGAGAGTTATATTTTCTTTTGAGGTTTAAAGCTTTCTTTTCTTTTCATTTCTTTCTTTCTTTCTTTTTTTTTTAATGGATGGAGATTGGATGAGTGGAAGGGGATTGGTTAAGGATATGAATTAAGAATTGATTGAGAGGAATCTACGTGGTTAGCATTGGTGAAGGTAGCTATATCAGCATCATGAAGCAGACCCCAAAGGCTGAGGAATGAGAGCATGAAGCTAAGAGACCAAGCCCTGATTCTTTGGAGTGGGAGCATTGACTCTGAGATCCTAGACTACCAGAGAACTAACCATAGGGAGTATCAAACAGTGAGAACTCACACAAAAAATACACCTGAATACAAGACCCAGCATCACCCAACCACCAATAGCACCCTGCCCAGGATGCCTCATCTAAACAACAAAGAAAACAAAAATACAAACTCAGTCATCAGCAGATAGTATTACAACCTCACTCAGCCTTGCTCATCAGAGGAAAAACAAACAAAAACTCAGTACAGATCATACTCTATGCAAATCTCACACAAACTACTGGACCAATTTTAGGAGGGCAGAAACCAAAAGGAAGAAAGAATTCAACCTTCTTCAAGGAAAGAATTCAACTTTCCTTGAAGCCTGGGAAAAGGAGATCTCAAACACAATAAGTTAAAAAAAGAAAAGGCAGAGAAATACTGCACAAATGAAGGAACAAACTAGAAACACAGAAGTCCAAATAAATGAATAGGAAAGAGGCATACTACCTGAAAAAGAATTCAGAATAATGATAGTAAAAATGATCAAAAACTTTGAAAGAAAAATGGAGAAAATGCAAGAATCAATTAACAAAGACCTATAAGAATTAAAGAATAAGCATACAGACACAAACAACACAATTACTGAAGTTAAAAATACTCCAGAAGAAATCAATAGCAGAATACCTGAAGTAGAAGAATGAATCAGTAAGGTGGAAGATAAAATGGTGGAAATAACTTCTGAAGAGCAGAATAAAGTAAAAAGAATGCAAGAACTGAGAATAGTCTCAGAGAAAATTTTTGAAGAGATTATAGATGAAAATTTCCCGAACATGGAAAAGGAAATAGTGAATCAAGTTCAAGAAGTAGAGTCCATACAGGATAAACTCAAGGAGAAACACGCCAAGACACATACTAATAACACTAACAAAGACTAAAAAGAAAGAAATAATATTAAAAGGAAGGATATTACATAATGACCAAGAGATCAATCCAAGAGGAAGACAGAACTGTAAATATCTTTTCACCCAACAGAGGTGTACCTCATTTCATAAGACAAACACTAACAGACATAAAAAGAGAAATCGACAGTAACACAATAATAGAAGGATACTTTAACATCCCACTCACACCAATGGACAGATCATTCAACCATGAAATAAATGAGGAAATGTAAGTTAAGTGATATATTAGATGTGATAGATCTCATTGATATCTTTAGGATGTTCCATCCAAATGCAGAGTGCACAGGAAACATTCTCCAAGATAGACAACATCTTGGGTCACAAATCAAACCTCAGTAAATTTAAGAAAACTGAAATCATATCAAGCATCTTCTCCAACCACAATGCTATGAGACCAGATATCAATTACAAGGGGAAAAAAAGTGTAAGAAACACAAACACATGAAGATTAAACAATACATTTCTAAATAACCAACAGGTTACTAAAGAAATCAAAAAAATTCTAGAAACAAATGACAATGAAAACATGACAACTCAAAACCTATGGGATTCAACAAAAGCAGTTCTAAGAGGGAAGTTTATAGCAATACAATCCTACAAAAAGAGACAAGAAAAACATCGAGTAGACAACCTAATTTTACACCTAAAACAACTGAAAAAGAAGAAGAAGAACAACAACAACAACAACAAAAAAAACAAAATTAGTAGAAGGAAATAAATCGTAAAGATCTGAGAAGAAATAAATGAAAAGGAAATGAAAGAAACAATAGTAAAGATTAATAAAACTGAAAACTGTTTCTTAGAGGAGATAAACAAAATTGACAAACTTTAGCCAGACTCATCAAGAAAAAAAGAGAAAAGAATCAAATCAACAAAATTAGAAATGAAAAAGGAGAGGTTACAACAGAAAATGCAAAAATACAAAGGATTATAAGAGACTATTATGAACAACTATATGGCAAAAAAAAAAAAAAAAAAAAAGGATAACCTAGAAGAAATGGACAGATTCTTAGAAAATTTCAATCTTCCAAAACTGAACCAGGAAGAAATAGAAATTATGAACAACTTAATTGCAAGCACTGAAGTTGAAGCTGTCATCAAAAATCTCCCCAAAATCAAAAGCCCAGGACCAGATGGCTTCACAGGAGAATTCTATCAAACACTGAGAGAAGAGCTAATGCCTATCCTTCTAAAACTCTTTCAGAAAACTGCAGAGGAAGCAACACTTCCAAACTCATTATACAAGACCACCATCACCCCGATATCAAAATCAGAAAAGACAACTCAAAACAATGAAAACTACAGGCCAATATCACTGATGAACATAGTTGCAAAAATCCTCAACAAAATATTGGCAAACAGAATTCAGCAACACATCAAAAGCTCACACACCATGATCAAGCTGGGTTTATGCCAGGAATGTAAGGATTCTTCAATATACCCAAATCAATCAATGTGATAAACCATATTAACAAATTGAAAGATTATAAACCATATGATAATCTCAATAGATGCAGAAAAAGCCTTTGACAAAATTAAGTACCCATTTATGATTAAACACCTTCAAAACACGGGCATAGAAGGAACCTACCTCAACATAGTAAAGGCAATATATGATAAGCCTACAGCAAACATTAATCTCAATGGTGAAAAATTGAAAGCATTCCCCCTAATATCAGGGACAAGACGAGGGTATCCACTTTCACCACTATTATTAATCTAGTTCTGGAAGTCCCAGCTAGAGCAATCAGAGAATAAAACGAAATAAAAGTAATCTAGCTCAGAAAAGAACAGGTAAAGCTCCCACTGTTTGCAGATGAGAAATATCAATAACCTCAGATATGCAGATACACCATCCTTATGGCAGAAAGTGAAGAGGAACTAAAGAGCCTCTTGATGAAAATGAAAGAGGAGAGTGAAAAAGTTGGCTTAAAGCTCAACATTCAGAAAACGAAGATCATGGCATCCAGTTCCCTCACTTAATGGGAAATAGATGGGGAAACAATGGAAACAGTGTCAGACTTTATTTTTCTGGGCTCCAAAATCACTGCAGATGGTGACTGCAGCCATGAAATTAAAAGACACTTACTGCTTGGAAGAAAAGTTATGACCAACCTAGATAGCATATTCGAAAGCAGAGACATTACTTTGCCAACATAGGTCTGTCTAGTCAAGGCTATGGTTTTTCCAGTAGTCATGTATGGATGTGAGAGTTGGATTATGAAGAAGGCTGAGCGCCGAAGAATTGATGCTTTTGAACTGTGGTGTTGGAGAAGACTCTTGAGAGTCCCTTGGACTGCAAGGAGATCCAACCCGTCCGTTCTGAAGGAGATCGGCCCTGGGATTTCTTTGGAAGGAATGATGCTGAAGCTGAAGCTCCAGTACTTTGGCCACCTCATGCGAAGAGTTGATTCATTGGAAAAGACTCTGATGCTGGGAGGGATTGGGAGCAGGAGGAGAAGGGGACAACTGAGGATGAGATGGCTGGATGGCATCACTGACTCCATGGGCGTGGGTCTGGGTGAACTCCGGGAGTTGGTGATGGACAGGGAGGCCTGGCGTGCTGCGATTCATGGGGTCGCAAAGAGTCAGATATGACTGAGCGACTGAACTGAATTGAACTGAAAGGTAGTATCAGAAAATTACTAGAGCTAATCAGTGAATTTAGCTAAGTTGCAGGATAAAAAATCAATACACAGAAATCATTTGCATTTCTATATATTAACAATGAAAAATCAGAAAGAGAAATTAAGGAATGAATCCTATTCACTATTGCAATAAAAAGAATTAATTATCTAGGAATAAACTTACCTAAGGAGATGAACTGTACACAGAAAATTATAAGACACTAATGAAAGAAATCAAAGATGAATAAACTGATGGAGATATATTTCATTTTCCTGGGTTGGAAAAATCAATATTGTCAAAATAACTATACTATCATACACAGTCTATAGATTCAATGTGATCCCTATCAAATTACCAATGGCATTTTTCACAGAACAAGAGCAAAAATTTTCACAATTCATATGGAAACACAAAAGACCTTAAATAGTGAAAGCAGTCTTGAGAAAGAAGAATGGAGCTGGAGGAATCAAGCTTACTGACTTCAGATTATTCTACAAAGCAACAGTCATCAAGCTAGTATGGTACTGGCACAAAAACAAAAATACATTTAAATGGAACAAGATAGAAAGCCCAAAAACAAATCTATCCACCTATAGGTACCTTATTTTTGACAAAGAAGGCAAGAATATACAATGGGGCAAAAACAGCTTCTTCAATAAATGGTGCTGGGAAAACTGGACAGCTACATGTAAAAGAATGAAATTAGAACACTTCCTATCACCACACACAAAGATAAACTCAAAATGGATTAAATACCTAAGTGTAAGGCCAGAAACTATAAAACTCTTAAAGGACAACACAGGCAGAAGACTCAATCTATGACTCACCTCCTAGAGTAATGGAAATAAAAACAAAAGTAAACAACTGGGACCTGACTAAACTTAAAAACTTTTGCCCAGCAAAGTAAACTATAAACAAGATGAAAAGACAACTCTCAGAATGGGAGAAAATAATAGCAAATGAAACAAGTGACAAAGGATCAATTTCCAAAATATACAAGCAGCTCATACTACTCAATACTAGAAAAACAAACAACCCAATCAAAAAGTGGGAAAAAGACCTAAACAGGCATTTTTCCAAAGAAGACATACAGATGGCTAAGAAACACATGAAAAGATGCCCAGCATCACTCATTATGAGAGAAATGCAAACAAAATCTGCAATGAGATATCACCTCACACCAGTCACAATGGCCATCCTCAAAAAATCTACAAACAATAAATGCTGGAGAGAAAAGGGAATGCTCTTGAATTGTTGGTGGGAATTAAATTGATAATAGCCACTATGGAAGATGATATGGAGATTTCTTTAAAAGCTAGGAATAAAACCCACCATATGACCCAGCAATCTCACTCCTAGGCATATACCCTGAGGAAACCAAAATTAAAAAAAGACACATGTATCCCATTATTCATTGCAGCACTATTTACAATAGCTAGAACATGGAAGCAACCCAGATGTCCATCAATAGATGAACGGATAAAGAAGTAGTACATATACACAATGGAATATTACTCAACCACAAAAAGGAACACATTTGAGCCAGTTCTAATGAGGTGAATGAACGTAGAACCTATTATACAGAGTGAAGTGAGTCAGAAAGAAAAGATAAATACTGTATTCTAATGTATATATATGAAATCTACAAAAATGGTACTGAAGAATTTATTTACAGGGCAAAGATGGAGAAACAACCATAGAGAACAGACTTATGGACATGGGGTGAGGAGAGGGTGAGATGTATGGAAAGTGTTACATGGGAACTTGCATTGCCATATATAAGATAGCCAACAGGAATTTGCTGTGTGGCTCAGGAAACTCAAACAGGGGCTCTGTATCAACCTAGAGGGGTGAGATGGGGTGAGAGATGGGGCGAGAGATGGGAGGGAGTTTTAAAAAGGAGGGAATATATGTATACCTATGGCTGATTCATGTTGAGGTTTGACAGAAAACAGCAAAATTCTGTAAAGCGATTATCCTTCAATAAAAAATAAATTAATTAAAAAGCAGAATTTATTAATTTCTCAATTCATAAGGATGCATAAGAAAAGCTGGTAATATCCAAATTAGGTCTCATAGTTTTCTGAGAATATCAGGGATTAATGATCTTCTGTAGCTATGTGATAGAACTGATAAAAACTTTTTTTGATTGCTTAAATATTTAACTTTAGGGTAGTTTTCTCAATTTTCTAGATTTGGAATATTCGAATTTCTGAATCTAATCACTCCCAGACAATATCAAGAACAAGATATTGTATACATTTCTGTTTTATTTTACAGTATAATTTCTATGCATTAAACCAGAGCACATTTATGCTTCTAGAGAGGAAACATGTCTTTTTGTTTTCTTCATTAAGTATTTGTGAGGTTTAGTGCTTGAGCATCAGTGTGGCTCAGCATAGGTTTACTAAACTGATTTCCTACTTGTGACTTAATTACATGTCATATTGTTACCATTTTACTGTATATAAGCAGTATCATCTTATCGTATGTACAATATTTTTGAGTATTTTTAAAACACTATACTTATATGTAAAGGATTTTGTTTTCTTAACTTCTTCAGGAGCTGTACACTGAAAAGAGGGATTTCCTGTTCCTGCCTGTGTACAAGGGAAACTTCAAGTAGAAGGTTATTTTGCATCCAATCATTTGTGTGTCTTCATTACAGGAGGAATAGCATTTTGAAGGGCAGTCTTCCCCATTTTCCTGTGGGAAATGGATGTTGCCCATAATTGAACAATAATCCAGATGAATGTTCGGATATCATAGCCAAATAACAAAGTTATCATTAAGTTTGACTTAAAATATGAGATTAATAAAAAATCAGATTAAACTAAATTTTTTGGACTTCCATTTACCTTACAAGAAAGAGAGAGAAAAGTCTTGGAGGCTCGTTTCTAAAGGCCATTTTAAACT
This sequence comes from Aepyceros melampus, assembly GCA_006408695.1. NCBI lineage: Eukaryota > Metazoa > Chordata > Mammalia > Artiodactyla > Bovidae > Aepyceros > Aepyceros melampus. The sequence goes on along the minus strand of SJXQ01009457.1, from coordinate 4,046 downwards.
AACCATTGTCATGGTTTACTATCGTAACCTTTGTCATTCTTTACTACCATTTACCTTAATAGTCTCCTTTCACTTTTCCTTTTCTTCCATTAATAAAATTTTAAATGACATCCTATCATTGCATCAGGTACACATTTTGATTAAAAGTTTATTATCCCTTGATCAGAAGAAATTTATGTGATAACATGCTGTTTTTGCAAAGAGTTATAAGCCACTGGTTTTCTCAGTTTCTGCCATGAAGAATCTCAATGATACACAAAATTATCTAAAACTAATTTGATAATTTGTAAGTTTTAGAGCCTCTCCAAATATCTTTGTTCTGAGATTTGTGTGATTTTTTTTTTACAAAAACTGAATAGACTTTACATACAGAAATGCTCTAAAACTTGCCTTCACTTTTAAAAATATTAAACTGTCATTAAAATGACTGTGCATATTCATTAGGTGTTCTTGATTCCTTTCTAATTCTGTTAAAAGAGTTACTATTTCTGAAAAGAAGAAAATCTTCTTTAAATAAATGCCTTCATTATAATCTCAGAGGCATCAGATGATTTAGATTTTATTGTTTTTCTTTCAGTATAAAAGTACACTGTTTTGTTTTGTATCATTATACTCCTTAAGCATGAATGAATGAAAGACTCAGGCATGTCCAACTCTTTGTGACTCCATAGACTGTAACCCACCAGGCTCCTCTGTACAAGGAATTCTAGAGGCAAGAATACTGGAGTGGGTAGCCATTCTCTTCTTCAGGGGATCTTCCCAACACAGGGAATGAATCCAGGTGTCCTGTACTGAATGTGGATTCTTTACCATCTGAGCCAACAGGGAAGCCCATATTACTTAAGAATATGAAACATCAATACATTTAGAAAGTAGAATTAGGCTGAACTACTAAATGTTAAACAGAAACATCCTTTGCTATAACTTAGGCTGCTTATACTTTTAATTTTTCAAATGTTTTCTTTTCAAAATGATTTTAATTTGAAGAAAAGATACAAAGTGATGAACCTATGTCATAAAAATTTTAATGGAAGTGAAAGCATTTATGGAGAATAAATTTTATCAAGATTAGGACTTATATAGGATTTTGAGAATTTTAAATCATTTAGATCATAAACCTATTAGTGCATATCAACTGCAGAATGCAAACAAATGGCTTAGATTAAAAACAAAAACAAAGGTAGAACATAGGAAAACTGGACACCTTCTAGTTCGCTTTTTCCTACAGCAGCTGAAGAGACAGAGTCCATATAGTTTAAGGGCAATTGTATCATGGCAAAAAAAAAAAAAAAAATTCAAGAACTTTTGATTTTCAGATTCCCTATTTTATACTTTTTCACCCTTATCATGGCACATAAAGTGATATTTAGAGGAACATTTGTGAACCTGCCCCCACTGTTTCTAAGAATATAAAATATATAGCGTGAAGTTCAGCCATGGAGAAAACTCCTTTTTCTAATTGTTATGCTCTGTCAAATTTGTTAAAGTTCCCCAGTGAGCTGTGCATTGTATTATATATTCATCCATCGAGTATATATTTATTGTCTCTTGTATGCTAGGTTCTTTGTTATGTTTCCAAAATTAGATGTTAAACCAGAAAGCAATTCCATGTCCACTGTTCATAGACATGGAAATAGACGGAGCGTATCCAAGAACAGAAAACACTCAGAAGTTGTGGTAAGCATTCTGTAAAATGGCTCAGCGACCTTGCTCCTGATATTCATACTCTGCCTTTAAAGTAGTTTAGGAATCCACTGGACTTAATAACGCCCTTCTAACAAATTGAATATAGCAAAAATGCTGGTAGACCGCTTCAGAAATTAGGTTATACAAAAACAATGGCTTCCATCCTAGAGTCTCCCTTTCTCCTTCATTCTCTGCCTTCTTTGAAATGCCTGCTCTGAGGAGAGACAGGTGCCATGTTGGGAGAACACTCAGGCTGGACATGGGGAGGCCCACGTGGCAAGAGGCTGAAGCTTCATGCCAAAAGCCATGTAAGTGAGTCCAGCCCTAGCTGGGACTTGGATGAGGGCAGCCCAGGCCAACAGCAAGACTGCAACCTCACAAGACACCTTGAAAGAGAACTACCCAGCTAGGCTGCTCCCATATTCTTGATCTCAAAAACCAGAGGGCAGTAAATGTTTGTCATCTCAATTTGCTAACCTTTAAGGAAATTTTTTTCTTTTAAATTTAACAATAGATATCTAATATAGAGAGGATAAGCGTCGCTATAGTTCTGAATTTTTAAGGGGGCAGAATCATGAAATGGTCATTTGTAGAAGGATCACAGAATTGGAGGAAACATGTCATAACAGACTGAGTTGGCACTGATAAGAAATGTTTGTCTATTCACTCTTGATATGTGTTGTGAGAGTCAGTAATTCTAAATCAAATGAAAGTTTAGCCACTGAAGTTACAGGGCTTAGAAAGATGTCTGCGAAGAAAAGCATAATCCAATACTTTTGGCCACAAAATATCCAATTATGAAAGCTTACTGAGGACATTAAAAAAAATCAGTTAACAACAAAACCAAATATAACTATTTGCCCATTACCTTATTCTGTATGATAAATGTAGATGTGTATTTCTTCTTGGTATCTTCAGATATATTTCTTTTGTAAATAAATGAATTATGACTGCAACAACTATACAAGGTTGAATTATTTCAAGGGTCTGCGAAATTTATATAACACACTCAGATAAAACATTTTCAAGATAAAACAGCAAAGCAGGAGAAAGAACGTGCAAGCCAGCATCCGAGACTGGGAGATTTGCAGGCACGCCTACACAGACTCTTTTCTTAGTCACACAAGATGCACCTCGTCTCTGGGTTATGAACCATCAAGATATATGCAAGAAACTGTGGTTTTAGGAGAGTTAACGGAAAAGATTCTAGCAGAGTCTTTTATGCCCCACTAATCACATAGTCAAATCAAGATAGGAAATCAATGGAATCAGTGTAAGCCATGAATCTATATATCCCTAAACAAGGTAAATAAGTTGGCCCTGGGTGCCACCAGGGGGATTTCATACTTTAGACAACATATTATATTATAAATTACTAGGTAGTCCATCATCTTTGTCATACCCAAAGCCAATACCAGACTTCCAGATGTCCCTGGGGATAAGCATGGATCTGTCCCAGTGTTTCTGTATGATAACTCTGTTTTCTATAAATGCCAATAAACACACAGGCCAAAAAATAAAACAATCTTTTTGTATACAATATAACAAATACACTACCAATATATAGTTATATTAATGCTACATATAATACATTATATTAATAAGATAATATCTGTATAAAACATACTGTTATAAATGGTATAAAATATTCATATATGTATATGTGTATATATGTCACTTTTATATATACATAGATGGGGAAACAGTGGAAACAGTGTCAGACTTTATTTTTGGGGGCTCCAAAATCACTGCAGATGGTGACTGCAGCCATGAATTAAAAGACGCTTACTCCTTGGAAGGAAAGTTATGACCAACCTAGACAGTATATTCAAAAGCAGAGACATTACTTTGCCGACTAAGGTCCGTCTAGTCAAGGCTATGGTTTTTCCTGTGGTCTTGTATGGATGTGAGAGTTGGACTGTGAAGAAAGCTGAGCGCCGAAGAATTGATGCTTTTGAACTGTGATGTTGGAGAAGACTCTTGAGAGCCCCTTGGACTGCAAGGAGATCCAACCAGTCCATTCTGAAGGAGATTAGCCCTGGGATTTCTTTGGAAGGAATGATGCTGAGGCTGAAAAACTTCAGTATTTTAGCCACCTCATGCGAAGAGTTGACTTATTGGAAAAGACCCTGATGCTGGGAGGGATTGGGGGCAGGAGGAGAACGGGACAACAGAGGATGAGATGGCTGGATGGCATCACGGACTCAATGGATGTGAGTCTGAGTGAACTCTGGGAGTTGGTGATGGACAGGGAGGCCTGGCGTGCTGCGATTCATGGGGTCGCAAAGAGTCGGACACGACTGAGTGACTGAAGTGAATTGACTGATTCATAATAGGCATAATAGGTAATATTACCATGT
>SJXQ01009456.1:21247-56485 GCA_006408695.1 Aepyceros melampus | reverse complement strand
TCCCCTTCGAGCTGAGTTCTCACCCGTTCATCAGAGGATGCTGAGATGCCTAGGCAGGCAGGCAGAGACACGGGCCGAGGCGGGAAGGCCGCAGCCAGCAGGACCAGCCCAAGGCCCCCGCTCTGGCTTCCGGTCTCCAGCCAGGAGGTAATTCAGAAATTCCTCCAGAATGCTGCCCGAGCCTGCTGGTCTCACCGCCCCAGCCTAAACCCACCCGCCTGGGCTGCCTGACTCCTGGTTTCCACTTCCCAGAGGCCAGCGGCTGCTCCCACCCCCTCGCTCACAGCTGGTCCAGGGTCCGGGAAACCAGCTGGCAGGCAGGGAACTGGCCCTGGGTTCTGCGGCTCCACAAAAGAAGGCAGAGAGGAGGCCCAGCTTGGTCCGCGGGGTGGGGAAAGAGGCGAGACTGAGCCTTGGGGATCTGCCCGAGGCTCAGCCTGGAGCCTGGCCCAGTTCTCAGAAGCCAGCCCGCGGAGTCTTGCCCTTCCTGCAGAGCGCTCCAGGCAGGAGCCAGGAACCCTGGGCGGGCCCTAACCCAGCACCCCAACCTTCTGTGCCCAGAGGGTGAGAACTGGGCTACCCCACCCCCACCCCAGGCTCCTTCCCTAGCATCTCCCAGGATCCCAGGATTGCTCACCCCCTCCCCAATAAGATGCAGATTTTCTCAGGGAGGCTGGGAGAGGCCGGAATCCCTGGCAGCATTTCCCCTTCTTGTGTCTGTGGGAAGCTGTGGCCAGCCAACCTCAAGTAAGACCCAGAGGAAAGGGTGAGGGAGGGAATTCGGTCAAACTGGCAGCGAGACTTGCTTCTGCAGGGGAGGAAGTGAAGGGAAAGTCGCTCAGTCGTGTCTGACTCTCTCTGTGACCCCGTGGACTATACAATCTATGGAGTTCTCCACGTCAGAACACTGGAGTGGGTAGCCGTTCCCTCCTCCAGGGGATCTTCCTGGCCCAGGGATCGAGCCCAGGTCTCCCACATTGCAGGTGGATTCTTTACCAGCTGAGCTACAAGGGAAGCCTTTAAGGAAGGGGACAAAAGTGTCGATGAATTTACAGGTTTCAAAACCACTTCCCGGGCGGGTTTTGCTACCAGGACCACCAGCATCTCGAAGGCCCCTCCTGGGCTGGATGCCGAGGGCACAAAGCAGGTCAGAGCTCTGAAGTAAGAGCCCACCTTTGCCACTGACCGGCCACAGGAGCCGGGGCGGAAGGCGGCAACTCTTGTCTGCTGCTTCCTTACTTGTAAGGGGGGAAATGGTCGCCCCCTTCCCAGGTGCGCTGTGGGTGTCACTATGGATCCTGGGGGGCTAGGCACCATGCCTGGCTCAGAGGGTGCCCCCGCGGTTGGCATCGCCCTTTTCCACCGCAGTAACTCTGCCCAGCCCTGGCCCAAGCTGAGTCCCCCACATTCCCATGGCCCAGGAGCACTTCTGGGCCTGGTTCTCAGACTCGGGGTGTCAGCAAGCTGGAAGTGGACACGGCCTTCCTGGGAAAGGGCTCCTGAGGCCCCCCCGGAACACTTGGCCCCCAGAGTGGTGGAGTCTGTCTCTCCCCTTCACCTTCCCCAGTACCACAGCCAGCACCAATTCCCAGATGCCAGGTGAACCTTCCCCAAAGGACCCCATGGTAAAGCGTCTGCCTGCAATGCAGGAGACCCGGGTTCAATCCCTGGGCCAGGAAGATCCCCTGGAGAGGGGAATGGCAACTCACTCCAATAGTTTTTACCTCGAGAATCCTACAGACAGAAGAGCCTGGTGGGCTACACAGTTCATGGAGTCGCAAAGAGTCAGGTACAACTGAGCAACTGGACAATAACAACGTTGAAAGAATCCAGAAATACCCTGGCTCACGTCCCGGTTTCCCAAGTCTACAAAGCTGCAGAGCACACGTCTTCACTCCTCATCTCCTTGGAGAGTAAGAGGACCCCCCTCTACACCGCAGGGCCTTTAAGTTCTGAAAGTCAAGCACGGCCCATGGCCGACCCTGGAAGAGGACCCCGCCAAACGCTCCTGCATAACCAGGTGCCCCTCCGCCTCCACTGCCTGCTTCTCAGAAACCCCTGAGCAGAGCGTCCCCCAGCCGTATTCCCCTCCTGCCTTGACTTCTTTGTTCCTGCCTGAGGCCTGACTCCTGGCCCCCGACTTTCAGACTATCAGCCATGACCTCTAGGCCTCTACACCTCTGACCCCTCCCATCCGTCCCCCCCAGTCTCCCTGACATCAGACAGCGCCGCTGGCTTTGCATGTGAAGCTTGGAAACAGCAGATAGAATGGGCGTTGTCATCCCCTCGGAGGTTACAGCATTCACATTTGGCTGCTGCAAAGTACAGAGGGACGGATTGCTGGCTCCTCACTCCCCAACTCGGCAGGGCCTCCCCAGGGGCTGGGCGGGAGGGAAACCAGCTCAGCCTCAAAGGTCCTGAGGTCTCACCAGGCTCTGTGATTCAAGGACAGTCAGCACCTGGGAGCCAGGTGAGTCTACGGCCCTACAAAGGACGAGAGCACTTAACTCAGCAGCTCCACGACCTTGACCTCATGGTATTCGTTTCTTCCTCTATAAACCGGGAACAATCCCGCCTCGCAGGCGGAGGTGAAGAGTGAGTGCTGTGTGTAGTCTCTGAGCCATGGTGGGTTCGTGTGTGGTCAGTTGTCAATTATGCTTCATCACTTTCACGTGCACGTAACATCTGTTCTTCGTGCAGAATTGAGTTGACGTGTTCGTGTCTGACAAGGTTCGGAAACATAGATGTTCAGTATGTGCTCGGTTTCCCTGAGCTGGGCACCACGAAGACATACATTCCCGCAGGGACTTCTCTCTCTCTCCTTTGCCAAGAATGAGCCCCTGCGCTTTGCAGGCAAGCACCACGAGGATGAACCTTCGCTCATCACCTCCACACAGTCCCTTTGCTCCAGGAGATCCGTGGAGATCCCAGGGTGGTCCCAGGGATGGACTGGAAGGCTGAGCCTCCTGGGATCCCCAGGGCAGGAATTCCCGGGCAAGGCTGGACTCAATTTCCCAGAAACATGATTCCACATTCCTTACTCTCTGACATGCAAACGTGTAAATTTTCTTTTTCCCATTACTAAGCTTGATTTTTGTCATAAACCACTTTCACCCTTCTATCATCTCAAAGAACACAGAATTTAATTTGATAACTTCCAGATAAACTTAGTCACTACAGTGGTTTCTAAATTGTTTCATGATTAAATTCCGTTACAATCAGGATTTCCCTCATTAACCTCCTCCTCTCTGGGGCTGATGGAGAAGGCAATGGCACCCCACTCCAGTACTCTTGCCTGGAAAATCCCATGGATGGAGGAGCCTGGTAGGCTGCAGTCCATGGGGTAACTGAGATTTGGACACGACTCAGTGACTTTACTTTCACTTTTCACTTTCATGCACTGGAGAAGGCAATGGCAACCCACTCCAGTGTTCTTGCCTGGAGAATCCCAGGGACGAGGGAGCCTGGTAGGCTGCCGTCTATGGGGTCGCACAGAGTCGGACACGACTGAAGCGACTTAGCAGCAGCAGCAGCAGCTCTGGGGCTGATTCTAACTTGGGGGTCCAGGCAGTTTCCCAGGACTGGTGTGTTGGAGTCTGTGGCTCAATCTTGATCTACCCTGTGTAGCTCATACGCTGTCCTTTGGCCTGCCACTCACACCAGGTCCGTCCAGCCCCTAGCCCGACCTCTGCATCATCCTTGCCCCTGCATAAAGACCTAGGGGTGCATTCCTATGGAGGGGTCTGGGGACTTCCAGTGGGGTTGCCCAGGACTCCATGTTGTTCAGTCACTAAATTGTGTCCTACTTTTTGCAACCCCATGGACTGCAGCACTCCTGGCTCCTTTATCCTACACTAGCTACCGGAGTTTGCTCAAATTCATGTCCACTGAGTCGGTGATGCTAGCTAACGATCTCATCCTCTGCTGCCTCCTTCTCCTCCTGCCTTCAATCTTTCCCTGCATCAGGGTCTTTTCTAATAAGTCAACTCTTCGCATCAGGTGACCAAACTATTGAAGCTTCAGCTTTAGCATCATTCCTTCCAAGAAATATTCAGGGTTGATTTCCTTTAGGATGGACTGGTTTGATCTCCTTGCAGGTATTTCTCCTCCCAGCCATCTTGGTTCCTGCTTGTGGTTCATTCATCCCAGCATTTCATGTGATGTACTCTGCATAGAAGTTAAATAAGCAGGGAGACAATATGCAGCCTTGTCGTACTCCTTTCCCAATTTTGAACCAGTCAGTTGTTCCATGGACTGACTGTCTTCCCAAAGCTACAGCCAGAAATCAGCCACTGGTCCCTTTACTCTTAGTTACTCAAATATAACCAGGGCTTCTAGAGTTTGGCCCTCGAGGATTCACCCAGCCGGGGCGAGATGAGAAGGTGCACACTAAGTTCCCCACCCCATGCCCAGCCGTCTTCCTGCCTGACCTGGAGACCTCCTCTATCCTGGGTGATGGGGAAGGGGAACAAAGGAAGGTAGTAATTAGTCTCGCCTGATCTATGTCCCATCTGTAACCGTTAAGCAGTGTAGAAGCTTCAAGTCTGGCGTCCAGATTCATCATCTTGCAGTTCCAAGCTGAGGGGGGTCCTAGGCTTGGTGGTCAGCTAGGACTTGCCTGTTATCTCACTGCTTCAGGGAGAGGAAGGAGTGTAAAGCCCTCCCGCGAGAACCACTGCTGAGGTCATAACCTACAGCGTCCTATGCTGGGAGCTGGGGCCCAGAGCCGCGGACAGGAGGGCCAAGAGCCACCTCCTTCCTCTTCCAAGAAAACAGAGATGATGGTCATCTCGCCGCAGCCCCCATAGACCAGAAAGGGCTCCCCTGCAGCGCTTTCCGCACTGTCCCTGGTCTAGCTCCTTTCAGAGAAACTCAGCTTCAGCCTTCTCTGGCTCTTCCTGTTCCCCACTCACTCCTGCCTGCACACCCTGCTCCAGAATACGAGCTTCCAGTCGGATAGACTAGGCTGTACCTGCCTCTAACACCCACCATCAGTGTGACTTCATCGGGCCACATACAACTTTCAGCTTCAGCTTGCTTATCTGTAAAATGGGAATAATAGTCACACTTCCTTCCTCGGGATGTGAGAATGAGATGAGAGGATGAGTGTCAAGTGCTGAGTTCAGCGTCTGAGGTCAAGAGTCAAGAGAGGGCAGTAATTTTTATTTCGGTTTTATTTATCATCGTGCCCCTCATAGCAGGAAAATGAGCTGATACACCGCCCCCAACAGAGCCTACTGGGCAGGCATTAACCCAGGAGAAGGTGCAAACGCTGGGTCCAATGACCGGCCTGGGTGGCTGTTCTTTCCGGCACTTCCCAAGAAGAGGACCCACTTTGCCAAGCCATTTTTAGGGGCTGAAGAGAGAGACCTTCACCAACGAATAAGCTCAGTACAAGAGCTGTTTACTGAAGCACCTTCCAAAGAGGACGAGCTGGTCCTGCAGGTGTTCGTTGTTAGAGAGGGGTCAGCAGCTCAGGTCAGGCCAAATTCCCCGGAAGAGTAAAGGAGAAACAGGCTCCTCTACCCTGCCCCGCCTCCCCCCTCCCCCCAACCTTCAATCAGTCTCGCCTTCAAGCTGATGTCAAACAAATAACTTGATAACACAGTGTGAAGACATTCTGAATTATTAATGGGCCAGGACGCCACACATCCCTGCCTGGGCCTCCTGCCTCCCCAGGGGCTACTCTGAGCAGAAGTGTAGTCAGAGAAAAAGTTGAGGGAGAAGCCCAGAAGTGGTAGGGGCGGGGTGGGGCTGGGAAGCCATGTCTCCGAGGCATCTCCTGTGGCCATCTTCTCTGAGGTCCGGCCTCTTGCCTTCTGAGGCTCTCTCGGGAATGGAGGCTACTCAAAGTGCCATCAAGGGCCCTTCTGCAAACCGCTTGCTCAGGTCCAGGGTGGGACAAGCACAGAAAGTGTCTGCAAACATTTAGATGCTTTCCCATCAATTCGGCAAAGTTAACTTACAACAGCTGGATCTAATAATAATACAGAAATTTTACTTGTATTTTGTATGTCTCTTGTCCACTTCATTTTTTTTTCCAGGTAAATTATTTTGTGTTATGTTTTACAAAAGAAGTCGGCCATTTTTAAAAATTGTATTGAAGTCTAGTTGATTTTCAATTTAAGTTCCGCTGTACAGCAAAGTGACTCAGTTATAACATATATGCATATGTTCTTTTTCATAGTCTGTTCTATTATGGTTTATCACAGAATCCCCAGTGGCTCATTGGTAAAGAATTTGCCTGAAATGCAGGAGACTCGGGTTCGATCCTTGGGTTGGGAAGATCCCCTGGAGAAGGAAATGGCAACCCACTCCAGTACCCTTTCCTGGGAAATTCCATGGACAGAGGAGTCTGGCAGGCTACCATCCAAGGGGTTGTGAAAGAGTTGGACATGCCTTAGCAACTAAACAACACTGAATACAGTTCTCTGTGCTATACAGCAGGACCTTGTTTTTATCCACCTGATGTATAAGAGTGTCTGCTAACCCCAAACTCACGGTGCTTCTCTCCCTCATCTCTTCTCCCCCTTGGCAACCACAGGTGTGTTCTCGATGTCTGTAAGCCTGCTTTTGTCTCATATCTCAGATTCCACACGTATGTGATAGCATGTATTCGTCTTTTCTGACCTACTGCTCTTAGTATGATGATCTCTAGGTCCATCCATGTTGCTGCAAATGACACTATTTTGTTCTTTTTTATGGCCGAGTAATAGTCCATTGTAAATATGCACCACATCTTTTTGAATCGTTCATCTGTCTATAGACATTTAGGCTGCTTCCATGTCTTGACTGCTGTGAGTAGTGCTGTTGTGAACACAGGGGGACGTATATAGATTTTATCTGGGTATATGCATAGCAGGAGAATTGTTGGATCATAGGGAAACTCTAGTGTTTTGAGGGACCTCCATACTGTTTTCCATAATGGCTGCAACAAGTTACATTCCTACCAACGGTGTAGGAGGATTCTCTTTTTTCCACACCCTTTCCGAGCACTTGTTATTTGTAGACTTCTTAATGGCGGTCATTCTGACTATGGCCCGCCGCCACTGATTAGAAATGACAAAGAAAACAATCAGCCTTTGACTACAGAGAGCTGAGGAAGCACCAGATGCCTCTTCATCCGGGTCTTAGCAACCCTCCAGTCAACAAATTGCATTAAAATGTGCTGCTTAGAAAGACTGTGCGTAGGAGGCGCCAAAGGCCCCTTCCCAGGTCAGCTCTCCTACCTTAGTTGTCCAGCTGGAAGCGTCCCTCCTCCATCAAGCCCTCCCTGCCCTCAAGTTCCTAGCTCTCTTTCCTGCCCCGGAACCCATAGGACCTTCTGTCTCCACCACTCATTTGACAATTTAGCTAATAAAATATAATGATAATAATTGAGTGCAAGGCTTTGTACTGTCACATTAAACACACACGTCCTTTGTGTCTGGCCTCTTGAGGCTACTTTGCAGCCTCTGTTGCAGACACTTGACTGCTGTGTGTGGACTTCTCCACTCCCAGCTGTGAGGCTCCTGGGCACCAAGCCTACCATCCACCCTCCTAGGGCCCCCCACCCTTGCTGGGCACCGCAGACGGCAGCAAACAAATAGACAAATACACCAGTAGACCCAGCAGCCAGATTTGCTGGAGGAGACTTGGCAGCGGTGGGCAAGGGAGGAGCAAAGGAACTCCCTTCTCTTTGTTCAACATTCATTTCCAAGCACCAGGGCTGTTTTCTTTTTGTTTTAAAACATGCTGGTTTTTTTTTTTTTTTTTTTAAGTCATAAGGTAAAAAATGGGAAACCTCAGAGAGCAGACAACCATCATCCTTGGGACCCCCTCTTCAAAGCCGACCACGCCTCCCCTCCCATCAAAGATGTGCGTGTATCTGCAGGCACTTTTGTGTCCTTCTCTCCTATAATTCCAGGGATGCCCGTATGGAGCCTCAGGTGCAGGTGCCAACTTGCTGAGTCAGACTCACCTGACACAGATCTGAGGCCAGGCCCTGGTAGGGCTTATGGGAGGACACCTGGGAACTGGCCTGTCCCTAATTAAACTGAATAAACTCAGCTTGGGACTCTCCAGTGAGCCTAGTGCTCCGGCAGTTTGTTGACTCCTCTGTAGTTACAAGGAAGGAAACTGAGGCTCAGGGAGGGGAACTAATTGAAGTGAGTGACAGGGATGGGGTGGGGGGGGGTGGGGCTATGTTTCCCACGGCAACAGGCCTTAGGGCTTGTATTAGTTTCCAAAGTGAAAGTAAAAGTGAAGTCACTCAGTCGTGTCCGACTCTTTGTGACCGCATGGACTATAGCCTATCAGGTTCCTCCACACATGGGATTCTGCAGGCAAGAATACTAGAGTGAGTTGCCATTTCCTTCTCCAAGAGATCTTCCCAACCCAGGGATTGAACCAAGGTCTCCCACATTGTAGGCAGATGCTTTACTATCTGAGCCACCAGGGAAGTCCATTAGTTTCCAAGGGCTACCCTAATTACCACAAACTGGGTGTCCTAGGATAACAGAAATTTCTTCTCTCCCAGTGCAGGAGAATTTTATGGAATTGAATTTTATGGTGGCTCAGAGGGTAAAGCGTCTGCCTGCAATGTGGGAGACCTGGGTTCAATCCCTGGGTCAGGAAGATCCCCTGGAGAAGGAAATGGCAACCCCCTCCAGCACTCTTGCCTGGAGATCCCATGGACGGAGGAGCCTGGTGGGCTACCATCCTCGGGGTCGCAAAGAGTCGGACACAACTGACGGACTTCACTTTCACTTTCAGTGCAGGAAGCTGGAAGTCTGTAATCAAGGTGCCCTCGGGGCCCTGCCCCTCTGAAGGCTCTAGGGGAGGATCTTTCCCTGCCTCTTCCAGCCTCCGGAGGCTCCCAGTGTTCCTTGCTTTGAAGACACCCCTCCAGCCTGTGCCTCCGTTATCCCACCATCTGCCCCTGTCTCTGTGCGTCCTCTCCTCTGCTTAGAAGGACACTGTGCTGTGCTTAGTCACTCAGTCATGTCCAACTCTGCGACCGCATGGACTGTTGCCTGCCAGGCTCCTCTGTCCATGGGGACTCTCCGGGCAAGAACACTGGAGTAATCTTTCCCACCCAGGGCTCGAACCCAGGTCTCCTGCATTGCTGGAGGATTCTTTACCTTCTGGGCCACCCGGGAAGCCCCATGAGGGCACGAGAGTGGATTTAGCCTCACCTTCCCAAATCTGCATCCCAAGTCACTTCGGTCATGTCTGACTCTTTGCAACTCTATGGGCTGTAGCCCACCAGGCTCCTCTGTCCATGGGATTCTCCAGGCAAGAATACTGGAGTGGGTTGGCATGCCCTCCTCCAGGGGATCTTTCCTACCCAGGGACTTAACCTGCGTCTCCTCTCATGCTTAGCAGGCATGTTCTTTACCACTAGCGCCGCGTGGGAAGCCAAATCTAGGATAGTTATACCTTGATATCCTTAACTTAATGCATCTGCAAAGCCCCTGTGTCCAAATATGGTCACCTTCTCAGGTTCTGGGTGGACATGAATGGGGTGGGTGGTTATCCCACCGTCTACCAGGCCTTCCTTCATAAACAGCTCCACAGGCAGACTGAAGGGCTGCTTTGAGCCCCCAGCCTCAGAGGCTCCAGGCAGCCTTAAACCTGGGGGTCGGTGGACGCAGAGGGGCAGCTTCAGGCCAGGAGCTGCATATCCAAGTTGCTTCCCAGTGCCAGGTGGCACCCACCTTCTCCACCCCACCACCCCACCCCAACCCCAGCTGCTGTGAGTGTGAGCTGCTCTCAACTGACTCCTGAGAATTGCCCCAGCCTACTGGAGCTGTCTGGCTGGAAATGCTGATTGTTTCCAGACAGGAGCAATGATCGGATGATACCGGAATACATCAGGCCAGTCTCTGTGCTTCAGGAAGGGACAAACTCCTGGTGCCATTCATACTCCTGAGCTCCTCATGGGACCAGCCAACGCAAGACCTCTACTGAGCCCACCTGTTTGCCAAGCATCCTCCCTAGCCCCTTACTTCCCTTCCCTGCTTACATTTTCACCTGACCGCCTCAGGCTCTGCTTCTCGGCAACTTGCCCTAAAAGAATGGGGGAGTGAGGCTGCCTGTAACAGCTAGGGAAACAGACCGGAAGGCTCTGCTGCCCCCCTGAGTCAACAAACCACCCAGCCATCCCCCTCACTCAGCCCTCTCTGGCATTCACTGGGAGAGTATGCTGTGGGCACTGGGCACCCCCGGGGGAGTGGGGAGGGGTGGAATGGGAGTGACAGAGGAAGAAGGGATAAACTATACAGGTATCACCATGGAGCTTGTATGGAAATAAGACACACAGACATGAGCCAACTTGAGAGTAATTACAGAGGACGTGTCAGCATTGCTAAAACCTGCCAGCAGCTCCTGGTTATCTCAGGGACAACTCGTAAAGGGTTTCCAAGCAGGAATTCATTTCTAGGTACTCCCTACCCCCGTCTTGGCCATGTTCTCTTGGCTAAAATACCAGGAGGTGAAGGTCAACAGGGCCAACTACAGTCCATCTGCCACAGACCTCAAGGGCTGGCTTAGGCACTTGTTCGTTAATTGGTTGGTTGGTTAGTTAGCTAAAGAAAGAGAAAAAATGGGGCAACCCAGGCAGAAAGACAGCATTGACTAGGCCTAAAGAGAGCCTGGCCTGGTTAAGGAAGTGCCAACAGTTCTATACGAAGGTGGGTGAAGAGGACGCCTGGAAATGAAGCCTGGGCATGGGCAGAGAGACACCGGGGGTGGAGGGCAGGGGGCTTGTATGCTAAGCTTTAAATTAGGGCTTTACCTTGAAAGTTGTAGATAGGTACAGGATTATAAAAGGAAAATTACTTGAGTAGATTTTCATTTTCAAAAGACATCTTCGACATTGGTTTGGACAGTAATTTGGGATGTGGCGTATACATTATCTACTGCCATATAATGGAGGTGGTGGTGGTGGTTTAGTCGCTCAGTTGAGTCTGACTCTTTTGATCCCAAGGACTGGAGCCCGCCAGGCTCCTCTGTCCATAGGATTTCCCAGGCAAGAATACTGGAGTGGGTTGCCATTTCCTTCTCCAGCCGCCGTATAATATATTATTCTACAACTTAGTGGCTTAAAAAAAATGAACACTTATCATCTGACATGGTTTCTGAGGGCCAGGAATCTGGGAGCAGACTAAGTGCTTGTTCTTGGGTCAGGGTCTCTCCTGAGGGTACAGTCAAGCTGTCTGTAGGGCTGGAAGATCTGCTGCAAGATGGCTCACTCACAGGACACTGGCAGAAGCCTCACTTCCTCCCCACATGGGCCTCTGCCTGTGTGTGCGCGTGCTCAGTCAGTCATGTCTGACTCTTTGCGACCCTGTGAACTGTAGCCTGCCAGGTCCTCTGTCCTAGGGATTTCCCAGATGAGAGTCCTGGAGTGAGTTGACATTTGCTTCTCCGGGAAACTCTTCCCAGCCCAGGCAGGGATTGAACCCAGGTCTCCTGCATTGGCAGGCGGATTCTTTACCGCTGAGCCACCTGGGAAGCCTCGAACCTTCCCTTAGGGCTGCTTATAAAGTAGCAGCCAACATCAGAGACAGGGACCCAAGATGGGATGAGAAGGAAGCTGCAGGGACTTAATCACATCAATTATGCCATATGCTGCCTAATTCATTCTAACAGATATAGACACCTCTGTCCTTCTCCATGAAAAGAATGGTGACTGGGCCTGAAGAGAATGGTAGAGTTAGAAGCCTTCTTGGCAGAGTCACAACAAATCCGATGTCAAAAGGTCTAGCCCCTTTACATCGGATCTGTACCCTCTAGGTAGCTGCAGGTGAAGAATAAGAGCAAAAGAAGCTAAGCCAGGTAGGGATCTTTCAAAACAGTAGCCAATCCCAGTTGAAATGAATACTGAAGTCATAAGCTTTTACTTGGTAAGCTAAACTGAGTTTATACTTCCTAAAGAGCCCAAAAATATTCCCCCTTTTCTCCAGGAGAGGTAGAATGGTCTTGGAAAGACTTAGAGGGTTTTGACCAGGTGACTGGGCTCCAACATCAGAGTGTAGCCCTCAGTCAGAGAGTGAAAGGGGGAGAAGCACCCCTGACATAGAGACTGCCTGTTGCTTTAGCCCATCCAGCATCTAATTCTTCTTCTTGGTGGGACTCCATCCCCCTCTCAGCCCTGGAAAGACTGAGCTGTCTGCCAGGCTCCAAAGAGGAACACATGACCCAGGTCTAACCAAGGAGAACACCAGGTGTCCTTGACCACCATGATTGGTCAGAAGCAGGCATGTGACCTAAGCTGGGCCAATCACAGCCCTCCTCAGCAATTTTTCTTGGAGAAAAAACTGCTGTCTAATAGGCATGGGTTGCTATGATGTAAGTCTAAGGTTGGTGATAGCTGTCTGGCCACCACCAGGCAAAAGTGGCTGAGAATGAAGCTTGCTCAGGGATAAGCAGCAGAAAGTGAAGGAAGGAACAGGCTCTTGATGACATCATCTGTGCACCTGATCCAGACAGATCTGAAAATAGCAACCTCTAAGACTTAGTTAACTGAGTCAAGAAATTCCCTTTTGGGGGTTTTATGGCACTTATAACTGAGAAACTTTTGAAGGGCACACCTCTTGGGAGACAACATGATAGAAATGGGAGATCCTGGAGGGAAAAATCAGCATAACCAGATTATCAAATTCAGCCATCTCATCGCAGCCAACCTCTGTGATTCTTCTTCTGGGGCTATCCCAGTCCCGGGAGTTGTTTTATAAAGGGAGGCTTATTCCCTTACCCATGCATGTGGGAAGAGCCCACTGCACAATCCTTCAAAGACTCATAATTAGGAGGGTCATGTGATGGTGTAACTGAGTTTCGCGCATGCTCAGCTATGGAGACCTCATCTGGTTCAGCCCTGATCAAATCCAAACATTATCCCTTCAGTTGGCCCCACTTGGTATCATTTAGTTCCTGCTCAAACTCTCCCATGGTAAGATCTGCCCCACCTCCTTGTCAACTTTCCCACTGAGGCCAAGAACCAAGAGCATAGCTCGAAGTTTCTTTCTCCATCTTGCTAAGCCAGTTTCTGTTTCCCTGACACTTCCACAGTCCCTGGTAACACAGGAAAATTCTAAACCCTCTTCCAAAGGCATGTACGGAGAGTGCTGCATCCCATTTTACTAACAGGGTTTGGGTGCAGCTGTGTGAAACGGAAATGGACTGCAGCAGCTTAAGTTAATGCAGAGATAGCTACTTCTTCACATTATACTAGGGCCAGATGGCCCAGAGATAGTGTAACAACTCTGTGAGGTTCTTGATGTCCTCCTTCTATCCCTCTACTCCACCACCCTTAACTAGTGGTTTTCATCCTTGTGGTTGCCTCACAGTTGCAAGATGGCTGCTGCATCTCCTGACCCCAATCCACACTCCAGGCAGGAAGAAAGAAGCGGAAGGCAATGAGAAAACAAAGCTTTCCCAGAAGCATCCAGCAGACTTCTCCTTTCATCACATCAACTGAAATTGTGTTGCATGGACTACATTAGCTGCAAAGAACTATAGGATATGTCTTATTTGTTGACATCTGGACTCATTGCTGCCACAGCTAAAATGACGGTGCTGTTGGTACAGGAAAAAGCGAGACTGTGCATTGGGTAGGCAACTAGAAGTTGCTTCAAAGTATTGGAACAAGGCCGACACCTTGACTTGAGGGGGTGGGGGTCAAATAGACCCCCCAACTCCAAGTCCTGCTTGACCCCTTTCTTTCCCAGATGACTCTAGAAGATATTCTTAAGCAATCTGAGCTCCTGTTTGCTTGTTTCTTAAAGTGGATAATGTGCTTTTCTCAAGGGTTTCTGGAGTGATTAGAGCATCTCCATGCGAAGTATCTTAATACTAAGACACTCAACAAATGGAAATTCTTCTCCTACTTCCTGTCATTGCTCACCATGGGACGTGTTTCTAGTCCTTTCCTCCTGGGCATGCTCCCAGGATCTGCTTTAATGTCTTTTCCGAAATGTAACCCCAGTGTGGAACGTAAAACTCTACTACGCCTCCATGTGGAGCACAGTAGGGACGCTTACCCTCTTTGTTTTGGGCATCGTACTTCTTACTCACACTCCTTCATGTCTCTGGCGGTCTTCTGAGCACGTGGTAACAGCAGACATGGGGAACTTTGCATTCACATCTCCCCCACTTGGGCTCTTGGCCCATCAGCAGTAGACCAGAAGGAGCTAAGCAGGGACCTGCATTCAGAGTCAGCTTTATTAAAGCAGAGCCAGATGCAGAACTGACAGGACTTCTAACTCCCTTCCTCACCCCTTCAGAACCCTGATGAAACCTCCAGTCACAGGCAGAAAATCTGGAACCCAGAGAGCGAGGGCCTGGCTGAACCCAGCCACGGAAGAGGACCTGCTTAAGCAGACTTAATCCAGGGTGCCCAAAGTTGGAGCTGCTCCCCCACCACAGCTGACCATTCCCCATCCCAGGAGTGTCATGCCCTCCCCAGACTATCCAATCACTTTGGAAGAAAGAGAGAAGGGTGGTGAAGGAGGCTGCGGGAAGCCAGATTGTGTTCCCCCAAAGATGTCTGCCTACCCACTCCAGTATTCTTGCTTGGAGAATTCCATGGGCAGAGGAGCCTGACAGGCCATAGTCCATAAGGTCTCAAAGAGTCGGATATGACTAAGTGACAAACATTTCACTTTCAAGAATGTCCACAACCTAATCCTTGGAACCTGTGAATGTGTTACTTTATGTAGCAAAAGGGACTCTGCTGATGTGATGAAAGATCTTGGGATGAGAAGATTATACTGGATAATGCACGGGCCCCTATGTGTCAATAATTACAAGAGTCCAGGAGGGAGACAAGAAGGTCAAAGCCTGAAAGAAGGTCATCCCATTATTTCATGGGATGATGGCAGCAGAGGTTGGAGTAATGTGCTTTGAAGACGGAGGAAGGGGCCACGAGCCAAGAAATGCTGCTATCTCTGGCTCACACAGGTCACTCTGTCTGCATCACCTTTCTCGACATTCCAGCTTGGTGTGCAGTTTTCTATCTGCGTGTCTGTCTGACTCTGTCATCAGAGGGACAGCTCCTTGGGGATTGAAGCTATCATAATTTCTCCTAAGAGTCTGAGGAGAATCAA
Source organism: Aepyceros melampus (assembly GCA_006408695.1). NCBI lineage: Eukaryota > Metazoa > Chordata > Mammalia > Artiodactyla > Bovidae > Aepyceros > Aepyceros melampus. The sequence goes on along the minus strand of SJXQ01009456.1, from coordinate 41,396 downwards.
GCCAGGCCCTCCCCATCCCAGACTAGCACTGCTGAGTGTCTCTGCTTTCATTTCAGCCCAGCCCAGCTGTTCACAGCTCATCACTCCAAATGGGAGCTCTCCCACTGCATCTGGTTCAGTGTCCTGTCTTGGCCATCAATCACCCTGGATACCTGGGGTTTTATTTTCATACCTACAATCCAAGTCCTTCCCTCAGAGTTTTGAATCAGAACCAAGAGGTTCCTGCCCGCATTAGTTGCTCCTTTGAAGAGAGGCCATGTTGTTTTTACTTTACCTTTTTTCCCTCGTGTTCTGTACATCCTAGAAAAACAGGGTATAGATGGAGAGTGAGAGGCAGGAAACAGAGAAGGGAGGAGAGACTCTGTGCTTCCATAGTGCCCCATTCCTGGTTTCAGTACATCCTTGAGGCCTAGCAGCAGGCCTGCCCTGGAATTTTTGAGACACTTCTGAGGTCTTTCCAATAGATTTCCTGTTTTGCTTAGCTCAGCCAGAGTTCATTTCCATCCATCATAAGCAAAGAAGTCCTGAAAAATTTGGAACAGAGCATTGGCACATCATCCATGTGGTACATTCCCAAACCAAATACGGTAAAGCCTCGCTTACCCAGAGGTCACGAGTGTGTCCCCTTGCCCAAGCAGAACACTATGGAAAACCCTTACAGAAGAAAGAGGACCTGTTGTTCTGTCTTCCTGGCTGTGAGGTGAGGCCAGGAGGAGACAAATCATGGAGCAGGTGGAGCTCGGGAAATGGCCATGGATTGGAACACTGGGAGCAGAAACCAAAGATGCCAGGATCCAGCGGTCAAAGAGAATAGGCAAAAGTCAAAGAGGAGTGGGCCAAGGGCCAAGCTGGTGGGAAGAAGCCACCCTTCCGGCACCAGAGAGCCCCGATGAATGTGCGCTGTGAATGGACACTCCTCTTGAAGGCTCAGGACCACTGTCCCTGGCATCTCCCCTCTCTGCTAGAGTCACTGAGTCCTGTGGTGAGTCCCCGAGGCCCAGCCAGGCTTGAGTCAGGCTCCCGAAGCTCATGCACTGGCCCCATGAGTTGTCCAAGGGGCTGGATTCCACACTTCCTTTTTATTTAGGAAGCACTTAGTGTTACCAACTAGGGTTCTTGACCTTCCTCAATCAATAGAAATTGACTAGAGGCCAGACAAGAAATTCAGCCAAGGCTTTATTGGGGTCCCAACTGCGGAGAAGGCAATGGCAACCTACTACTCTTGCCTGGAAAATCCCATGGACGGAGGAGCCTGGTAGGCTGCAGTCCTTGGGGTTGCTAAGAGTCGGACACGACTGAGCGACTTCACTTTCACTTTTCACTTTCATGCATTGGAGAAGGCAATGGCAACCCACTCCATCGCTCTTGCCTGGAGAATCCCAGGGACAGCAGAGCCTGGTGGGCTGCCGTCTATGGGGTCGCACAGAGTCGGACATAACTGAAGCGACTTAGCAGCAGCAACTGCAGCAGGAAGAGCAAGAACAAACGACAGGTTCCCTTGCTTGCTTACACCCTGCTCCCCAAGGTGAGAGGAGGCAAGCTTGTTCCTTATATGGGTTAAGCGTAGGACTGGGTCCAGGGATCAGGCCAAAGGGCTGGCTTAGACATTCTGCCCACCCCTCTGGTGCTGCTGTGTGCAGGGGGCATGCTCGGTACCCTGCCTTAGTTTGCGACACCCTATTTTTTGCTCCAGGCTCCTCAAAAGTGGCCGTTGGGTTTTTTGATCTCTTTGTATCTTTTGGATGCAGAATTTCCCCAACTGAGTGTGCATGGAGTCGTTTTTAGTCCCATACAGTTTCTTTGTATTTCATTGCTCCAGGAGAGGTGTGTCCAGGTACAAGCTCTGCAGCACGGCAGCAAAGGGTCCCGGGCCCCAGCCTGTCTCACTGCTGCTGCTGCTGCTAAGTGGCTTCAGTCATGTCCAAAAGAGACGGCAGCCCACCAGGCTCCCCCGTCCCTGGGATTCTCCAGGCAAGAACACTGGAGTGGGTTGCCATTTCCTTCTCCAGTGCATGAAAGTGAAAAGTGAAAGTGAAGTCGCTTAGTCGTGTCTGACTCTTAGCGACCCCAAGGACTGCAGCCTACCAGGCTCCTCCGTCCATGGGATTTGCCAGGCAAGAGTACTGGAGTGGGGTGCCACTGCCTTCTCCGCCTGTCTCACTAGCAAGCTTGATTAACCAGTTTCCCAGCCCACGCTGGATTGGAAATCCCGAGTTGGAAATGGGGAGAGATGCTATTAGAGAAATCACAGAGACTGGCCAGAAGCAATAAGCCGCAGCAGGGCTTCTCTGCCTCGTCGCAAATGATGAGCTGTCCTGTGCATTGCACGACGTTTACCAGCATCCTCTCTCCACTAGATGCCAGCAGCACTCCCTCCATTTGTGTCAACCAAAAATGTCCCCAACATTGCCACACGTCTCTGGGGGACAAACTCATGACAGGCGGAGAACCATTGTGTTACAAGAAGAGAGTAAGAAACCATTTAAAAATATTCACAAGAATGACAACAAGGCCAGTTAGTTAAAGGGGCAGAGCCCAGCATCTTTCCAGGCCCTTAAGGGAGAGTCCTTTATGGCAGATAGTCACACCATGCTTGCCACTGACCCAGAGCTGTCCTGGCCGGCTCTCCTGCCCCTCTACCATGCTGATGGAAATCCCCCCAAAGTGCCAGAGGGGAGCTGAACATCCTATTTAAGAAGGCCAGTTCTCAGAAAGTGAGGGGTATGTACCCTCAAAGGGTGACAGCACTCCCTGTGAAGGATAGAACGCGGGATTTTCTCCTCTCTTTAGCATCTTTTGCCAGTGCTTAGCAGGCAGATAGTAGGCCCTCACTAAACTGAAATGAGTTACATTCTGTTTTAAAGGTTTCCACACTGACTGTAAAGAAAGCTGAGCACTGAAGAACTGATGCTTTTGAACTGTGATGTTGGAGAAGACTCTTGAGAGTCCCTTGGACTGCAAGGAGATCCAACCAGTCCATTCTGAAGGAGATCAGTCCTGGGTGTTTATTGGAAGGACTGATGCTGAAGCTGAAACTCCAATACTTTGGCCACCTGATGCGAAGAGCTGGCTTATTTGAAAAGACCCTGATGCTGGGAATGCTTGAAGGCAGGAGGAGAAGGGGACGACAGGATGAGATGGCTGGATGGCATCACCAACTCAATGGACAGGAGTTTGGGTGAATTCCAGGAGTTGGTGATGGACAGGGAGGCCTGGCGTGCTGCAGTTCATGGGGTTGCAAAGAGTCGGACACAACTGAGTGACTGAACTGACTGACATTGACTCCATAGGGTTTGGGGACTCTGGAAAGGACAAGATCCTTTCAATATTTGGAGGCCTATCTGTGATTCTGCCTCCCTGCCCAGACCCTCCCTGCTCTCCCATGACCTTTCCTACCTTCCCAGTACCTTGATACCCTCCTCTCCCCTGCCCCCGTCCCACCCTGCCCTGTGCTTAGCAGGTAGGTGCAGAGGAGGTAAGATCCTCTTAGCCCAGCTAGAGCCCTTTCGGTGCTGCAGACAACCATACACATAGTGTGTCTGAGGTGGGCAGCTCACGCCCTTCCCCTAAAATGGTGTGGAGGATTGACAGCTGGCCCATGGAGCCCTGATTTGTGAAGTACTGTAGTCCAGGGGCTCCCCAGGTGGTGCAGGGGTAGAGAATCTGCCTGTCAATGTGGGAGATAGGGTTCGATCCCTGGGTTGGGATGATCCCCTGGAGAAGGGAATGGCAACCCACTCCAGTATTCTTGCCTGGAGAATCCCATGGACAGAGGAGCCCGAGGGGCTACAGTCTACGAGTCGCACAGAGTCAGACCCGACTGAGCACACGCATCCAGAAGAGGTGAAGGGTGGGAAGATTTGCATCATGGGAGTTCCCAAAGGCTCCGCCCTAAGAGATCTGCTCTGAAATCTGGGGTCAGCTGGAAGAAGCTGGCCTGCTCATGAGTCTAGGCCCCACTGGGTGCTAGTTTCCAGCGCAGAGTGCATGACAAACTCTTGTTCCTGCAGCCAGGAGCCAGAGACACCGAGAATGACAGTCACCGGAATACCCTGGGACAGTCTTTCAGGCTGGCCAGGATGAACCAGAAGCTCTGGAACAAGAGGCAGAAAGGACAACAGAGAAAAGGATGAAGATTCACACTTTAGGGCACACGCATCTCAGGCATCACGCCATGCGCTGCGTCATATGTCAACCTGGGGCTCTTCAAAGCAAAACTCCAGGGCATCGCGGCACTAGACAACTCAGGGGACAGATAGATCAACAAGCTGAGTCTCAGAAAGGGGAGGTGATTTTCCTGATATCACACAGCTATTAAGTAGCAGAGCCAGCATTCAGACAAGGTCAAGAATGAAGTACAGAATGTCCAGCAATCAATAGACTGGTTAAATAAATAATGGTTTATTTATAGAACACTGGGTGGCCATTGACATTTCTTGGTAGAAGAATATTTAATGACCTGGAAAGATGTTTAAGATATATAGCTGAGTGGGTGGTAGGGCGAGGGGAGGCAGGTTACAAAACAGCATGTGCAAATGGGTTGTTAAAAAATAAAATGGAACACAGGGGTGTGATTTCCAAGGGAAAAAAATCAAAATATTAGCAGAGATTGTTTCTGGATAACTGGAGAAGGTGTGATTTCTATTTCTGTGATTGTCCATTTTTTCTTACAACTATCATTTTATAACAAGGACAAATCTGACAGAGCCCACGCAGTGTTTTTCAGAGTCCAGACCAACCCTGAAATGCAGGAGCCCAGGACTGAGGGGACGGGAGAGTGTGCTGCTGCTGCTGCTAAGTCGCTTCAGTCGTGTCCGACCTGTGTGACCCCAGAGACGGCAGCCTACCAGGCTCCCCTATCCCTGGGATTCTCCATGCAAGAAAAATGGAGTGGGTTGCCATTTCCTTCTCCAATACATGGAAGCAAAACTCTTCCTCAGAACACTGGGATTTTTTCTAGATCAGGCAGCAGGTGGGGCTGGGTATCTGCCTCTGCTGGGGGTGCCCCAGCCTGGCTCTGCGTGCCCACATGATTGAGGCCCACTCTTGTGGGCCTGTGCTTGCAAAGCAGGTTGGGGAGGGCAGAGGGCAGTGTTGGACCGGGTTTATCCTGGGTGTGTCTGGAGGGCAAGGAGAGAGCTGTGGAGAGTTGCTTCAACATGTGCCTCTGTGCCAAGTCTTCAGTTTAGAGGGTAGGGGTGAGTCAGGCTGGGACCTGGGACCCTTTGCAACAGAGTTACAATGCTTGCACCGGGACACACCTCTCCCTGAGCAACAAAATACAAAGAAACCGTATGGGACTAAAAATAACCTCATGCATGCCACGGATGGGGCAAATTCTGACCCAAAAGATACCAAGAGATCAAAACACCCAAGTGCCACTTTTGAGGAGCCTGGAGCAAACACAGGGTGTCGAGAGCAAAAGCAGGGTACTGCGAACATCGCAGGCACAGACCACCGCCTAAGAGGTGGCAGTCCACCTAGGTCAGCCCCAGGGCTGACCCCCGGGCACATCCCTACCTTCACCCACGTAAGGGACAGGCTCAGTGGGGAGTGGGGAGCAGGGCAAACAAGAGAACCTGTTGCTTCTTCTCTCTCCCCCTGCTTGAGCAGTTCAGCTCTGTTGCTCAGTCATGTCTAACTCTTTGCGACCCCATGAACCGCAGCACGCCAGGCCTCCCTGTCCATCACCAACTCCCAAACCCATGTCCATTGAGTCAGTGATGCCATCCAACCATTTCATCCTCTGTCGTCCCCTTCTCCTCCTGCCTTCAATCTTTCCCAGCATCAGGGTCTTTTCAAATGAGTCAGCTCTTCACACCAGGTGGCCAAAGTATTGGATTTCAGCCTCAAGATCAGTCCTTCCAGTGAACACCCAGGACTGATCTCCTTTAGGATGGACTGGTTGGATCTCCTTGCAGTCCAAGGGACTCTCAAGAGTCTTCTCCAACACCACAGTTCAAAAGCATCAATTCTTTTGCACTCAGCTTTCTTTATAGTCCAATTCTCATATCCTACTGGAAAAACCATCGCAGGGGCCCCAATAAAGCCCTACCTGGATCGTCTGGTCTCTGATCATTTTCTGGTTGATTAAGGAGGCAAAGAACCCTGGTTGGTAACTGGGTGGGGGGGGGTGGGGGTCTCACTCAAAAATCACAAGAGTGGTCCCATGAGCTCAGTCACCTCGAACTTATGAGCCGCAACAACACGCCTGCAAACGTTTAAAAATACCGTGGAATACTTCAATAACCTGCAAGTAAATGTGTTGATAGTATAACCTATCTAGAAACATAATATTTGTTTGTCAACCTGATGCCTTAACTCATGCCCTAGAAAGGAAAAAAAAAGTTTCTAATAAAACAACAAGTATTTCAACAGGTAAATGCTCAGACAAGACTACAGTACAAGACGATATCCCCTCACCTCCACCACCCTCAAAGGTACAGGAAATTTCCAAAACGTTCCCTAGGGGAGAGTCAATCCAGAGGACCACTGAGTAAATACCACTCGCATATAGTGAGTGCTTTCTCACAGCCAAGCTCTCTCTCTCTCTCCCTCTCTGTATATGTGTGTATATATGTGTGTGTGTGTGTGTATATATCTCAGAGTCCTCTAATATATGGATGATCTAAAGTCACCTTCCACTGGAAGGACTGATGTTGAAGCTGAAACTCCAATACTTTAGCCACCTGATGCTAAGAACTGACTCATTTGAAAAGACCCTGATGTTGGGAAAGATTGAGGGTGGGAAGAGAAGGGGATGACAGAGGATGAGATGGTTGGATGGCATCACTGGCTCAATGGACATTTGTTTGAGTAAACTCCAGGAGTTGGTGATGGACAGGGAGGCCTGGCATGCAGCATCCATGGGGTCGCAAAGAATCGGACACAACTGAGTGACTGAACTGAACTGAACTGAAAGTCACCTAACCTTCACAACAGTATGAGGTAGATGCTCTTATACCCCATTTTAGATGAGAAACAGAGGCCCAGAGAGGTTGAGTTATTTGCCCAAGGTTACCCAGCTAGTGGACGGAGGGGTGCTGGGATCTGAACCCAGGCAAACCAGCTTTCCTGGAGGAGGAGGTTCAGCCTGAGGGAAGTGAGTCAAAGCTGAGGAACACGGCCCCAGGCCCTCTAACCTGCAGTGTTTCTCAACCTCAGCACCACTCCTACACTGGGCGGGATAATTCTCTGCTTGGGAGCCCATCCCACACAGAATAAGATGTTTTAGCAGCATCCCTGGCTTCTCCCCACCAGAGGCCAGGAGTACCCCTCCATAGGCAAAAACCCAAATGTCTCCAGACATAGTGAAATGTCCCCTGGGGGGCAAAGCAGGGTCAGAGCCACCAGGGCACCCTCTAGCCGGTCTGCAGATACGGGAGGATTTCTGGAGCGAAACGGAAGCAGAGCAATGCTAGCGTAAGGGCGGGCATGACGCAGGCAGGGCGGGAGGTGGGTGGTCACGTGGAGGACGTGTGAAGGCGGGTCCAGGTGGCCACGTGCACAGAGATGGAGAGAAAACCTGAGATCATGAGGCCAGAGGGAGGCCGGGGTGGCTGCCTTCCCTCCTGGTTCCTCGTCCAACTTCATGTCCTGCCCCAAGTGCAGACCCCTGATGAAGACAGCACCTGTAAATGATTTGGGTTGAGAATCAGTCCCACGTTGATCAGAATTTACTATGCTTTTCAAGCCCACGTCACCCTCCCCTCTAAAAGTCTGCACGGCTTTCCGACCCTCAGATGAATCACTCCCACACGTGGGGATCTGGCTCCCTGCTTTTGTAACCTCCCCTTCCTTCTTAGCCAGTCTCCCAGCCACACTTTCTTGGGCCCTGATAGCCATGTGCAGTCTCCTTGTCCTCAGCATGTGGCAGATGGAGAAGGGTGGGAGGTAGGGGCTCCTGGCTTGTAAATCCTGAGAAGAGCAAGAAGCAGGGGAGACAAATGCCTCGGGCTGATCAGCGAAGAGCCTGCTGCCAAACCCCCTCACCTTTTGGCTCTCTGACAGAAGAGGGGATTCTCAAACAGCCCTCTGGCCACTGCCCTTGGCTCTTGACTGGAATAATTAGAGCTGGAGCCAGGAATGATGTCATGCCTTTGCAGGAGACTAGAAGATGACTTTGAGCAAGGCACTTACCGTGGCCTCAGCTCTCTTCTTTGTCTAGTAAACTGGAGCGGACTTGATGAGCTTGAATACTCCTGCACTGACATTCTCATTTGTAGATAAAAAGCCTGGGCAGGTCCTTCTTGGAAGAGGGTGGCAGCCATGGCTTTCGCATATACGACTCACTTCCCCTCCGGCTTCCTCCGCTCGCCCTGAAAGCTTTTCTCCTTCTCCAGGCGGTGCAGCTGTCAATCATGGTGCCCTACTCCCAACTCCAGGAGATAGTGACGGACGAGGAAGCCTGGTGTGCTGCAGTTCATGGGGCCCCAAAGAGTCAGACACGACTTAGCAGCTAAACAACAACCCCCTTTCAAAAGCGTAGGGATGCGCAAGTGCTCCACCACCCAGCAGAGGTCCCTCCCCATGTTGATTGATTCATTGATGGACATACTCCTGTGCAAGCCACTTAAGACTCTTCCCTGTTTAGGGAAGACAGAAGTCATGTTTCCAGGGATTTGTTAGGTTGGAAAGATGAGTCTAAGGCTACCAGCTTAGAACAGAGCCAGTATACAGAACACAGTCTAGCGGAGAGCCCAAGAGGCAGATAAAGGCTGATGACATTGTTTGAATCCCTGGATCAAACTGTGCCTGAAAGTGATACTTTTTTTTGCTTAAGCTAGTTTAATTTGGGTTTCAATAACCTACAATGGAAACAGTGCTAACTAGTACAGCCCTTTAGCAGGAGGGCTGTGAGAAGGGATATTGAGCATATGAAGGGGCAGAATCTACCAGCTTATACCTCAGCCTGAGGCAACAAACCTCAGAACTGCCCCACACATCTCTCCCGCCATGTGCTTTGACATGGCTCAACCTCAGCCTTGTGAAGGGGAGATCTAACCTAACCCAGACCCAATGCCACCATGCACGTTTTTCAAGTTCAAATTTGACAGCCGCCTTGAAAAAGGATGTCCTTGCCCCAGGCCACACAGCACCCAGGAAAACAGGCAAGTGGGATCAGTAATGTACAGCTTACAGCAGTGGATTCTCCCTTGGTTGGAGAGATGGGGAGCAGGGGTTCTTGGGGTATAGTATGCATCAACATGAGCTCTGCCCTCAATATTTGGTGCCCATCGGGGGAAGTCTACTCCCCTGGCACTGCAATTGCAGGGACCTGGGGCTTGGAACAAAGCTTTCCAGGTGGCGTTAGTGGTAAAGAATCCACCAGCTAATGCAGGAGACATAAGAGATGAAGGTTCAATCTCTGGGTCAGGAAGATCCCCTGGAGGAGGAAAAGGCAACCCACTCCAGTATTCTTGCCTGGAGATCCCATGGACAGAGGAGCCCATCAGGCCTGGCTGATTCCTAGCAGATTGATACTGTTCTTCTCACTGGGAAAACCAGCTCCAGCCACAGGGCCAACAAAGGACTGGGTCTCTGTGTCCCTGGTGGGTGTGCCCACGGCACCTGGGTTCTCGGAGCAGTGTTCCACTCGGCTATGGACTGAATTGTTTCCTCTCAAAATTCATATGCTAAAGCCCTAACCCCCAATATGGCTGTGTTTGGAGACAAGGCTTTTAGGAAGCAACTAAGATCAAATGAGGTCAACATGAAACTATCACAACACTGTTAATCGGCTATACCCCAATACAACGTGTTTTTGGTGTTAAAAATATTTATAAAATTTTTAAAAATTAAAATTAAATGAGATCATAAGGGTAGAATCCTGACCAATAGACTTGGTATCCTTTTAAGAAGAGGAGGACAGAAATCTCTCTCCCACACAGACTGCGAGGGAAGTCCATGTGAGCGGAAAGCTAGCAGGCGCCGTCTGCTCATCAGGAAGAGGGCGCTCACCAGAACCTGACCACGCTGGAACCCTCATCTCAGACTTGGCAGCCTTCAGAACTGTGAGAAAATAAGTGTCTGCTCTTTAAACCATCCAGTTTATGACATGTTGCTATGACAGCCGAAGCCGACCAAGACACACTCCCCTCAACCTCCACCAGAAGGCCCCATGTGGGAGTGGGGAAATAATTCTAAGCCAGCATTCTCAGCAGTAATTACATGCCAGGCTGTTCCTTTTTTTTTTTTTTTTTTAATATTTATTTGACTACTGCAGGTCTTAGCTGTTGCCCGAGGTCTTCGTTGCAGGATCTTTAGTTGCAGCATCTGAACTCTCAGTCGCATGCAGATCTAGTTTCCTGGTGGGGGTGGTGGTGTAGTTGCTCAGTCGTGTCCAACCCTTTCAACCCCATGGACTGCAGCCCACCAGGCTTCTCTGTCCATGGAATTTTCCAGGCAAGAGTACTGGAGTGGGTTGCCATTTCCTTCTCCAGGAGCTAGTTCCCTGACCAGGGACCAAATCCAAGCCCCCTGCATCGGCAGCACGGAGTGTTAGTCACTGGACCATCAGGGAAGTCTCTTCCAGGCTGTTCTAAGCACTTTCCATACCTTAACTCACTGAGTCTCATAACAGCCCTGCCAAGCAGGCAGCATTGCAAGCTTCCCCCGTTACCTGGGAGTAGAGTATTTCTATGAAACATTTTGTTCGCTGAAATGGCATAAAATTAAGTAGCTAAGTAGCTATCCTAGGAGAGAAATTGATGAGCCAAAGGATTGACGCTTTTGAACTGTGGTGTTGAAGAAGACTCTTGAGAGTCCCTCGGACAGCTAGGAGATCCAACCAATCCATCCTAATATTCACTGGAAGGACTAATGCTGAAGCTGAAACTCCAGTACTTTGGCCACCTGATGCGAAGAGCTGACTCATTTGAAAAGACCCTGATGCTGGGAAAGGTTGAAGGTGGGAGGAGAAGGGGACGACAGAGGATGAGGTGGTTGGATGCATCACCGACTCAATGGGCATGAATTTGAGTAAACTCCAGGAGTTGGTGATGGACAGGGAGGCCTGGCGTGCTGCAGTCCATGGGGTCGCAAAGAGTTGGACACGACTGAGCAACTGAACTGAACTGAGGAAAGGAAGAAACAGATGTTCAGACACAGTTCAAAGCTTGAAGTGACCTGAGTCTGACATGCTGAATGCAGTTTCCTGGGAAGGAGCCTGGTGGGGCCACCCTCAGGGTTTGGGGTGTGCACTGCCTCTATATAATCTTGCAGCAAAACAAACGCTGAATGCTGTCTTCACTTTATACCTTTATTATCATAAAAGCAAAACTCCTCTTTGGATTTCAGTTAGCAAAAACTGGTACTAATGGTCTTTTGCAAAAGCAAAGTGGCATAAAGCAACCTTTCAAAAAGTGGGAGGTACCTGCGTGACCATTACACAGATGAGGAGACTGACGCACGAAGTGGTTTGGGAACCAAGGTCATATAGTGACACTCTAAAACTGGATTCCAGCCCACCAGTCTAAATCCAGCACTTCTCAACCCAGAGCATCTGAGCAAGGAGAGAAAAGCAAGAGTGCCTATGACCTCCGGAGAGAATCGGCAGGGAAGGCCCTGCATTCAGACACCAGGCAGTGCTCTGAGGGAGGACCAACTTGGTTCCCAGCTTGGCACAGTCCACAGGAAGTGACCTGCTGCTGCCTGGCCTCCAGGGAGATGCCCTAGGGGAGGTTCTCCATTCAGAATCCCCATATCTTGCCTGAGTCGTGTGAAAAATAAGAGGTGGACAAGGGGCTGCTCAAAGCCCTTCCCATTCATTCTGCGGCCCTGAAAGCACACAGGTGCAGCCCCTTGGTGTGTGCGGGGGTGGGGTGGGGTGGGGGAACGGTCGCTGCCAGAGGAACTGTGTGGAATCAGATCACCCAGCGGGTCCCCACCAGGGTCTGTTAATTTTGGCTCAGGGCCTGGCACAGATTTCAACTCACCCCTGAGGGCAGGTTTGCCCCCAAACATTCCCAAGCTAAGCAGAGGGCTTACCCCAGGTTGAGTCCTTTCTGGAAACCTCATCCAGGCCTACTGGCCAACAGCTGCCTCATCACAACCTGGCCAGGCCCTCAAAAGTCCTCGTGATGGGGCATTGAATCCTTCCAAGATTTAGCTCCTTGTCCCCAGGGGTCCCCAGTGCCCAGGACTCTGGGCTGGGGGAAAATGGTGGGCTTTGTGGGAATAAACTGAGACACCCCAAACACACACATATGCACACACAATCTAACCCCTTGCTCAGATGCCCAGTAGGGTACTGGAACCAGTTCAGTTCAGTTGCTGAGTTGTATCTGACTCTTTGTGACCCCATGGACTGCAGCACACCAGGCCTCCCTGTCCATCACCAACTCCCAGAGCCTACTCAAACTCATCTCCATTGAGTCGGTGATGCCATCCAACCATCTCATCCTCTGTCGTCCCCTTCCCCTCTCACCTTGAATCTTTCCCAGCATCAGGATCTTTTCAAATGAGTCAGCTCTTCCCATCAGGTGGCCAAAGTATTGGAGTTTCAGCTTCAGCATCAGTCCTTCCAATGAGTATTTAGGACTGATTTCCTTTAAGATGGACTGACTGGTTGGATCTCCTTGCAGTCCAAGGGACTCTCAAGAGTCTTCTCCAACACCACAGTTCAAAAGCATCAATTCTTCAGCGCTCAGCTTTCTTCACAGTCCAACTCTCACATCCATACATGACTATTGAAAAAACCATAGCCTTGACTAGACAGACCTTTGTTGGAAAAGTACTGTCTCTGCTTTTTATTATGCTATCTAGGTTGGTCATAACTTTTCTTCCAAGGAGTAAGCATCTTTTTATTTCATGGCTGCAGTCATGCTCGAACCAAGGCCCCCATAAAAGGCCTCTGGGGTCTCCCTGTAATGGCGCCCAAGAACCACCAGGGGTCGCTGTGTAACCAGCAGGCTGAACGATGAGGAGAGAATTTTTCTCCACTCACCGACCCTAGGGGACTGGGGAAGTCAAGGCAAGAAGCCCAGGTGGAGCAGGGGGCGGCCCTGTCAGCTGGCCTCAAGGCCAGCAGAAGCACCCCCGCAAAGACACGCGTCGTGATCCATGAGACTGGGGACAGCAGAGGTCTCATCCCAGCCCTGAACTGACACAAGGGGGAGATGATGCCAGGGCACACCTCCCCATTCCAGCAAGCCTGCTCCAGGAGCTCTGCTCAGCTTCCTGGGGCTAACCCCCCAGCCACAGAAGGGGCCGTGTACACTGTGTACATCTCTTCAGCTCCAGGGAGCAGAGGCCCCCCACCCCACCACCACCTCACTCCCAAGCAAAGCTGGTTTACAGTCAGGTGGACAGGGAAGGCTCAAACTGGTCACTTCCAGCCTAACCAGAGTCCAGAAGCCAGCAGGCCCCATCACTGGCTTCCTTCCCATCTTCCTTGGGCTTGGAGGGAGATGGATGAACGCACATGTATTTTGTCCTCACCTAAAATGGCAACCCACTCCAGTACTATTGCCTGGAAAATCCCATGGATGGAGGAGCCTGGTAGGCTACAGTCCATGGGGTTGCAAAGAGTTGGACACGACTGAGCGACTTCACTCACTCACTCACTCATTCCAGCCTCTAAACCCTGAGGCTCCATGCACTGGAGGCCCTGGGTATTGCAGCAGGACTTGGAGTATTTTAATTTCCTCAGGCCCCACCCTTCTGAAGACTGCCGCAGGCTCACCCTGTGGCTCCCAGGGGTCCAGTTACAGTTCTGGTACTTCTGGTTCCCCAGGTGGGCCTCAAGGGAGGGAATGTCTAAATGAGGAGGGGTGGGTGCAGGTTTGATCCCTGGGTCGGGAAGATCCCCTGGAGTAGGAAATGGCAGCCCACCCCAGTATTCCTTTCACTGTGCTCATGAGGTGGCCTGGAATATCCCCGTGGACAGAGGAGCCTGGCAGGCTAAGGTCCATGGGTCGCAAAGAGTCAAACACGACTGAGCAACTGAGCTTAGGCACTCACCGGGCGTCTCCCACAGGCCTGGGGCTCAGCCTCTTCAGCTCCAAGTCTTTTTGTTCTGACAGCCATGCAGAGGCCTCCACCTAGCTCTTCCCTGGAAAGGAAAATCAAAGGGGTTGAAGGGGAGAAGAAGGCAGTATGTGTGTGACTGACTCAAAGCCCTGTGTGTGAAATGGAAAAGGAAGGCAGGGGATGGGCAGAGGTCAAAGGGAAGCAAGCATGCAGGATGCGCCCTTTGCAGGTGCTGGGAGGTAGGGGTGGGGGAGCTGAGTGAGGAGCTCAGAAGGGTGGTGGATGCACCGAACTAAAAAATTCTGTTAGCATAAATCACCCACTGTCCTTCCTTTACCTATCAAAGCACAAAGACAAACTGATCACCCAATGGAGGCTGCACCATGGCAAGCAATACTGGGGACACATCCTGCTCCCAAATGCGTTATGGTCTGGGTCTAGACAGGAAGACTCAGGAACAAGAACATGTGTGAATATGTGTGTGCATGCATGCGCTGTGTGCAGCACTGGCTGAAAAAGCTCACTACAAGTGTGTGAGAGCCCAGCTAGTCAGTGTTTGCTCACAGCTGCTCCCTGATCATTCCTAGCGCAGAAAATATAACAAACGTACACGACTCGGCAGCCTGACTGATTCCGCAGGGCCTGTTTAAGACTTCGCACCTTTATGTGTCTGTGCATGTGTGTACCTGTGTTTGTGCGTCTGAGAGCAGGCACATATGTAGCATCTGTAACTGTGTGCTAGAAGAAGGCATTTCTAAGATCTGTTGCATGTCAGAACAACAAAGGAAGCCAGGGGTCCCATAAGCCTCTTACTATACAAAAGGGGAGGAGACAGTCCAGTGGCTGAAGGTCCCTCTGCCTCAGGTCATTCAGCAGCGAACGAAGTAATAAAACTGGCCATGACGTTCATCTCCATCTGTGGGCTTCCCGGAGGGCAGAGGCTGAAGCCGTGCTGGAAACGGACTATGGGAATAATTTTCTGTCCTGCCCACAGCAACAGCAGGGAAGGTGAAAGCGCCTGGTGTTGCTGTGCCATCCTGGGACACGACAGTTATGGGGAGACGATGAGGGATGTGGTTAAGGGCTGGGCTCTGGAGACAAACTTTTGTGGCTGGAATCCTGGCTCTATTACTTACTAGATGCTTCTTTACAACTCAGGGCTTCCCTGGTGGCTCAGATGGTGAAGAATCCACCTGCAATGCAGGAGCCCTGAGTTCAATCCCTGCATCAGGAAGATGCTCTGGAGAAAGGAATGGCAACCCACTCCAGTATTCTTGCTTGGAGATATATACTCCTTGGAGAAAATACTCCTCTTCCTCCATGGACAGAGGAGTCTGGCGGGCTACATGCCCTGGGAAGTCGGACATGACTGAGAGACTAACAATCTCATTCTCTTTGCATTTCTGCACCTCTGTTTCCTTTATCTGGAAAATAGCCGGCCCACACCCTCAACTGCAGCTGCACTGGACAAAGCCAGCACCCTGCCTGCTAGCCTTACTCTCACCGGGAGGGGGCTAGAGCTTCCATCTGGGTTGTCAGGTTTGGGAAGTACAGAGTAAAACAGTCAGAAAGGAAGCTCATGTGCTTGGAAGCCCAGTGGGTGAACTCTGGGGTCCTAGCAGTGGTCCCTGGCGTAGGTGGGTCCCACTGCCAGGAGCATTGGGCAACAGACTGATGCCTAATGCCCATTTTACATCTTGTAATTTGCTTTACTCTTCATTTCCACTCCTGCCCTGCATCGTCTCATATCAAAATCAGCAGGAGCCATGAAGCCGGCCTTGTCTTCATCCTAGGCCAGAAGACCCTGAGCTCAGAAGACAGGATTTTTCCTGCGGCTGGCGGGAGCCTCGCCTCGCCTACCGAATCCAGGTTGGCCATGGCTCAACCTTCCAGGCTGGGTACCAGGCCTTCCTTAGCAACCGCCGCTAAATCACGGCTGAGAGCGCCTGCTCATGGGATCTGGGCCCCCGGGGTGGGTCCCTGTAAAGAAGCCACACTTGAGCCTGAGCCCAGCAGAGCTGGCGAGAGGAAGCGCGTGGGCTGCGTGCTGGCATGGGCCCACCTGCCCCTCCGCCCCTGCGAGAACCCGTACAAACAACCTTGCCTGGTGCCCAAGCACCCTGCCAAGCCCTGTCATGGTAAAACCCTGGCAGGCTCCTCAAGGAGTCCAATTTCAGCCCAGCGGGTGGGGAAACCAAGGCAGCAAGAGCCCAGGGGGAGCAAGCTCACACGCCATGCTGGCAACCAGAGGCTGGGCGTGCAGGGCTGCACGCTGACACCGCCCCCCGGGCCCTTGGACACCCCCAGCCAAGACTCTGGGGCCCAGCAGAGCCCAGAGAAAGACCCAGCACTTGTCATCCATGAGTCCTCATTGTGGTCCCCTCTCTCCAGGGCAACAGAGCCACTGGGCAGCTCTCCCCACCCCCCACCGCCAGGAGCCCCCTGGGACGTCAGGTCCAGGCCTGGAATCCAGCTCTAGAGCATTCCAGCTCCCAGCTGAGTGCCTGGAACAGCAGACATCAAAAAAACTGGCAGGCAGAGGGAGAAGGGAAGATTAGATCATTACAGCAGAATGAAGGCCACCGAGCAACCCAGGGAGGGAGGAGAAACAGAGGCCAAGAATGTGTTCAAGGCAACCTGAAAACTCCTTCAGATTAAAGCAGGCCCAGACACTGGCGGCCGCCCCGCTGCCTGAATTACTGGCCAGGGTGGGGGAAACCTGGCGTGTCTGCACTCTTTTCAGGGACCCTAGGGCTTAGCAGCTAAGCTAAGTGTCAGGAAATCTTGGGGAACAACAGTAGACACGTCCCGTGACCTGGGTGAAGAAAACACACACTTGGGCACAAAACCCACGTGGGCAGGTATCCACCGGAGCGGGTGCGTGTGTTTGCGTGCAATCTACAAACATGTTTTCACCAGGCTCGAGGAGAAGTAATCAGTCATGTCCGAGGAATCTTAGCAACAGCCATCCCCAGAAAAGGCTCCTGCCAGCTGGAGCGGCGATGAGTCAGCAGAGGCAGCCAGGCTGGGGGGGTTGGGGAGTGGGGAAGAGGCAAGCTCTCGCCCTGGAGCCGGCCTCTCCCTTCTCCCGGCCTGGCTGCCCCGCCTGGGTACTGCTTTGGCACTGATGTCCGAGAACGCATTCCTGGAACTGGCCGGCCCAGGCCACTCAAGGGTTTCTCCCTCCTCCTCCCTCTTCCTCTCCTGTCCCCACACCCGCCCTTTTATTTTTTCCTTCTCATTGCGAAACCAAAACACCGCGCTCTCACGAGTTCAGGAGCTGCGGCCAAATGGCAGGAGCCCGGCGGGCTGGCTGCAGGGCTGGGACACGGGAGCTGCCCAGGCCCGGGGTGGTCCTGCTGGAGGCCACTGAGTTTGGCTTCAGTCCCTCGGGGTTAAAGTGTCATTGCTCCAGGGAACAAGAGCTCAAGGTGGTGGCTCCCAGGGGTGGGAAACGGACTGTGTCTGCCTCTGTCCCCCAGAGCAGAGCCTGAGGTTGCTGACATGGATGATGGGTGGGCGGGGGAACTGAGGATGAGAGGCATGACCACAAGCAACCGGGACTCCCCTGCCTGAGCGTGTGTTCGTTTCATCTTCACAGCAACCCTCGGGATGGTAGAAGAATCATCTCCTTTTACAGACGGGGAGATGGAGGTGCAGACAGGTGAAAGCGAGCTGGCCCAAGATCACCAAGCCGTTAGGAGAAGAGTCGGATGAAATGAAACCAGGCTGGAGCCACCTCGGGGGCTTCAACTGATGGACCACACAGCCTTTCTTCCTGGGCGGCACCTACCCCGCGTGTGCCAGGATCACCGCACCTACATAAGACAAATACAATAAAACCCAAGGAGGCTAGTGCCGTACCCTCGACCCCTCTCCCCGCTCCAGCGAGCCAGCAGATCTGGGTGAAGAGCCATCTGCAACCTCAGCAACCGTGGTAGAGACAGGGGTGGAACAGCCTGGCCCAGCCTGAATCCCTGGCCTCTTTACTGGAGGCAGGAAATGAATAAAAGCTAAATGAGTTTGAAAATGCCAGGAGGCAGTGTTTATCCCCTCTCTCCCTCCCCCTCCCCCTGGCAAGGACCGTGTATAGTTACAGTTTAATCTTGGAAATGCCAGACAGCTGTTCCCCGTGCTAAGAGACTGGCCCACATTATGCAGATGTCAGGGACCTCAAATGTCTGCCGGAAATTACAGATCATGTCGGAGGAGCAGAGGGACCTTCTCTCGGCCGGGGAAGCGCAGCGGGAGACCCCCACCCACCCCACCCACTCCACAAAGGTGGGGGTGGTGGATGGCAGAAATAAGGGGCCCAGCCCTCCCCGGGTCTGCCCCCCTGAGGCTCTGGATCCTTCCCGGTCCCCCTTCTGCCCCTTCTGCCGCCCTGGCTCCCTCCTTCCTGCCTACCCCGCCCCGCCTCCACGCAGGCCTTCCGCCTTGGACCACTGTGTGGATGCCCATCTCCACCCGCCGCCCCCCTCCCGTTTTCCTTCTGGAGCATCCTTCTTCACTTCAGTGTCCTCCAGTGTCTGATGCAGTCTTCCCTGCCCCCAGGACGCAGCTGAGCTGATTGAGACAGCACTCCAGGGAGAGACAGCCCCCCACCCTAGGAGGCAGGGGTCCCACTCCCTGAGGCCCCCCTCCCCTCACCTGGAGCTGAAAATGGACACACAGAGCAGGTGCTCACACACACCCTCCCTGACATTGTCCCTCACCACCGGCCCCCACGGAAACCTAAGGGAGGGCCATCGGTTACCATGGTAACTGCAGGCTACGAAAGCGGCTGCATTCCTGGTCCCTGGGGAAGGGCAGCTGCCATCCTGCACGGCAGGAGGGCCAGGGGGTCAGAGGGGAAGCCCTTTGCCAAACCTGTACTCTAACGTGGACCCTGACCGAAGGTAACAGAGAAATATAGCAGGGCCCTGCAGGGCGATGGCGGGCAGGCAAATCTCCTCACTCAGGCTGGAGGGGGGCTCAGGGAGGCTGCCTGGCAGTGCCAAGGGAATCTGAGGAATGACCCCCCCTGGGCATTGTGGAGGTGGGAGAGGGGATAGGGCCTGGGCACAGAGTGGGTGCTGAGTACCCGCTGTTGCCCTGCACATCCATGGGGTAGCCTTGAGGGCAGCAACTTTATCACGCTGCCCTTGCATCCAGGCCCGTCTGCTCTCCCTGTTGCTGGCTGAGTGACCTTGGCTTCCTCCAGTCTCATAAAATAAAGCCAGGAATACTTTATGTGCCCTGGAAGGTGGTTGTGAAGATAAGTATGGGGGGGGGGTGTGTGTGTGTGTGTGTGTGAGTGAGTGAGCCCATAGATCAGAGCACTTTATTGAAAGGTTCGTGGAAGCCTCATGAAAGCAGGGCTGTATTACCAACCCAGCCAGACTTCCCTGGAGATGCTGATGGGAAGGGCATGCTATTTACACAGCTTTCCTTCCACACGGCCAGGTCTTCCACCCTGCCAAGTGAACACCACCCTCACAGAGGGCCTTACTTTGTGCCCTGGCTCCTCAGGCCAGCTCCTCCGCCCCTACCTTGCCCCAACACATTCCTCCCACAATGCTGATGGCAGGTAGGGAAACTGAGGCACAGAGACTTCCGAGACCTCCCAGAACCATCATAGACCATGAGCTCCCCCAGGGCCCCTCAGAGCTGCCAACCCTGTACCCGCATCCTGCAGCCTCAGCCCCTGCCCTGGATTTAAACCTCAGGGAGGCCTTAACCTCTGTCTCCACGAGTTAGACCCCCCGGTCCCTCCCTAGTGCAAGCTGGGCAAATCAACAGACCCCCTTAGCTGTCCTTCCCCTTCTGGAAAACAGAAACAATAGTAGTATGGACCTCTTTAGGGTTGCTGTGAAGATTGGATGAAATGAAACCCACAACCCGCTGAGTTCCAGCTAAGATCTCAGTTCATTTCAGTTCTTTTGTTAAAGTGGAGCCTTCAGCTTGGAACTGCCTCCGAAGAAGAACCGTGTCGCGTTTCAGCAGGGAGAGGAAGGGAGAATTGCTTGGCTGCCTGCACACCTGCTCAGCAACTGGTTTCTGCCTCTTTGGAAGCTTCTGGAAAGGTGGTCTGGAACAATGCCCCTGGAGAGAACTCTGAGGACCAGGCGCTAGCCATAAAGACTTTGGAGGTTCCTTGGAACCTCAGACAAGATGCTGCTCCAGAAAAGGAATGGAC